>JAYESA010000004.1:30141516-30656516 GCA_036927795.1 Iris macrosiphon | reverse complement strand
CAGGGCACCTTGGACCCTGTAATGAGTCGAGCAGTGCACCCCAGTGCAAATGTTTCTCCAAATACTCTCCACACACAGACACAAGATCCTAACAAGCCTCTCTCTATTAAGAATTAATACCACCAACCACTACAACACAGTATTCACTTGAGTGTACACACTACTAATCATATAATCAAACACCTAGAGTGTATAATTGAGATACTTATGATACACACCTACACCAAGCACCAAACTCACTAATTCCCAATAATAATCAATTATATATATATATTACATATATAAATAACTATTGCAACTATTTAAAATGAAAATTGAAGAGAATTTGCACAAATCAACCAAAATAAGCCCTGTATCACACCGTATCGCAAATTACTACGATACGTCCTACTCGTTTTCAATTGTGGACACGTACCTAGTCCCACAACCCTGATCTAAGTCTAATTTGATCTAATTGGTCTCATGACACACACTTGGTGTATCAACCTCGTAATTCACCCAAAATTAATACAAAAATTTATGTAGAGACCACAATACTCAACCAAATTGTCTAACACTTGTTCCTATAGGTAGCCCTATGCCATGGGGTCATTCCTAATGGTTAAATACATGATTAAAAAGCTACAATGAAGGGGAAATTCAAGAATTACCAATTGGGAGATGGATTTCCAATAAAAATATAATTGGACACGTTTTGGACACGATCTCTAGCTCCAAAGCTCCTCTTTCTTGTGCTCCTTGCTTCTCCAAGCTCCTAAGCTCCAAGAGTGATAAATTTAAGACGGAAAATGGAGGTGAATTAAGTGAGAATTCAAAGGAGGGAATGATGAAAATTGGGGATCTAAATTCTAGATCTAAATGAATGCAAATGAGAGGAGAGAGAGAGGGAGAGAGAGAGAGAGAGAGAGAGAGAGGAGAGCCCCCTCTAATAGTGGCATTTTCCCTTCCCCAGGTCACTTGCAAAGGTCCAAGTTACCCATACATGGTGAATTATGAGAAATAATTAGGAAGGATAATTTTGGAAGTCTCTAACTAGTTGTAATTAAGCTAATTCTCCTTAGTTAATTAGTGAGAAAGGTCTAATGGGCTTGGGTCCAAGTTAGGCTCACTAGTTGTCATGACAAGTCTAATTATTGGACTAGTCTTTAACAAAATAATTAATACAAGTCACATATAAGTTATAGCTCACTAATAATTAAATAATTAATATAATCGTTAAATAAATACTATGACACACTAATATTAATATTTATTCCTAAAAATTATTTATCCATGCCAAATTACCAAACTACCCCTAGCTAAAAAAGTGAGGGTGACACATTTAATGAAGAGGTGAGGTCGATGAGACTAAACATAACAGATAAAGAAGTATAATAGGAAATGTGACTTCATTTTCTTTCTTGGTTGAGTGCATATGTAAGGATCTGTTTATGTATGCACTTGCACAATATTTAACAGAATATTGAACTTAATATCGTTTCTTTGGTATTTAGGTCGATCGTCCCCACACAACACTCGAGAATGAGTCTATTAGAACTCTAGCCAAGGGACCAATTTATGTCGTCAAAATCTAGCCAAGCTACTGTGTGAATGGGTTTAGGTTCAACTCAACAAAAGCCCCAATAAGAGACGGCTTCTTGGATCTCGATTCTACTAAAAATAGTTGTTTGTGTATCAGATCTTCGAGCTACAAAGATGTCAATCCAGCCAATGATTTCTATGATGTCTTACGGGAGATTGTGGAGTTGACATATAATTATGGAATAGAGCCTACTAAGCTCATGTTATTCGTGTGTGATTGGTTCGATCCGATCCAAGATCAAGGTTAGAAAATAGACAAGCATGGTCTTGTGAATATAAACTACCGGCGTCGATACAAAGGCTATGAACCATTTGTCCTATCAAGTCAAGTTCAGCTCGTGTACTTCCCAACTTATACTAAACGGGGATCAACAAGGTCGGACTGGTGGACAGTATGAAAGACGAAAGCTAAAAATACCTTTGACGTTAACAAAATAGTTTATCAGGAAGATAAGCTACCTATTGTAACAAATATTGTAGATGTTGACTTAACGAAAGTTGCTTATTACATGTCTAATCGTGTAGAAGAGGTAGAATTATTCGAATAGGAAGACGAAGTAAAAGAAAGTGAAGATGAGGAGGAAGAGGAAGAGGAAGAGGAGGAAGAGGAAAACAAAGAAGATAAATTTTCAGAAGAGGATTAAAAATAAAATAAAATTCATTTAGAACTCTAGCCATGTAATTTATTTTTAATGTGGAATGTAACATCTATTTTAACTTTATGGATACATATATTTATATATGTTATCAATTATATTATTTGTTTCCATCTATCTTACCAGATGGCACCCATGAACCGAGCACATGCACGTCGCTTGAGAGAGCCACCACCTACTGTTAGGAGAAAGTGGTACCTCCTACTGTTAAGGATGAAGTGACTGTTAAGAAGGAAGTGATACATCCTACTGTTAAATTGGAAGCGGTTGTTAAGGAGAAAGTGGCAACTTCTACTGTTAAGGATGAAGTGGTACCTCCTACTATTGGACAGGCCCCATCTAAGAGAGGGAGTTCCAGTCATCCAATACCTATAGCGAAGATTGATTACCTAGACGATGCTTATGCGAAGTATCTGAGGGAGTGGGTTCTTCCCCAGCGTATTGAATTTTCTTGAGAGATTGAGAAATTAGATAAGACTTATGGTATGGCTGTGATACTTTTATTGTGCTTATTGTGTGACTGTGATACTTTTATATTATACTTTTTGTGTGACTGTGATAATTTTATATTATACTTATTGTGTAACTGTGATACTTTTATATTGTGTTTATTGTGTGACTGTGATACTTTTATATTGTATTTATTGTATGACTGTGATACTTTTATATTGTGTTTATTGTGTGACTGTGATATTTTATATACTTTTATGATATTTTGTGCCCAGAAAATTCGACGGAGGGTTGTTCCGGGTCTGTCTATTTTTATGAACTTTTATATGTCTGTGTATTTATTTTATTATCATATGTTATTATCAGGTATGGTCGGATGACGTGGATCATTCGGAGGTCAATCCTCTAGATGGAGTGCTCCTCCGATACAGGATACTGGTTTCGGATCCTCCTCGCAGAGATCTCCAGTGTATCGATATTTAGCATCTCCGACTCCGTCGACGATACGACGTGTCAGTACTCCTGGGACGAGTAGTTCTAGGCCAGAGACTACTCCCTCTTCCAGCATTCCTCCAGCTGACGGCACCATGGAGGCAGAGGAGCAGATGGAGGAGGTTAAACCGACTCTGTCTGTACATGTTCAGAGTGATCCTCTATGCGCGCCTCCGGACGAGACGAGGATGAAGATTTGGATCGACGGGCCTCAAAAGTAAGTTAATTAGTTAACATTTTAGACCGACGGGCCAAATAATTATATCTTTATATTTATGAATTTAATTATTGTTGTATAGATATCATCCGTCGGCGATACAGAGAGCACTTGGGGTGTTTCTGAGGCAGAACTATGGTGGGCATTGGATCAACTACTCAGATACTCCTCAAGATAGGAAGGTATTCTGGTTTGCCCACTTCAAGGTAAAAATATATTTACTTTTAATATTAATAATCATTTATGGATATTATATAACTCTATATCTTACTTTTTGTAGAAAACATATTTCTATCCACCACACCGGGTTGAGATGATCGAGGAGCAAATTTCTTCCGTCGTCGCCAAGCTGATCTGTGATGCGATCAACGATCAAAAGGCTCATAATCTCAATGGAGCCCCGATCCACGGTTGGATCACGCCTGAGTAGTGGACTGCGATGAAGGCGAGATTCAGCCAACCCGAGTACATGGAGAGGTCGGAGAAGGTAAAGGCGGCTAGGTCGAAGGCAGGAAAGTGGTGTGGTGGCTTGATTCCCATGACAAAATATTTATGTCATCTGGTATGTATTCTATTATATATATATTATTTTAATAAAAGCAAGATAAGATATTTAATTTTAATAACAAACAAAATAATTTTTAACAGGTACAGAGGGGTGATGACGCCAACATGGTACATGTTAGTACAAGTAATAGGTCTGATGTCGGTTGTCATCCCCACTTATCACACGTACTCACCAAGGTATACCAGCGGTGTTAAATTCATAAAAACTGCCACGTCCATATCACCTCTGGCAAGGCTTGTCTCAAACCTATTACTTGCACTAACATGTGCAAAAAGTAATGGGTCCACAAAAATTATCACGTCCATATCACCTCTAGCAGGGCTTGTCTCAAACCTATTACATGCACTAAGATATGAAAAAAGTAATAGATCCACAAAAACTGCCACGCCCATATCACCTATGGCATGGCTTGTCTCAAACCTATTACTTGTACTAACATGCGCAAAAAGTAATAGGTCCATAAAATAAATCACGTCCACATTACCTCTAATAGGGATTATTTTTTAACTTATTACTTGCACCCTAGTACGCAAAAAGTAATAAGTCTACCAAAGATCTCTTAGTTGGATTTTCTCAATGGAAGCAAACAGCCATATCCATACAAACTCTAGCGTGCTTCCTTCTCCTTCCACAAAAATACCAGGATCGTACCTAACCTCTCGGTATGGCTATTGATCAGCTCATGTCTACGTCACCTCTGAGCTATCATCCTCACTTTCTCCCCCGAGAGTGTGCCATATCCAAGTGACCTCTGAGCAAACCTCTCACTTTCACAATCACTAGTCGTTATCTCAACTTATCACCTGCTCTTAAATTTAAGTGCGACAACGATGTTAAGTCCACCAAACTTGCTACTTCCATATCACCTCTGGCAAGGCCCGTTTCGAACTTATTACTTGCACTCTCGTGCGCAAGAAGAAATAAGTCCCCCAAAGATCCCCTAGTGGGATTTTCTCAATGAAGCAAAAACAACGCCCATACTACCTCTGACAGCCTTTTGCACGTCAGAAGGAATCTTTAGGGATCCACCCCCGACAGCAGGAATCTTCTCTCTTCCAGTGCCCTTCTTCTTTGGGACCGAAGCCTCAGTAGCTAGGCCCTTACCCTTGGTAGCCATGGAAGAATAAGGAGCTCGAGAAGTCATGGCAGCCGTCGACTAAGAATACTAGAAAAATCACAAAAATGGAGGGAAAAATTTAGCAAAGAGTCTCTCTCTTTCCCGACTTTCCCTTTTTTATAGCCCAAACTGCCTCGATCCACGTAGAAACCTAGGATGAGTATGGCGCTTGAATTTTTGATCCACCGTCACCCAAGTATGAACCGTCGCCTCGGGCTCCGCGTCGTAAGATGGAACAGAATCCCAAGAGATCCGTACGAGAATCGAAGCAAATCTCCTTGTTTAATGAGCGGATAGCCTGTCTGAAATTGATATACAGTCATGAGACTCTGCGGCATGCCCTGCATATGCAGCCAATAGTGCTCGACCATGCTTCTTTCAAAGTATTCCAAACTTGTCATTTTGGAAACTTTGAAGGGGGTCTTTTAGAAGCATAAAAAATTATGCAGGCCGCGTAAAGGTCATGCCCCCTCAACAGAACAACCAAACAGCTGAAACCACATGCGGCCTGAACAATCAAGTCGCAGAGAAGCCACATGCGGCCTGATCAACCAAGTCGCAGATAAACCGTATAGTATACTATATGCGGCCAGAACGACCAAAGAGCAGGGGGCCGCATAAAACCACCCTGACCCAGATTTTGATGTCTTTCATAAGCTCTGACACATCACTCATTACTCTGAAACACTTCGAGACTCATGAAGACGACGGCTCAGAAAAAAAATATAAGACACATCAGTGCATTAATTACTTCGATAAACGTACCATGCCACGTATCCTACGTATGCAGCTACAAGACCCATGCGGCCTCATCACCATGCAACTTAAGTATCCATTCTACCAAAGCCCGACGAGAGCTTGCATGCTGCCACAATACCATGCAGCTTAAGTGTCCATTCGACGAAAGCACGGTGAGAGCTTGTAT
This sequence comes from Iris macrosiphon, assembly GCA_036927795.1. Classification (NCBI taxonomy): domain Eukaryota; kingdom Viridiplantae; phylum Streptophyta; class Magnoliopsida; order Asparagales; family Iridaceae; genus Iris; species Iris macrosiphon. The sequence goes on along the minus strand of JAYESA010000004.1, from coordinate 30,650,510 downwards.
GCGACTACAATACCATGCGGCTTAAGGGTCCATTCGACAAAAGCCCGACGAGAGCTTGTATGCGGCCACAACGCCATGCGACCAAAGTGTCAATTCGACCAAGGCCTAACGAGAGCACGTATGCGGCTACGAAGCCATGCGACCAGAGAAAGATACATGCAGCCAAGTTGCTATGTGGCCTCCAATTCACAAGATCTTCTCGTTACAACTGAAGAGATCTTTGCACGGTTGGTGTTGACTACGTGTCCAGCTGACCAAGTCACGCACACAACGGGGTAAAAACAACCCTGAGATCTCTTTAATAGCATATCTCAACCAAAACAACATGGAAATCTGCCCTTGGCATGCGGTTATAGTTGTAACCGCATTCAGTTAAAGGAGCCTTATGCCACCACCAAACAGAGGTATATACGGCACATATAACCCATCAACATGATAGCTATAAATAGAAGCAACTTAGATGTCCCAAAGGTCAACTTTTCTGATTCAGAGAGAGAGACCATACATTTCCAGAGAGCTGCGTACGTACACCCAAGCTCAAGAGAGAGAGAAAAGAAGAGAGCACCCCTCATTCACGCGTGGAATCGTCAACGGAGTAAAGGAGCCGCCATAGCGCTCTTTGTCCATCTTCACGCCCCAGAATCAAAAATTTGTACATAGATTGTCTGTCTATGACCTATCAGTAATTTCTTCTGTTTGTTATTAAAGTAATCAATTTTAATGGTGAACAAAGGTAAGGTAATTAAAGTATTAGAGTTAGGTATTTGGTAAGTGTTAGAGTCAAGATATGTGTAAAGAGGCTAAGGTATTATGATATTAGTATAATTATGAGTCTACATATATATTGTATAATATCTAGTATCTCTATACCTATAGGTTATGATCTAGAAACCTAGTTAAAGACTAGTATTGACCAATCTAACTAGTTTGACTTGATAAGCTAATCTAGTAGTCCAGTTGGAACCCAAAAATGGGTATTAATCTTTCACCAACCTAGTTTAATCTAGTTTGACTAATATGATCTAGTATAGACCTAGAAACCATATTTTTGCTTATTTAAGCATGTTTATTACTTTATTACACCAAATGATATAGAATTTCAAACATAGGTCAATGTGACACCAGTTCGGACACCGATTTGCATTATTTGCTCAGGACCACAGGCGAGTACATTCTTTGATAGTTTTCATTAATTGATATCTACTATGATTCTGGTCTATAGCATTATTTTACCTGATTCTTCGATACTATGGATACACGAATTAGTATTATATGGATCCACTCTCTTGCGACACGTGCATCATACTTTTCGGGCCTCTACTCCAGGACCCTTTACTGGTATCACATCAGGACTCACTTACTGGCATCACTTACGTTTATCTGGTTGGCCTTGTACTTGATTTGTGTGTCGGAACATGAATTTATTTATACTAGTCGGGCGGAGAAATATCTTAGTAGACATGTAAATATTCCTAAAATCTAGAACCACCCCTACTGGTCTAATCTGGAAAGATAGCAGTCACACACCTCACGTGCGATGAGCCGTATTACCCCTAGCTATTTACATGTCGAAAGCGGTATTTCAAAACATACTAGTCTAGTGCCTTCTTGCTAGTTTCTTATTATATTTGCTAGACACGCATCATATTTGTCTTAGTTGTAGCTCTCATTATTTACTATCATTATTATCATATTCTCTTGTTCGTCATATTTACTTTTTATTGATCTTTTGTTGTTGCTCTATTTTATTCCTAGATTCATTTTCTTTTCTTGCTCATCATGTATTACTTACTATAACTATTTTATAGTCTTTATCAATTAATTAAAACTGCTATTAGGTTGTACTTTGCTCCAATCCTGACTAGATAATAATTTTCAGATGATTTCTTAGAGGACTTGTGTCCCACATATTACGGACCATAGGAAGTTGGTGGTGCAGACTTTGGCCCAGTAGCTCAGGAGTGATTGCCGAAAGGCCTAGCCGGAATCATTAGTTATCCTAGTTAGATTTTATTTCTACCGAATTTGTTTCCGGCTTATATTTGAGACTTGGATATTGTTGTTGTATTTGGATGTTGTTGATGTTTAGACTTTATAGTTATGTTAGACTTCTCTGATATCTTATCGGGCTTTAGATTTATGATTAATTATTTATCATTATTATCATATTGTTCTCCTTCTTAGAGTTAAGATATCATTGACAGGTGTAGAAGAATAAAAAATTATGCAGGCCGCATAAAGGTCATGCTCCCTCAATAAAAAAACCAAGCCGCAAAGAAGCCACATGCGACCTGAACCGTCAAGCCGCAGAAGAGACACATGCGGCCTGAACAATCAAGCCGCAGAAGAGCCACATGCGGCCTGAACAATCAAGTCGTAGAGAAGCCATATGTGGCCTGATCAACCAAGTCACAGAAAAGCCGCATAGTATACTATATGTGGCCTGACGACCACTAAGCAGGAAGGCCGCATAAGGACCCCAGATACAGATTTTTAAGTCTGTCAGAATCTCTGACACATCACACATCACTCGGAGATGCATCGAGACTCGTGAAGATGATGGCTCACGAAAAGATAACAAGTCTTATCAGTGCATTAATTGCTTCGACAAAAATGCCATGCCACGTGGTCCCTCGTATACAACTATGCCCTATGCGGCCTTGCCAATATGCAGATAGAGTGTCCATCCGACCAATGCCAAATGAGGGCACGTATACAGCTACAAGACCCATACGACCTCGCCACCATGCGGCCATAGTGTCCATTCGACCAAGGCCCAAACGAGAGCACGTATGCTGCTACAAGACCCATGTGGCCTCGCCATCATGCGGCCAAGTTGTTATGATATATTTTTGTTAGAATAGAAGAGATCTTCACATAGTTGGTGCTGACTACGTGTCCAGCTGAACAAGTCACGTACATAACGGGTTGAAAACAACCTCGAGATCTCTTCAATAGCATATCTCAACCAAGACCACGTGACAATCAGCCTATGGCATACGGTGACAGTTATAACCATATTCTATTGAAAGGGCCCTATGTGTCCACCAAACAAAGGCATATGCGGTACCCATAGCCCATCAGCATGATGGCTATAAATAGTAGCAAACTGAATATTCTAAAGGAGGCCTTTTTTCTTCTGCTTCAGAGAGAAAGGATATCACCCCAGGCCAATACAGAGAGAGAGCATAATGAGACGAGCAAAGAGAGAATGCAAGCTTCCTCACCCTGCATCGGATCATCCACAGAGTAAAGGAGATGCCATAGCACTTTTTGTCCATCGCCATACCCCAGAATCAAATATATTGTACTTAGATTGTATGTCCAGGATCTCTTTGTACTTTATTTCATTTGTTAGTTAAATCAAGCTCTTTTTAGAACTTTCAAATTTAATAACAAACAAGATGGCGACTCTGGTGGGCACGTCTTTCTCCACTGATGAGAAAGCAATGGCGCTATCCGACGCAGCCAAACTCGGGTCCACTCAAAGGATGCTGGTGATCTGCTTCGATCAGCAGGCCTTCGAGGACATGCTCTCTGGAGCCAGCGTGAGTCCTTCTCCGAGGCAAGAAAAGCCAAAGAACACCCACAGGACATGGGTAGAAAAGGCCATCGCACCTTACCCAACTGCGGAGATTGCACTCCCCGTCTCTCTCCCAACCGCAGGGAACACACACCATGCGTCCACTACGTATGCGTCGGCCTCTTCCAACCAGAAAGGTACTCACAACTTAAAGACCCACATGACGTGGGTAGAAAAGGCCACCGTGCCTCCCCCAACTGTGGAGCTTTCACTCCTCGCCTATTTCTTGGTTTATGAAGGCACTCACCAGGCGTCCCCTCAGGCTGTCCATGCGGCATCCTCGCCTAACGCAGAAAATGCTCAGCACCCAAACTATGGCAGAGGAAAACACTATGATGCCAAACGTTCGAGCGTTGATGTAAACTCTATGCAGCCAAGGAGGAGGCCGCATAAGACTCATTATGAGGCATCTGTTGACGGTCGCAGGCAGATGACCATATGCGACTCTGGCAGCAGCCGAACCTCTATTTTTGATCGAATCTCATGCAGTGCTGACCCTATATGCTATGCTGAGAATGGTTAAAATCCAAACTTGGACTCTTCGTACTACTCACCTATGGGTGCCAAGTCAAAGAAGTCAGGGACAGTGCAAGCTCGTCATGCTCAAGCAACTGTCCATTCGGCTGACCGTCGGAGGGCATCGCTAACTGCTATACGGGTCCCTGATGGAAATCTATATAAGACTGACCGGTGCATCCAGTCCTCAGCTATAAATGGACAGGGTCCATCTCCAAAGTCTTCCACGGATGATATGGGAAACATTCTTGTACGATACTAGATTAGGGAGCAAAAATAACACCCATGCACCCCTACGCACGGTCTACCCGTGCTCACGAAAAGGGTGCAAAGATTAGTCAGTCCTCGCCTGACTTGCGCAATATGATTAATCACAAGCGCAAGACGAGGGAGGCAGCTACGACATGTGAAGAATCCTCCCCAGAATATTACTGTGCCAAAATCATCATCAATTGTTTCTACAATAAAGTGGCACTACCTACAAGCAGGCAGTCAGCATTACAACGACTGCACCTGACTGCACCTATCCGACAATAATCCAAAGATCAGGTGCAAACACCCGAGGAGGAGGATATACCATTCGCCTCATATTACTCCACTCAGAAGGACCCCTCCACCATGTGGGAAAGGAAGCCCAACACCTCTAACCCGTCAATCTCAACCAGCACATTGAGAAGGTGATTACCAGGAGGACTAGCAGCGGGACCTGCGAAAAGAGTTTTCTACGGCACCCGCTCAAGGAAGAATCAATCAGCTACCGAGGGTAGCTCTCCTTCAGAACCCCTGGGGGTTACACAAGTTGGGGGTAGTAATCCCCTGGACCTATACGATAATCTGGCGTTCTGAGGAGATAAGGATTCCCAAGGAACGGATGTTGATGCCCCTGGGGGTAGCCACCCTTAGAGAGAAGGTGCCACCTTTTACGTTGGGTGTAGTAATCCCTCTGATTCTAAATAGGACATGAAACTTGCCAACCTTCCCGGACGACTATTCATTGCAAGAATCCAAAGCAGAAAGTGCTACGTCTACTGTCTCGTCCATCTCTCCTCATGTAAGAACGGCATATATGGCAAGAGATGAGCATGAAGGCCCTAGTGATTGACAGCACCTCGAGGCCCTCGAGGCTATGCTGCAGACCATGAGCTAATCAATGCAAGCCTTGACCCAAGTTGTGCTAGACATCAAGGCAAGTGTAGCCTCCCAGCCACCCAGGGCCTCAGGACAAGCAAGCTTGGACCCATGGACGAATAAGAATTCTGATGCAACCGCTCCGCCCATAGGCAAAAATTACCTTTTGTCCGGTTCATCTGCCCCTTCTGCGGGAGACGAAGCCAAAGACACAATAAGCAAAATTCGGGAACTCCAGGCTCGCCTAAATTCTAGGGGCAGCCGGGATTCACTACGCGAGCTCGGGATACAACAACAGTACCCCACAAGTGGAGGGATGTTTCATACCCGCCAAAGTACAAGCCCTTCAACCTGAACCCATTCGACGGGAAGACTTCTCGCCATCAATACATAAGCTATTTTGAGACTGCAACGGGGCACCTACCTAATAGTGACGCACTCCTCACGAAGCTCTTTATGGGGATATTGTTCGGTTCACATTCGACAAGTTTTGCAACCTACAAGACAACTGTATCTTGTAGTTTGACGACTTCAAGAGTCTTTTTCTCAAAAGATTCCATGACGGAGGAAACGACATGACAATTTCTTCCCTGATGGATGTCACCCAAGAGGAAAGGGAGCCGCCCAAAATTATATAGCGTTTCCGTCAAGCTGTACTGAGGTTACCTACAGGCAATCCCGAGTCCACACTCATGGACATGTGCCGCAAGAACCTACTTCTGGCCGTCATCCTCTAAATGGGTGGTAGTCAATTCAAAGACTGGACATCGTTCATCATCAACAAAGTCGACATTGTAAAGAAGGTTAAAGAAGTCCAGCTCATGGGAATATAGATCTATGGTGGCAACAGCGGCAACAGCAGCAACAACAGCCGCGAGGGAAAAGGGAAGCAAGCCCTGGTGGCCAACTTAACAAAGAAGCCCGAGAAAAAGCCAGCTGAGGTCCCAAAGCCCTAAGAGACTTACTCCTTCGAAGAGGACAATTCCATACCCATCTTTGATATGTTGATAAAGGGAGGCAAGCTTCGGCTCCCCGACGTAAAGCGCCATGTAGAGGAAGACGAGATGAACAATCCAAAATACTGTCACTACCATCGCTACATCCACCATGCAACGAAGGACTGCTAAACCCTCAAGCGGTACATCCAGCACCTGCTTGACACCAAGTCCCTTACCTTGGGCTTCGATGATAAGACAGTTGCCTCCAATATGGTGTTCCTCCAGTTCGATAACTTTCTCGCGACGTAAGCCCAGGATGGAGTCATCCCGATCCCGAAGGCAACTATGGATGTAGTCAATCTTCTACCAGCTCGCGACTAAGCAACCGGCTGATACCCCTAACTACACCTTTGGACGAGATCATGTGGGTCCACCCAGATCTTATACCAGACTTGATGCAGCAAGATGCACCTTCAAACATCAAGTCTAATGCACGAAAAACTAAGTCCTACCACATGGTTTCTTCTATCGCTGAGGAGGCCTGGGCAGGGGCAACCAGGTCGAGCCTTGCCTACCAGCGAGATTATGAAGCTCCCGATGTCAACGTACCTCCAACTACAGCACATGTCGTGTATGATCCAGGTCCATCTCAACCCTCACCAGCTGACAAATCCAAACAAAAAAGGGACGCTTTGACAAGCCGTTACGTAAAGAAATGGCTCAGGGACTAGAAAATCTATACAACTTTGATTGCTCAACTCGCTAATACCCCAACAAAACTAAAGTAATCCTCGAGATGAACCCGCCGAGGAACATTAGGGAGCTCCGCGACCTTCAAGGGAGGCTGGCATACATCAGGAGGTTTATATAAAACCTCTCTGGGCATAGTCGGCCATTCACCCAGCTCATGAAGAAAGGTGTCTCCTTTGTCTGAAATAAAGAATATCAACGCGTGTTAGACGGTATTAAGCGAAACCTATCAAACTCTCTAGTGGTGGAAGCCCCGGTCTCGGGGAAGCCTTTTCTGCTTTATGTACACACAATAGATCACTCCCTCGGTGCTATATTAGCCCAGAATAGTGATACATGCCATGAGCAGGCCATCTATTATCTCAACCGGATGATGGTTGGCGAGGAGCATAGGTACACCCTCGTCGAGAAGGAATGCCTTGCTCTAGTATTTGCTATCCAGAAGACTCGGCATTACCTGACTGGACAGACTATTCATGTGATCTATCTAGTCAATCCTCTCAGAGTTCTCATGAACAAACTAGGGGTGCTCAGTTCCTACCTAGCTACTTAGGCAATACTATTGTCTCCATACGAGATGGTATTTGTCCTACAGAAAGCCGTCAAGGGTCAAGCACTAGCTGACTTCCTAGCTGCACATCCGACGCTAGAAACCTTAAACTCTACGACGAGATTCCAGACAAAGTGGCAAACTCAAATTTAACTTCATGCGAGGTTGTTTAGCGAATGTTCTTCGACGGTGCTTCAAGAACAGGGCCCAAGGGCAATATCATTGCGGAGGTCGGGATAGTGTGAATTTCCCCATACGGTCTAGTTATCAACCGGGCCTACTCTCACACAAACCCGTGCTCCAACAATGTAGCAGAGTACAACGCTTTGGTTATTGGGATACAACTCACCAAACAAGTAGGAGTGGAGTATCTGGAGGCCTACGGCGACTACAAATTAATAGTCAGTCTTGTTCGGGCTGAGTACGAAGTCCGGCACGAAGACCTGATTCCTTACCACCAAGTTGTGCTTGGAGTCATCTTAACCTTCGAGGGATTCTTCATTAAGCACGTCCCTCGGCTACAGAATATCGAGGCTGACGCCCTGGTCGGCCTCACTGCCTCCTTGGCAGTTCCAGACAACACCCATCATCTAATCACAATAATCGGTCGAGAGCTGGTCTACCCAAAGAATAACCTCTGTCTATGTCTGATCTACTCGACAGAAACACACACTGACGTCCAGGAGTGGAGGATTCCATTCATTGACTACATGGTCTATAGAATTCTTCCCGTGAACCCAAAGGAAGTCACATCGATCAGAAGATGTTCCCTTCGGTTCTATTACGATACAGCTACCAAAATGTTGTATCGTCGGTCCTACGACGACCTTATGTTATGATGCATATCAAATACTGAAGCAAAGCAGGCCCTCCACGAAGCTCACAACAGCGTCTGCGGTGTACACCAACTCAGACCAAAGCTACAGGACTGTCTTCGGAGAATGGGTTATTATTGGCCGACGATGGTAGCAGAGGCTATTGATTATGAGAGAAAATGCCAGATGTGCCAAATTCTCATAGACTTCATCCACCATCCTTCATAATTCATGTACCCAATGATCGTATCTTGGCATTTAAAGCATGGGAGATAGACATTATCGGACCAATCAGCCCACCTTCTTCTAAAGGGCATCAGTTCATCCTGGCTATAATCGATTATTTCTCCAAATAGGTGAAAGATATTCCACTCGATGAAGTAAAAACATTGAACGTGATTACCTTCATCAAGCATCACATCATCTACCGCTTTGGCTTGCCACGAAAGGTCATCTGTGACAACGGTCCATAGTTTGCAAGTCATACGTTCTACCAATTTTACAAAAAAAACTAGATTCTGGATGTAGCGTCAACCACCTATAACCCGGCAGGAAATGGTCTGGAAGAAGCCTTCAACAAGACCATCATAAATCTACTCAAAATGTCTGTGTCTTCCAATAAGCGCAACTGGAATGAGAAGTTGGGTGAATCTCTCTGGGCCTACCGCACACGGTCCAGACGGATACTAGCAACACGCATTTCTCTTTGGTGTACAAAAGCGAAGTGGTCCTCCCGCTCCAGATCCAAATCCCTTCACTCCGAGTATCCCTCTCCAACCAATTAACCGTCGACGATAATCACCGTCGACGGCTACAAGAGTTTGAAGCACTCGACAAAAATGTCTCTTAGCTCAGCAGTACATTGAGCTATACCAAGCGCGTCTCTCAAGAGCCTTCAACAGAAGCGTCAAAGAGAGAACTTTCCAAGTGGGAGACCTCGTCCTGACCGTGAGAAGACCGATAGTCATGACCCACAAGACGGCCGATAAATTCTAGCCTAAATGGGAGGGCCCGTTCATCGTGGAGTCTGTATTCTCTAACGGTGCCTACGGGCTAGTGAAACCCAATAACGACTTGCTAATAATGCTAATCAATGGCAAGTTCCTAAAAAAGAACTATGTCTAAGCTAGATTGTACTCCTATTATCCCCAGTGGGATAACCATATGTACATCTCTACACTCTAGGTTCTTCATCCCCAGCAAGTGCCTTTGTGCAATATTTTCTCCTTCTTTATAAATTCCTGTAAAAGCCATCATCTGTATCCAGGAGTCTTGGATACGAAACGGATGATGGATCCCTAAACCCCAGCATAGTAGTCCTCAGGTCCATTTGTACACTCCCGCAGTGACTACTCAAAACCAATCTCGTTAGACGCTAGTCATGTTCATATTACCCCTGAGCTATTGTTCCACCAATCTTCCCAGCGGAGCAATTCTCAGGTCTATCTTTATTTTTGGTTAGACCACACCCAGCAAATCACTCCTCAGTGAGTTTTTCGAATATCGGTTCATGTCCATATTACCTCTGAACTATCGTCCTAATATTATTTCCCGGCTGAGTTTGCCATATCTATATTACCTCTGAGCAAACCTCCCAGATCTTGGCTATCGATCATCACGACCATATTACCTCTGATATCAGTTTTTATCCCTACTTATCACCCGTACTCACCAAGGTACACCAGCGATGTTAAGTCCATAAAAACTGCCACGTCCATATTATCTCTAGCAGGGCTTGTTCCAAAATCTATTACTTGCACTAACATGCACAAAAGGTAATAGGTCCACTAAAACTGTCACGTCAATATTACCTCTGGCATGGCTTGTTCCAAAATCTATTACTTGCACTAAAAAGTAATGGGTCCACAAAATATATCACAGCCATATTACCTCATATAGGGATTATTTTTGAATTTATTATTTTTACTCAACGTGCACAACAAATAATAAGTCCACCAAGAGTCCCCCAGTTGGATTTCCTCAATGTAAGCAAACAGCCACGTCCAAACTACCTCTGGCGTGCTTCCTTCTCCTGCTACAAAAATTCCAGGATAGTACCTAACCTCTCGGTATGACTATTGATTATCTCACGTCTATGTCACCTCTGTGTTATCGTCCTCATATCCTTCCCCGAGAGTGTGCCATGTCCAAGTGACCTCTGAGCAAACTGCTCCCTACGACTATCACCAGTCGTCATCTCAACTTATCATCTGCTCTTAAATTTAAGTACGCCAACGGTGTTAAGTCCACCAAGCTTACCACGTCCATATCACCTCTGGCAAGGCCTGTTTTAAACTTATTACTTTTACCCTAGTGCGCAAAAAGTAATAAGTCTACCAAAGATCCCCAGGGGGATATCCTTAAAGGGCTATGGTATTGTACTATATCCATATTATCCCTAGTACGATACCCAAAGTTAACACAAATGAATTGTAAAACTGTCACCCCCACATTTTAGATTAGGAATATTTTTGTGTTTTCATAATTAATGTGTAAATAATTGCGTGATAACTAAATATATTTAAATTAAATTGCTGTGATTTTATTTGATTGTTGTACATTACCATTGTTTCGATAATTAGAGCACTACACTAGCCATTGTCTTCCAACCAATTTCACACCCTTGTCCTAGACGTGCCAGACTGTTATTTTGATCTTTGTGTGGCTCATAACTATGTCTTATTGTGCTTTATTTTAGTCGCACAACAATCATCGTAAATGATTATATTTAATTCTATATAAATCAAACTTTGTATCCTTGTGTGTTCCAATCGAAATTGGAGACACAATCTCGACCCATTTTGAGCAACCCAAATTAGGGTAATATTCTATTCTAAGTCTACTTCATTCATGACACTTGTGTCCCACTTAATTTTAGTCCCGTGTACTTCTAATTAATTTTAGAACACATATTACATTTATTTTAATCAATTAAAAACCATAATTCTAACTTTGTGTAATTTTTTAATTGTTGGGCACTTTCATACAAAGATGCATTAAGGTATCTATCCTGTTGGACACGACACATAAATAATCCATTTTTTCCTTCATGTATATTTTTCCATAATTTTCAGGAGTGTGTAATTTAACATCAACCTCCTTAAACCATGGCCCCGAAACCTTGAACCAATGCATCTTAACCTTCCATTTTTAAATCCATTTAAATCCTAAGCATTGAAAATACCCATGGCAAGGCCCAATTCCAAGAGGGCTTTGACCAAGCCTAATTCTAGGTCAACCCAAAGTCTACAACATATATATATATAACTCCTTTTCCTTTACTTTTTTTTCCTTCTAAACCTAATCCCCATCTCCCTGCCGATCACCATACTCCCTGTTCACCCGTCACGTCGTCGACCTAACCCTTGCCGGATCAAACCCCGACCCTCACCGCCAGACAACCCCTCGACTGAAACCATCTGCCCTACTCGACAACCCGCCATCACCGTTCATATCCCCTCGTCCCGCTGAAACCAACGACCGAGTCATCCCGTCTTCAACACGCCAGAACGACGCGACTGACGACCGCCTCTCCATCTTATCGACGACGAACTCACCCCTCCCCGCCTGTACGACACCGTAGAACTCGTCATCTTTGCCTGAACCGATGTCAAACTCGCTGAACGTGGTGCTTGCCACCTGCTGTACAGATCACCGCTGAACTCGATCCCGCCTCACGCCGAAGCAGCCCGCTGAGCCGACCATCATGCACCATCCAAGTCCGCCGTGAACCCCGCCGACTCATTGCACCTGTCGAAGACCTGTTGTCCATACCCACAGCAACTCGCTGCCACCTTGTTGAAGCCCACGTCGACCGTCGAAACCCGCCGGAGACCCGCTGTCCACGACTGCCCTCAACCGAACACCCCGCGACGACCTTGACGCACACGTCTCGTCACACGTACCCAGGTTCAACTTTCTCCCCCCCTCGCGTGCATGTACACGTATGCGCACCCGCATATTTTACCATCGTATTGCATACGTGCTTAGACATGGTATTTAGTATATGAGGGTATATTGGTATGATTGTATGCACATATTATATATCTATATATATATGAACCTAATTGGTATATATGTATGTTATAAGTACTAGTATAGGTTTAAATATATTTTGGTATGTATATATAAAGTATAACTCTCAATTAGTATAAATATATACATATATCTAATATATTTGTAACCAATGGATATTATGTATATGCTAGTTCATATTATGCACTATGTATTATATGTTCTAGATGACTAGAATGTGACCACGGATATCCCGTAGTTACGTTGACCTGTGACTATGTAGCATGTTAGCAGACTGCCATATGTATACTGACGTACTGGCAAGACCGTACCATCGACTGTCTATTATGTACAGCAACTACAGACGTGACACCCCTAGCATAGTCTCTGAGGTTATTGTGTGGATTGTGTGTTAGTGTAATGTCTGATGCAGTATTGTGATATATGATATGTCTATAGGACTGTTGGATCCTTCAGACGATACTTTGGAACCCGGACATTTGTATTGCCAGCTAAGGACCACAGGCGAGTACATTCTCTGAAAGTTTTCATTATGTTGATTATCTCTATAATTCTTGTTGTATAGCGTACATGACTCTGACACTGTTATTTACACGAGTTGGCATTATCGAGACCTGTCAGGAGGAGTCGTGATTTGGAATCCATCGTGCTAGCTGGAGAAAACGGGGAAGTATTAGTAGCTTATCTGATCATACCCAAACTTTACATGCATCATAGCTCACTCATACCTCACGTCAGTGCAGCCTGACCATTACATGTCTCATAGCCTGTTATGTGTGACTAGCCTGACTATTGCTTGTATCATAGCTATCCGGATGGTTAGCCTAACCTTACATGAATCATAGCTAGTCATACATAGCAAGCCTGATCAGTCCCAAGCCGATCATATGATATGTTGATATTTCACACACTTAGTTAGATGTTCTTGACATGTATCTCTAGTATATTGATCGAGTATTCCTTATATTCTAGTCATGATTCTAGCATTCACATATATACCAGTTCATTGTTCTAGCGTGCACTTGTATTTCTATATTCCTTACTAGATGTACATTGATGATGACCTATGCTCCAGTACTTCATTATTCCAGTATTTCTTTATTCCAGTACTTTATTATGTCCAGTATTTCTTATTGCCAGTATTCATATCTGTCTGGTATTTCTTTACACTGTGTTATAGTTTTTGTCAATATATGTGGAACTGCTGTTAGTGCTTGTAATTCGTTCCAATCCTGACTGGATATTTTTTCCAGAGGATCTTGAGGATTTCTGTACTACACACTATGGATCGGGTATAGATGCAGACTACACACAGAGATCTTAGAGGAGACTATTCCTTAAGAGGAGACATTACCTGCAGCTATCTAGGCAGTATTTATCTTATGCACTGAGACTTATTTGAAGTTTATTGAGTTTATGTTTAGACTTATGTTAAGTTTAATTTGAGACTTGTAGAGACTTTATGTTGGACAGCTAGACTGTGTTTTACCTATATTTGAGATATGGTGTTTAACTATGTCATTCTTCTTATCTTTTATAGTGCCTTTATACTCTTATAGTGGTTGTGATTGAGTTTATATTTGAGATATTGTGAGATTGTATATTGTCCTCCTTATGGAGAATGATATCATTGACAGGTATTTAGTTATGTTAGTATTTATTGAGACCTGGACGGCGTTCTACCGCTGATGCTGCGGCGTAGGCTGGACGTACATTCGCACTCGTGCCCCTATACTGTGTGCGGGTCGTGATACATTTTTAGTGGTGGCCCATGCAGGTCATGTTTTGCAAATTGCACGATATCGTGGTAGTGTGACAACTTAGTTGTACTACTATGAGCCTGTACTAGGACATAGAAAATAGGATTTAGGATGAGAGTATGCTCAATCACACTAGGAAATTCTGATCTTCATAATGCTATTCTAATTTATTGCTTCCTTTGGAATTTTACTGTCCTTCCTTGATAATATTGTATCTATCACCTTAATTGATTCTTTTGATCTGTATTCAGGATGCCGCCGAATACTAGATCTATAAGAGTGGTGTTTGTGGTATTAAACGAAAGAATGAAGATGTATTCAAGATGGGGTTTACACGAAACCCGTCTTCTTTGGTTTACAAACAAACTTGTACAATTTGATCCTATACGAGGATGTGGTAGTACAATTTATTTAATCTGGATAAATATTGCTATAGGTGTCTGATCTACAGTCGATCACTTTAGCCCTTAGACCACACGATGTTGAAGAAGTGCCGTAGAAGGCAGGAAGCAGCTTCGAAGGTTGCAAAAGAGGGTGGGTGCACGATGCCGACGTCGTCGATCCCTACACTTTGCCTGCGCTCTGGGTTCTCTCTCTCTCTCTCTCTCTCTCTCTCTCCTGACCTCTGGTTCGATCTTTCTTGGAAGTTCGACCTTAATTTCCTCGACCCTCTAATTTGTCGACCTTGTTCCTCATTGATAGAGGTCTCTATTTATAGAGTTTTAGTGACAGTGACCACTCCGTCGGTGTAAAAACTGAGGAGTGGAAAGTACAGCACCCTTTTATACAACGGTTTAAAATAACCAATGCCTGCGTATAGATGATCCTTTGAATGAGCGTATGACACGTGTCCAACTAAGGGGACAAAACGTGTATATCTGCTGCGAAGATCACGGTGTAGAAGCCATGTAGGTAGGTATCCCTCGTGTAGAAGAGGTGGGCGTAGAAGCCAATGTCTGTCACCATGGCGTAGAAGCCAAGTAAGCACAGGAGTTGAATGGGCGTAGAAGCCGCTGTGTACCGTACCATAGTGCTGATGTGGACATTTTAGCCGGAATTATGGCTTTTGAAGATATAATCAAATCTCTTGCATTAAATGCAGAGATTTGCCACCATCCTGTGCATTAAATATGGAGGCGTGTTTTTGAAGGTCTGCAGCCCTTCTGTGCATCTGTAGCAGAGGCGTGCCTCGAGAAACTATTACCGCTCTGCGCATCAGTCGTAGAGACGTGCCTGGAGAAACTGTCACCGCTCTGCGCATCAGTCGTAGAGACGTGCCTCTAGCAACTGTCATCGCTCTGCGCATCAGTCGTAGAGACGTGCTTCGAGCAACAGTCACCGCTCCGTGTATTGGTCGTAGAGACGTGCCTCGAGCCCCATACGAAGTACAGCTTTTGATGTGGCAGGCGGTTTGTCTACTGTGAAGCGTAAATAGCTCATGTCTACCTGTGTAAAACAACACAGCATATCCCTTTGCGTACGTAAAAGCAGTTTACGCAAAGGAGATGGCGATAAATGACAGCCTGGGTCGCAGTGTCGTACCATCATTATAGCCTTCGTCTGGGTAGTCGAGCAGTATCCCTGGGTAGTCGAGCAGTATCCCTTTGTCAGAAGTCCAGACGTCAGGTTCATTGCAGGATCTGACAGGTTCACTTTGGGGAATATGAAGCGTCTCTCGTACACTTTAATGTTGCGTTTGTAAGAGGATGGGTTTCACGCCCAAGAGTCGATGAAGCACCCTGTTTACGCTGAAACGGTTTGGTCATACTGCCTTACATTGAGCTTTATATTTCATGCTGTGTTTGGCGGAGAAAGCTCTGTTTGCACACTTGAAGGCTCTGAAGGCCTCTGTTTACGCTGCTCTGCATCAATATGCTGCGTATAGCCATCCAGCGTATTTTTTATGCTTCTACAAGACCCCCTTTAAAGCTTTTAAATTCTTCGGAATTTGAAACATTTTGAATGAAGCATGAACCACTCCTCGTGACTCGAAACATTTCTGAATGAAGCGTTGAAATGGTCGATATTGACTTTATGGTGGATTTATTGGGGACCGGTGTGATCTCTTTTGCCTATAAAAAGGCTGGGGGGGTTAACCCGTTCTCCCCATATTTTCCATCACCACGCATAGATGATCGCCGGAGTTCGTCGGGTCGACCTGAGGAAGAAGGAGATCATGTTCTTCCAGCGTATAAGGAGCCAAAAAAGATGGCATCTTCGAGCAAGTGTCCACTGCAACGATGGATCATGGAAGGATATCTTAGCCTCCCTTGCTCGGGATAATCAGCAACTTTATATGGCCGTTCTTCTAGGAGAAGGGAAGGGTCGTATTAGACCATACAGCTTGCAGGCTGTATATTTCCCCCTGAGACCTCCGCGGACAAGAGTAGACAAACTGTAACTGCTATCCTCGGTCGAGTTGGGTCTTAAAGAAGCGTCAACTGGATCGGTCATGGCGTACGGAGCCTGGGATCTGCATCATTTATGCATGCCCAGTTCTGTATCCTCCTGCCATTGATCATTGCCATGTTAGTTAGTTTGCTGGAACTGACTGACTGCCGGAGAAGATGGATGAAGAATCGTGCCCATGCGAGAACCTGTTAGAACAGCTTCTGGGCGATCTTCAGACGATGATGGGGAAATCCTTTGTAGACGGAGTTTCCCTCATATGTAATCATGGAAAATAAAGAAAAACCCTTGTAGATTGGGTTTCCCTCATATGTAATCATGACTTTATCTTTTAATAAAATCATCTTGCTTCTTCATATGATCATCTTGCCATACGTTGCTGTGAAGTCTGAATATGTGTAGCTTCGACACGTCTGATTCTTTACGCCGATTCTGATAGAACGAGTATTTAGGCCCTGTCCTTTTGCGCATAGCGAATAGTCCATAGAACGCTGTTGAGCATTTTGAACATTTAGAACTCTTATGCTGCTAGGACTGAGGAACCGCGTAAAATTCTGAACCGTTGTTTTCACTTCTGTGTAAACAGAATTCTTGTTTCAGACTTCATCTTCAAGAATGACTCCTCAAAAAATCCCTTGGAACAGGGTCGAGAAATGGCTGTCAAACTGAGTTGCCATCTTGATAGATAAAATATTCGGACTGGAGTCTGGATGAACCTCCAATTGACCCGAGAAGAGTAATTTCTTAATGTTTGAACTCTGTATGTTTCGGGTACTTGGGATATCTTGAGGTCAATAAGGAGTATCTTCTGTATGAACTCCTGTAGTCGACCGCCTTGGGAACTGTTCGGATATGCGAAAAGTCAGAGATCCGTAGTGTAGATGAGCTGAAAATCCTGAGTTCGTAGCCTATTAAGCGTAGAAAGCCACCGAGCGTGAGATCATCGATTTGGTATCTGCTGAGCGTAAAGTCGTAGGTTTGTAGCCTCTTGAGCATAAAAGCTACCGAGCACAAAGGCATCCGGGCATAAAATCGTAGACTTGTAGCTTGCAAGTGTAAAACCGTAGATCTGTAGCTGTCGAGCATAGAAAGCTCCTTAGCGTAGAACTATAGATTTGTAGCCTGTGAATAAAAGAAATCTTTCGAGCGTAAGGTTGTGGATCCGTTGCCTCCGAGCGTAAACTAAACACCACCGAGCATGAGATCATCGATTTGGTATCTGTTGAGTGTAAAGTCGTAGGTTTGTAGCCTCTCGAGCATAAAAGCTACCGAGCACAAAGGCATCCGGGCATAAAACCATAGACTTGTAGCTTGTGAGCGTAAAACCGTAGATCTGTTGCTGTCGAGCGTAGAAAGCTCCTTAGCGTAGGAACCGCTGACCTGCTTTGCGCGAAAAATCTTTTCGAATTCGCTGACTGTCCGCCTTTCGAGAGTAGTGGACTGACGTAGTACCCAATCATAACCAAATATTAATTTGTGAGATTTGGTTAGGGTTTCGAGGAGTCCGTCCAAAGATTTCGAGGAGTCGACCCGAACTCTATATATATCCCAAACTTTTGAGAGAAAAACTTTTCATCCGTCTTCTGCGAAAGAGAGTCTTCGATTATTTGAGTTTTTTCCCTTCGTTCTTTCTCCGAGCACTCCGAGTTTTCAGAAATGGCGCCGAAACAAACCCCCTCCACTAAGGGAAAGAGCATAGGTTCTTCTTCTCGTTCTTCTGCCCCAGCGAGAGAGTCTTCGGTCGGGCAAGGTGAACGTTCTTCTGAGCGAAGTATCCCGCCGACGAGTAGCGCACCCGGCCTTAGAGGTAGAGCCTTTGGGATGACAAAGAATGACAAAAAATCCTTCGCATACGTTGAACGTGACCGCGCTAGGTCGTCTTCTGTGCTGATAGCCTCTTTGGGGAAGATGACGGACGGAGACATTTTTATCTTTTACGCCCATATTTCTAATGTGCCAGCGTAAAAAACTCTATATTTTTCGCAGTTTTGAGCGTAAAAGCTCTGACAGCCGAAAACTTGGTGTATACTATAAAATTTTAGTTTTATGCTTGTGGATGGGACCTCCGGCGTAATAACTAGAATTTTGGCAGTCTGGCGTAAAGCACGGACTGTATACCGCCTATTACGCTTCTGGATGTGACTTTCGGCATAAATTGACCAAATTTTGTACAGTCTTGGCGTAAAGCACAGACTGTCGTTTCTTGGTCTTTATGTTACAAGATTTGTAATGACGTATTTTCCTTGCACTTTTGCAGTTAACTTGCATGAGTCTCCACTGGCCGAGGTGATGGGTTCTGCTGCCGGGATGCTGCACTCAAACTATCTGGAGGATCTATCCCACGTGACATTTCCTATCTCCGGACCCCAGTATCCTGAAGGAAGGGGGGTCTTGATATCGGCTCAGGGTGAGCAGACATTGCTGAACATGATTAACGGAGAGCTCCTGACGTACATAGACGGGGATCAGTACATCAAGCCGGCCTTTCTCTTTAGGGACATGATTGACAAACAGTCCCAGACGAAGCCCAAGAGGGAACCCTGGGTTTTCCCTGCCGAGAGCATGGTCTTGTATCTGCCTACGATGCCGAAAGATTATCCCATCTCGACTTTCTTCCATGCCACACATTCCAGGAGGATGTCGTGGACGCTGACTTCCGATCTTCATGGCAAGCCGAGAAAGTTCTTTCATCTGAAAGGAGATGACCAGTGGTCGTTTGTCAGCCGTCCTTCTGGCGTCATGACGTTGTTCAGGGGACTGTGCCCAGGCAGCATCCCGAGTGAAGACAGTTCAGTGATCCAGCCGGTCCAATTGTCGACTTTCTGCAACGACGTCATGGTGCGAGGGGGGGTATACCCCAAGGAGAATCCTTGGTGCAATGGGTGGATTACCCCAACAAACCTCCGATGGACTTGCCTAGTTGACTGGGCCTTGAAATATTTTCGGAGAGAGCTAGAGGTCATCGGACTGTATACTGCTGTGAGTGCGACGAGTGTTGGGTTGCCTCCCAACCCTAACCTATTTCTGGCACTGATGGAGCGATACATTTTGCTCACCGGGACCTTCGCCACTCCACTGGGGGAGTTGGGGTTGGCCCTCCATGAGATGGCAGTGATATCGAGACTGCCGATGGGGGATACCCCATATGAAGAGTATGTTCTCACCAACCGGGAGTTGGAGGACTCGGACCCTCGGGTTGTGGAGGTGTATCAGGAGCTGATGTGCCACTACTTCGCGTGCACCTCTTTTTATGAAGAGCCTTCTGATTTGGCTCACACCACTAAGTGGATGTCCTACCTCTTCTTCCACCGGGCCAGGGCCGTTAAGTCGGAGAAAGTTTCGGGGGGCAAGATTGAGCCCGTGAACTGTTTGGACGTGCTCAGTGCCCAGGCCGTCGAGGATCTTATGGAGGATGCTAAAGCTCCAGATCAGATTCTCAATGATGGGGTAGGAAAGTACCCTGAAGGCACTAAGGCCTATAGTTACTTGAGGCGCTATCGCAGGCCTTTGTCTGAGGAAGCCCGACTGGCTGGTTTTCTCTCCATATGGCTGCATCGAGTAGTGGTGCCCGGTATCGCATCCGCAGATCGCATTCACCGGAACATCCTGTGGCCTGCCGTTCGTCTGGTGTTTGGGGCAAGACTGGGCTTGCTCCCTGCCACGGTGTGCCATATACAGGCTGGCCTGAGAGCCATGACTGATGGACTGCTCGTCGATGAAGCTCGGCGTGATAGCTTTCCTCGGGTAGAGTTACCATACCTGTATTTGATGGGATGGTTAATTCTCCACAACCCCCGGGTGATGTCTCCCGGCCCTGGTAGTAGCTCGGAGGGTAGTTTCTTGCTGAACTACAAGGACTCTCCCAGGAACGTGAACACAGTCTTAGACTGTTGGCTCGTGCTGAGCCTCGGTCATTGCTGGAAGCTCCTCTGCACTGTCCCTCCTGTACATCATAATCAGTCGGGGATTAGGCTTGAGGATTTAGGTGGAGAGAAGACCAATCTTTCTCTGGAAGCTTTTAATTGGTTGGTCTGTATCAGACCCTCCCATTTGTTATATAGAAGCGAAGATCACTGTTTCTTCGAGCCCTACTTGCCCAGTCGGTTCGCCAGGCAGTTTGGGTACGATCAGCTGCACGTGGGCAATACCGTCACCAGCTTCAGGTCCAAGGGCGGACTCATTGATGGAGCCAGAGGATGGCGGTATTTTATCATGGGTTGCACTGGAGCCATCTTTATCGTGCCGGTCGTCACACTCTCCACGGAGCTGCGCATCCTCCATTTGTATGCCCAGTTCTACGTGGCGATCAACACCTTCCATCGTGATTTTGACATGCGTGGAAGCTTTAGGGTGCCTTCTCCCAAGTCTGGGGGAAGAGTTGAAGTCCCCTCGGTTTCGTCTGACGAGGGTGAGGGGTCTGTCACTCCGGATGAGCCTCTGGTGTCGATGCCGAGGTGTGAAGTACCTCCGCCTGCGGGGGCTTTGGCAGTCTCTGGGAAGCGAAGGGCTCCCGCTTCGAAGCAGACTTCCCCTCGCAAGAGGAAGAAGAAGATGGTTGCTCGTTCTCTCCGGATTCCTGGTATTGAGGCTCCTAGAGAGGAACCTGCTGTCTCCCCTGTTGGGGATTTCTCTTTGATTGGAGGTTCCCCGCCTTTTGGAGAGGGACCCTTAGTTTCGGCTGGTGGTGCCGGAGAACTCTGCCTGAGGCTGCCGTCGCTGCCACCGCCTCCGGTAGTAGAACGAAATTGCCTGCATGGCCGAGACAAATGAGAGAATCCTTCCCTGGACCAGCAACGGATGAAACTCCTGCTGTGTCCGTGAGCGAGCCTGGCGAGATCCCGGCTGACGAACCTCGACCGCGTCTTGGTGGAGGCTCGGTAGAGCACCTGGTAGTGTCGGTGGGCCCACCCCCTTCTCCAGGTATGACAGTTCGCATTGCGTTATTAAGGCGTGGTTTAGCTACGTGGGCTGCAGATGCGACATATATACCGTTGGCTATAGGTAAATGTCATCTTTATGTCTCCTCCTAGAAAGATTACCATCATATTGATATCAACTTTCTTGTCCTCTTCTCAGGGGACGGCGTCCACGGGGAGTATAGCGTTGAAGCGCCTTCTGGCTCTGCTCGGGCTCTTGGTGATGACACGGAGGTGCCCGACTTCGAGGAGGAAATATCTTCGGGGGCCAGCTCGCCCAGAGTGGTTTCGTTACCTCAAGAGGAGGACGAACCCGTTATCGTGACCTCGCCTCTCGCGAGGATGCCGATGACTTCGACCGTCGTTGTCGCACCTTCTTCGGTCGTACTACACGTCGAGGCGGCGGCTGTGGCCACTTCATCTGCAATCATTTCTAGAGGAGAACTCGCCAATATCGCGGCCACTCCTGGCGTTCAACCAGATCTGGTTGCGCTGACCGAGCTGTATACCGGCCTCTTTTACACCGGTTTGAAAACGATAATATCAATGGTGTTGGCGAAGAATCTAGACTTCGAGCGTCTGAAGAAGGCTTCTCAGTTCTCGATCGGGGCGGTGAGGGAATTCGGTGATTCTGGGGTAGCTGACGCCCTGGAGGCGATGGTTAATGGTTTGGAGCAACCTATTAACGAGTACTTGCAGCTGGCTCGGGGCAGCCTTGAAGCTGAGGTCCAGGCCAGATATGACCTTATGACTGCGCGGCTTACTAAACAGCTGGAAAGCCTAGATGACTCCCTCAAAGCACATAAGCTGGAGATGGATGAAAGAAAAGCTGTCGTGGAGGAGGCTCTTGCCCTTCAGACGAAGTGCCAATCCGAGCATGAAGGGAACGTCACGAGGGCTCGCAAGTTGAAGGAAAAACTCGCTCTGGCAGAGGAGTGGGCTTCTCAGTCGTTGGCAGGTGTAGCGACTGGTCGACTGAGCACAGCACGCCGGGATCTGGAGCGTGCAGAAGCTGCCCGTGCTGGCTCTCTTCGGGCAAGAGCCGAGCTGTCCTTTATGAACAATCTCGAGGCACGGCTGGAGCAGGCCCGTGCTGATGCCTTGGTTTCCAGGGATGAGAGGATAGTTGTACTGGTACAGCTGATTCGCGATCTGACCGCTCCCCCACAATGATGTATCATTTCTTCTTTTTGCTTCCCCAATGTAATTCTGCTTTTTTCGGGAATAAATAAAGCGAATCTTTTCTGACTTTGTGGACCCATCATTTCAGAATGTAAATGACAGGTTTGGACGAGAGTGATATCAGAGGTAGTATGGACGTGATAGACTCTCGATAAACTTTTGGTAGGACATATTTATTCAGAGGTCATGATAGAATGTGACCCAACTAGTTTTATTTTGGAAGTAGTTTTGTCAGAATTGAGATTCTCGCTATATTCCACTTGAGTAGAGGAGGTTAAGCATAGTACCTTTTCAGGAATTTACCGTTGATAGGAGCCATTAACAGGTCTCCATTAGGCTGGGCTAACCTGTAAGCGCCGTTGGAGAACATTGTCTCGATCACATAAGGGCCTTCCCACTTGGGCTGGAATTTGCCTTTACTTCTGTGAGTAAGGGTCATCGGCCTTCTTACGGCTAAAACTAGCTCGCCGACTTTGAACACTCTTTCCTTTACTTTATGATTGAAAGCTTTGGAAATGCGTGCTTGGTAGAGCGCGATGCACTGTTGAGCTTGGAGGCGTTTCTCGTCTAATCCTTCTAGCTCTTGAAGCCTTAACAGGTCATTCTTTTCTTGAGTCGGCTCATTAGTCACGGCTATCCTGAGCGACGGGATCTGGATTTTAATGGGGAGAACTGCTTCGCTTCAGTAGACCAATAAAAATAGGGTACAACCTGTCGGTGTTCGTACCGTTGTGCGGTATGCCCAGAGACATTCGCCCAGCTTCTCATCCCAATCTCTTTTGTTTGAAGAGACAAATTTTTTCAGGAGTTTGATAATGGTTTTGTTGAAAGCTTCCGCCAAACCATTAGCAGCTGGATAATATGCCGTAGAGGCAATATTATGTATCCGATTTTTATCGCAAAATCGATAAAACGCTTGGCTGATGAACTGAGGCCCATTGTCATGGATTATCCTTCGGGGAATCCCAAAGTGATAAATGACGTGATGCTTGATGAAGCTGATGACATTAGACGCCTTTACCTCAGCAAGAGGGATTGTCTCTTCCCATTTGGAGAAGTAATCCGTGATGGCCAGTATGAACCGGTGACCTCTGGAAGAAGATGGGTGAATAGGACCAATGATATCCATACCCCATGCTTCGAAAGACCAGGACGCAGCCGTAGGATGTAGATATTCAGACGGTTGGTATATGAAGTTTGCATGAACCTGACAGGCTCTGCATTATCTTACATTGTCGATCGTGTCTGTGATCATAGTGGGCCAGTAATAGCCCATTCTCCTGATACGATCCTGTAGCTTAGGACCGGGCTGGTGCGCTCCGCATACGCCGTCGTGAGCTTCCCGGATAACCTGTCGTGCTTCGTAGTTAGAGAGACATCTCAATAGTAGTCCGTCGTAGGTCTGGCGATATAGGCATTGTGAAGATGCATCGAAGTAGAAGCGTAATGATCGTCTTTTGACGGATACCGCTTCTTTGGGGTCCTCCGGCAAGATTCTGTATGCAACAAAATCTATGAAGGGACTTCTCCAGTCTCTTTTAGGGGGATCTGTGTTCACAGCGTAGCTGCGTTCTATGTGAAAGTTGTTCTTCATACAGAATAAATCTCTGTTAAGAAGGATTACCGAATCCTGCCTTCTTATAGGAGTGGCTAAATTCACAGCTAGACTGGCTAGGGCATCAGCTTCCAGATTCTGAGATCGAGGTACATGCTTTAGGAAGAACCCTTTGAATGTTATGGCTATCTTGACCGTTGCTAGGTGATAGGGGATGAGGTCTGGATTCCGGACTTCATATATTCCTCTGACTTGATTGACGATAAGCAGAGAATCACCGAAAGCTTCCAGGGAGACGACCCCTAGCTCTTTGGCGACTTGGAGCCCGATTAGCAGAGCGTTATACTCTGCCACATTGTTGGAGCATGGCTTGCTAAGAGAATATGCTCGGTAGATGACGATTTATCAGGAGTGACCAGGACGATTCCTATCCCTGAAACCACGTTTCCCTTGGGACCAGTCCTGGAGGCGCCGTCGAAGAACAGTTGCCATGCGTCACTTTCCATTGCGGAATTACATTCTGCAACTTCGTCAGGGATGTCCTCGTATAATTTGGAGGCCTCCGGGATTGGATGAGCAGCTAGGAAGTCGGCCAGAGCTTGGCCTTTGATGGACTTCTGCGGGACGTATACCATGTCGTATGGTGTTAACAGCATTGCCCAAGTCGCGAGTCGGGAATTAAGAGCACTTGGCTTGCTCATCATTACTCGAAGAGGGTTGATCCTGGAGATGATATGGATAGTCTGGCCGGTGACATAGTACCGCATCTTCTGGATAGCGAACATCAGAGCCAAGCATTCTTTCTCCACTGGGTTGTAATGGTGTTCGGCTCCGACCATCATCCTGCTGAGGTAGTAGATAGCATGTTCGTGACCCATATCGTTCTTTTGTGCAAGAAGAGCTCCTAGAGAATGATCCATCGCTCTAACGTACAGCAAGAATGGTCTTTCCATGACGGGAGGCACCAGGACTGGCGGACTGGTGAGATAGCTCTTGATATCTCCGAACGCTTGTTCACAGGTTTTGTCCCATACGAAGGATACACCTTTCTTCATGAGATGCGAAAAGGGCTGACATCTTCCCGAGAGGTTGGATATGAATCTCCGGATATAAGCCAGACGGCCTTGAAATTCCCTGAGTTTCCTCAAATTGTGGGGCGGTCGTATTTCTACGATGGCCTGGACTTTGTCAGGGTCCACTTGGATGCCTTTGGCGGTGATGACAAATCCCAGGAATTTGCTACTAGATACACCCAGAAAGGACTTCGTAGGGTTCATCTTGAGTTGATATTGGCGCATTAAATCGAATACCGTCCTCAAGTCTTGAATGTGATCATCTTTGAGGCGGCTCTTGACAGCTATGTCGTCCACGTAACATTCTACTATTTTGCATAAATGCTCATAGAATATGTTACTCATAGCTCGTTGGTATGTAGCCCCGGCGTTCTTCAATCCGAAGGGCATGACCGTATAATAATATACTCCCAACGGTGTCCGGAAGGCAGTGTGCTTCTCGTCTTCGGGATACATCTTGATCTGATTGTATCCTGAGAATCCGTCCATGAAAGACATGCATACAAAACCGCAGGTGTTGTCGATCATGATATCCGTGATGGGAAGAGAGAACTCATCCTTGGGGCAGGCTGCATTCAGATCTCGGTAGTCGATGCAGATACATATTTTCCTATTTTTCTTCATGACTGGGACAATATTGGCGACCCAGTCGGGATTTTGTTCTTTTCGGATGAAACCGCAGGCTATCAACTTCTTGACTTCAGCTTTGATGGCGTCCATCATATCCGGGCGGAACCGGCGTTGGTGCTGCTTCACAGGCTTTGAGTCGGTCAATATGTTGAGTTTGTGAGTAGCCACCTTTGGGTCAAGGCCTGGCATATCCTCATAATCCTATGCGAAGACGTCGATATACTCTTTTATCAGCTGGATAACTTCTTCCCTTTCAGATGGGGAAAGATTGTTACTGATAAATATCGGCTTTAGCAAAAGTTCACCCCCAACATCAACCTGGATAACTTCGTCTTTGGTGGGAGGTTCCCTTTGCTCGAAGCAGAATTTCCACTGCGTATCCATTTATTGGGCCCAAGAGTCATTCTCAAACGGCTCAGGATCCTGTTCCTCTGCTTCAAAGGGATTTGCCACTACCATATTCACTGATAGTGTTTGTTTGAGAGCATCAGGTGAGTCAGAGGACGATGAGCCATTCAGAGAAGAGGAAAAGATGTCCTCGTCTGACTTGGAAGTCGTAAGGGAGGTGGCATACCCTAACCCGAAACGAGTTTGTCGATAGCGGGGGTCGCCGCGTGGCGGCGTTCGTCTGCCTCTTCCGTAGTTGAGGCCTTGCTTTCGCTTCAAGTCGTAGCCCATGTTTTGCATAATCTTCAACGCTTGCGGGCTGTATCGGTGAACTTGCATTTTTCCAGCATCGTCATCGAAAGGATCTTCCTGGACAGTCGGTTGATTGCGTATGCGGCCGAAGACTATTTAACGCTGACGGCTGCAGGTAGGTGGGACAATGAAGATAGAATCCTCATGTGGTCCGTATGTCGTGACGACGTTGGATGATGACGCTACTTCCCAGACATACGGACGGTAGGAGTTCATAGCTTCCAAGAATTTTTGTGCTATGGGTTCTACCTCGTCATGGAGAGTGGATTCGTGATTTGGAATTTGAGTGCCAATATACTGGAAAAGAGGATATTTATTATCATCTGGAACTCCGTTCCTGGTTGCATGTACATCAGCCGGCTTTCCGTTGCGCCTAAGGTTGATGACCAGGGGTAGAGGCTTCTGGTTCAAAGTGATCACTAGAGGATCACTCCATTTTCCTGACCTGTTCTTGTTCAGGTGAATAGCCATAGGCTCCATGGCTTTCGGACGAGTGGTTCGTCCTTTCACCTTGATTGACAGCGGTAGTGCGGCAGAGGGTTCTTCTGGCTCCCGGTGGGATTCCTTCTCTGCCTCGCCTGACACTTTTTCTGTGTGGTCTTGAGAGTACAATACGGCATCGAAATAGTAGGATTCTACTCCTTTAAACGGGTTTAGGTCAGCAACCTCCGTTTGTACCGTTCCTTGGGGGTCTACATATTTGAGACATTGATGTAGAGTTGAAGGAACGATGTTGTGGTCGTGGATCCACGGTCTTCCCAGCAAAATGTTGTAGGACACCTCTGAATCGATGACGTAAAACGTGGCCACCGATCTGAGGTTGCCAATCTGGATCCTCAGGCAAATTTTTCCCAACGGCTTACTTCTTCCGGCGTTGAAACCCACGATTGTAGTGGAGGTGTAAGGCAATTCGCTGGTAGGAATCCTCAGCGGCCTGAGCAGACTGTGAGGGATGATGCTGATCGACGAACCCGGATCTATGTGAATCCGATCGACCTCCATGGAACCGACGTACCCGGTGTAATAGAGGGGCCTGTCATGCCTGTTATGTTTTAACAGCATGTCATCTTGAGTGAAAGTGATATTTGGGACCACTTCCATTATACTGTGGCATTGAGGACACGCCACTGGTTCTTCGTCGGGGGACTTGAGCTGGGTCAAGCATGCCTCCGCCTGCATCAACGCTTCACTCAGGGCTAGACGAGTGTCTTGGGAGAGACTGAGTAGCTCAAAGATGGAGAGCCTGGCTGGTGTATTAGCCAGTTGGGCCAGGATGTCGAAGTTGTAGGGCTTCTCCAAACCTTTGTTTGGGATATTTTTCACAGTTTTATCAAAGCGCACTTCTCTTTGCTTCCCCTTGTCCGCCGGAGTTGGTTTTGAAGGACCGGCATCTGGTACGATGGGGTCTGGTCCTGAAGGTTTGGCAGCTGAAGCATCTGCCGGTGTATCTTCCTGACTTGCTCCGTAGTCGTTGAGGTAGGCTTTTCCTGAACGGGTTGCAGCAAATACCTCGTCTTCGTCTGATGGCAAAGACGTTGCGACCATATGGCATGGTTTGCATTTGGAGCTCTTTCTAGACGTAGTCTTAGTATCCTCCTCGAGCTCTGACACCAAATCCGGATGAACCCACATAATCTCGCCCTGCCGGGTGGTTAGGGGTACCAGGTCATGATTTTGACCCCTAGCTGGAGGGAGATTGATGATGTTTATCGTGGTCCGGGAAATGGGTGTGACACCGTCCGAGACTTTTTGGGAAGGCAGATTGCCAAACCGCAGAGAGATCATGTTGGCCGTGACCGTCTTCTCGGTGTTGTGCAGAGTGATGGCCTTAGCATCTATTAACCCCTGGATCTTCCTTTTCAGTATGTAATACGCCTTTGTTGGGTGGTGTACGTATCTGTGGAAGATGCAGTATTTGGGGTCGTCAGTACTGTCGACTTCTTGGGGCCGCCTTAGCTCCGGAAGGGTGATCTTGCCACTCTTGATGAGACACTCAAATATACTTGGGATATCGTCGTCGTCAAAAGAATAGACTTCGACGGGCCTGGAAGTCCCGGGTCTCGCCTGCGTGGTCGCCGCAGTCTTTTGTCTGGACGTATTGATCGCCAGAGCTTCTTTTTCCTTGGAGCTGCGAGGATGGTCGCTGCTGGAAGATGACATTTTACCTCTGTCAGAGGCGAAGATCATGATGCCATTGTCGCGCGCCTTGCGACTGTTGTCTTCGGCGGCAACTGCCGAGATGATGAACGAGGGCCAATCATGGAACTGATATGGTCCTGTAAACACCGAAACTACGGGAAGGAGGTTCTTCCTGCAAATGTCTACAAACGCAGAGTCTGGAACTCCTGGAGGCCTCTGTAAGGTGGCCTGATGTAACCCCCTGATTTTTCAGAAATTTTTAATTTAGATTTTTTACAATTTTTTGTAATTTTCTAGGATTTTCAAGAATTTATTTTAGATTCAAATATAATTAAAAATATTCCAAACTTTTATTTTAGGTTCTAAATAATAAAATATATTTTCTAGAAGTTTTTGAGAATTTTCTGAGTATTTTTAGTATTTATTGGGAGTTATTTAGGCTAATAACTAATTTTTAGGACTTATAGAATTTATGGTGCAAGCCCAGGAATATAGAATGCACCCACATTATTTTCTAAGGTTTATAATATTATTATATATTTTCTGAAATTATTTCAGAATTTTTGGAATAATGTTAGTATTTATTTTTAGTTTTATGGCAAAACTAATTTTTAGAGCTTCTCCTAATTATAGTAGAAAATCTATGAATATATAATTATCCCAAATATTTTTTCTAGGGTTTTTAGGTTCAAAATATATTTTTTGTAATTTTTACAGATTTTTATGATTATTTTTAATGTTTATTTTGAGTTATTTAGATTTAAAATGACTTAAATAATGTTTTGATAAAGGCAAATAAAAAAACAAATATTATAACCAAAACCATCCAATCAAATCATGACACGTGTCACCCTATAAACTTTCATTCAGCCTCTCAACATCCCTATATATATATATATATATATATATATATTTATATATATATATATATATATATATATATATATATATATATATATATATATATTATTATAACCCTAATTATTCCATTATTTTTTAGAGAGAGAGATTTTGGAGAATTGCCATCTAGGGTTCCTTCATCTTCCAGAAGCCATTGCGCATAGCTCCGGACTCCAAACGAGGCATAGTTTCTTGCGTTAGAACGATATTGAGGTTAGCTTTCTTATTATATAATTTTTTTTACAAAATTAAGAGTATTAAATTCTGGAAATTCGTAGAGCACAGCATGTCCGAAAATAGACGTGTTTCAATATTTTTGCGAATTCGGGAGAACCAGGAATCAGAATCATGAACCGTTTAAAGTTTCAGAAATCTAATGTCGATATCATTGACATATGTTTTTTCTAGAATTTAATTCGATGTATTTTCATACTATTAATTCTGTAGAACTTCTAGGTTAGAATTTAACCATCGGTGCACAATACAAAATTTGTATGTGCCATAATTCCCAAACGAATTTGAATTCGGAAGAGACATAAATTCTAGAATATTTTTGATACTGAAATCTACAGGAAATCATGCATGAAAGTCGAGTTTGTGTCGGTTGACTTTTTGGTCAACAGATCGTCTCGATTTGCGTGCCATAAGTCTCGAGTTGATAAAATTCAGTTTCTTTGGACAAAATTTAGGAATTAACATAAAAATCAGAATAATAAGATTAAAATAGAATTTTAGAGTAATTATTCCTGAATTAAATAAATTAAAATAAATTATCTTTTGACGTGATAAATTTGTAATACATAGGCTATTTGGACTGTGACTTGGACTCTAATTCATACCAGCAACAGGACCCCAGGCAAGTGTACCTTGCCAAACTTTGTAGTCCTTATATATATTTTCTTGCTTATTTATATTGCTGTGCATGCTTAACCTAGGACCGTGTGACGTACTTAGCATCCGATTATTAGTCGGGTGCCAATACTGTACGCAGTGATGGGTACTGTCATCTAGAGATGGACATTCGTGATACTTATATTCTCATACTTGTCTTACCAAGTACACAATGACCCAGGACACTTGACACTATTCATGAGACAGGATCTTCCCGAGATATTCGTGGTGATTCTGTATAGGATACAGGACTTGACAGAGATACTATATACTTAGATACATTATGACTAGTTGCATTAGCTATGATCCCGCTTGACATAGACATGAGACGTTATGGTCATAATATGCGTGGTTATATTAGGTGGGGAGAGACACATAGGCTACAGGCTGTTCCATATATATATACATCCACTATTATTGAGAGGTCGTAGACTCTCGGAGCAGAGCTAGACCCACTACCGGTTATTACCGCTACCGGCTCCCCGACACAGAGCTGGTAGTGGCTCAGCCTGAGTACTCGTGATGCTCTCACTTGCATTTTCACTTAGATGGTTACTTACTTGCCCTATTTATTCTATCTATTTTTTGTACTGCATTTATTTGGCTTGAGCTTTCTTGTACCTTGCTATGTCCCCTGAGGACCTGGATCCGGATTATGTCCCCAGGATTTGAGGACGAGATCTATCCCGAGGTATACGGGCCCGGAGCAGGAGTTGATCCAGGAGTTGTACCGCCATCCGAGGACGAGGTGTTAGCCGAAGACTTCTCCTGAGCATCCATGTTTCATGCTCAGTATTTATTATTTATTTCAGTCATTTACTTTCTGGTCTGTTGAACCATTGTATTAGATATTTATCGGGTTGTTCCCCGAAGCATTTTGTTGAGACTAGCTGATGATTTATATTCCTTATTATTTTTTGGATCATATTTTATATCTTGTATGGATGAGATTAGTTGTGCCATGATTGTCGTAGACTTTGTTTTACAGCTTAAGTATGCCCTGATGGATCCATTAAATTGGGTTTGTCCATCGGTGTGTGCTGCTAGCCATTGCCACGTGGCTAGTCCCTCGATATTTTGGGACTGGGGCGTGACATGGTTTTTGTGGTGGCCCATGCAGGTCCACGACAAAATTGTTCGGTTTTAACTTAGGGACCGAGCAAGCCTGCAAATAGGATTAGAGTATAGGATCTCATCCACAACTGACTATGGCTTCTCCTCCTCCTCCTTTCAATCTATTCCGTTGAAAAATTGCATCCTGCTTGATTCATGTGCCTTCTCATTAGTTCCTTGAGTGTAGCTTTCTTCTAGAATATAGAAGTCCCTGTTGATAGAATGATAGGTAGGGTAACCTTCCTACTAAAAGTATAGCTAGGATATTGACACACCCCTAAGTAGAATGCTTAATGAACCCTAGCGTCCCTTACCTATAGAATAATTTACCATTATTTCTTGTTATAGTCATGAATGACCTAAGAGTAGTATAGGCACTGCTAAGAGCTAGTTAGAGATTGGACCCTAATATTTGACCCTAGTAGTTGACCCCAGTTTTGAGGAACCAATAGAAATCTGAGATCGAATGTTAGAACAGAACCTAGTGTGCATAGTGAGATAGTGTTAGGATATAGGTTCTTGTCGTGATATTAGCAGACGGTACCTCAGGAAGTCCAGAGCAACGAGTATGACATTCCCCATGAGATCATACCTCAAACACGGAGAATTGCTCGCCACCTTCACCTTAGGAAACTATGATATTATCTAGAGCCTCATATTTTAATTTTATACGTTGTTCGTCTGCGACCTTAACGTTTACTAATGCGCAACGACTAAAATATGTTCTTCTTTTCTCCGTCTTTCAATTCGTGCCACCTGACACTTCTAATAGTAGGCCAAGTAATTTTATTCCTTGTTAAGGACCCATAGTTTGCTAGGATTATAGTTGTAGTCTTGAATTTGAAAATTTTGTGTTTTATAGTTAGAGTTTGATAATTTTGAGTTAATCTTGTAGATTGTGACCCGATAATTATCCATTAGTCTTAAATCACATAATTTGTACCCCCACCTCGATACAAGTTATATTCTCTTTCCCTTGAGACTAGTACAACATAGTCCACTTGACCCATCAAGGCGGTGTAACTGAATGGCAATAATTGTATGCTAGCATAAGATGACAGTGTTTATTCAGACAATAAAATTTAGAGGTTCATGCCCTATTGGGTCGACTAGCAACTTAGACAAGAAGGTTGTATGATAACTGTAGAGATTGTAGAGTCTTTTATTATTGTTGCTCATTTTTGTTCGTTTTGTGAACTTGAATAATTTGTACATCCTTTCATCATCATCTAGCATGCTTATATTTCATATACTACCTTGACTTATTATGCTATTTTATAGCCTAGTTTTGCAAGCTTATTCTTTATCGAGCTTGTTCATGACATATATATTATTGGGGAGGCCCACAATAATATATTTCAGAATCAGTGTATTACGGTCTGATCAACCAAAGTGTGTTTGATTCGCCCTCGCAATAATACCTTACGTGGATTGAGATATGTAGTGATTAGTAGACGAATATACTTGTCCTAGACATGTCTGACATATCGTATCGGTTACATAACTGTACTAATACGAGCAGGCGAACAAAGGATTACCAAAATAGGATTTCAATCCACAACTGCTTTGACAATTCCCAATTAAATTCTTTAAACGCCTTGATCCCGATACTTCTATTCTATTACGCTGCCCTTGAACTCTTTATTATTGGTCTCCGTCTTCCCTTATTTCGGAAAGACGAAACCTCGTGCTTGGTATAAATTGATACACAGAGAATACTAGATATACCCCGTAGGCCGATCATATACTTGAGGATCATTCTTCGTAATTAAGGACATATCATATGTGATATGGTCAGCATTGAAGTTCGAGGATTGAATGACATGAGTAAACATATTAAGGAATATTCTCTTAAGGTATATAGCCTTATGTGATAGATGGGTAAATTCTAAGTTGGGTAGTAGTGCATTGTCAACTCGAGAGGAATTTCTTTTAGATTGTGATCGAGTAAGATTAAATTGGGAGAGGTTCAAGCCATTTTAATTTTGAGAATTTTAGAAGAATGACTAAGATGATGAGGATTAATGAATTGATATTGAGGACCCGATATTTATACCTTAAGTACATGATTTAAACAATGAAGGTAAAATTATCAACTTGAAATTTAGAGGATAAAAAGATGGAATTTTAGACTTGAACAATGGTGGACTGCATTTAAACTATTTTTTTAATTTGATGATTTGAGTTAAAATAAAAACTTGATGGTTGGACTACCTATTTAAAATATTAAGGATGTGAATGAAATTTAAGAAGTTGAAGCATACAAAAATTTATAAGTGAAAATAGGAATAATAATGGACTCGAATTACTTTTAGAGGAGATTATGATAATTGGAGATCGTGAGGTAAAATTGATATGCGTATTTAAATCTTGAAGATGATATATGGATTTAATTTAAATTTGGATATGGATAATTTGAAAAAGCGAGAAGAGATAACCATAGGTTGAATTTGATTGGATCAAACCTAGAAGTGATTGCAATGGATATGATTAGGATTTTAATTGTTTCAAGGAGATTGCGATTGACTTGCCTTATGTACACGAAGGATTAACAAATTATGCCTTATTTTAATTTTGAGGACGACATTGTCTTAAGTTGGCTGGATTGTGAAATCTCCTCACCTAAGAAGTAGACCTACTTGGCTTAGATAGTGAGACTGAGGCTAGCTCGAATCCACTTAGGAATAGAACACGACATTTTTAATTTAGTTTTACAATATGGTATCCCTCGGCGCGCCTTACCATTGCTTCGATAATTGGAGCACTTTTCTAGTCACTGCCTTCCTACAAATTCCACACCTTGTCCTAGACATGTCCATCCTCCAATTTCCATCTTTGTGCAACGTTTTAATTGTTGGGCGCTTTTATGCAAAAGATTATTTAGGTGTCCACACTATTGGACATGACACACGAAGAAACCTATTTTCACTCATGTGAATTTCTTCCATGATTTTCGGAATGTGCAACGTGCAACATCGTCCACTCCGTTAAACCTAGCCTTGCATTTTAACCAATGCAAATCTTAGACCATCCTTGACTTCTACCATGGCTTAATTTTAATTTCGAGAACAAAATTTTTATAAGTTGGGTAGATTGTAACCCCCTGATTTTTCAGAAATTTTTAATTTGGATTTTTTATAATTTTCTGTAATTTTCTAGGATTTTCAAGAATTTATTTTAGATTCAAATATAATTAAAAAATATTCCAAACTTTTATTTTAGGTTCTAAATAATAAAATATATTTTCTAGAAGTTTTTGAGAATTTTTTGAGTATTTTTAGTATTTATTGGGAGTTATTTAGGCTAATAACTAATTTTTTGGACTTGTAGAATTTATGGTGCAATCCCAAGAATATAGAATGGATCCACGTTATTTTCTATGGTTTATAATATTATTATATATTTTCTAAAATTATTTCAGAATTTTTGGAATAATGTTAGTATTTATTTTTAGTTTTATGGCAAAACTAATTTTTAGAGCTTCTCCTAATTATAGTAGGAAATCTATGAATATATAATTATCCCAAAAAATTTTCTAGGGTTCTTAGGTTCAAAATATATTTTCTATAATTTTTCCATATTTTTATGATTATTTTTAATGTTTATTTTGAGTTATTTAGATTTAAAACGACTTAAATAATGTTTTGATAAAGGCAAATAAAAAACAAATATTATAACCAAAACCATCCAATCAAATCATGACACATGTTACCCTATAAACTTTCATTCAGCCTCTCAACATTCCTATATATATATATTATTATAACCCTAATTATCCCATTATTTTTTAGAGAGAGAGATTTTGGAGAATTGCCATCTAGGGTTCCTTCATCTTCCAGAAGCCATTGCGCATAGCTCCGGACTCCAAACGAGGCCTAGTTTCTTGCGTTAGAACGATATTGAGGTTAGATTTCTTATTATATAATTTATTTTACAAAATTATGAGTATTAAATTCTGGAAAATTTGTAGAGCACAGCATGTCCGAAAATAGACGTGTTTTAATGTTTTCGCGATTTCGGGAGAACCAGGAATCAGAATCATGAACCGTTTAAAGTTTTGGAAAGCTAATGTCGATATCATTGACATATGTTTTTCCCAGAATTTAATTCGATGTATTTTTATACTGTTAATTCTGTAGAACTTCTAGGTTAGAATTTAACCATCGGTGCACAATACAAAATTTGTATGTGCCATAATTCCCAAACAAATTTGAATTCGGACGAGCCATAAATTCCAGAATATTTTTGATACTGAAATCTATAGGAAATCATGCATGAAAGTCGAGTTTGTGTTGGTTGACTTTTTGGTCAACAGATCACCTCGATTTGCGTGCCATAAGTCTCGAGTTGATAAAATTCAGTTTCTTTGGACAAAATTTAGGAATTAACATAAAAATCAGAATAATAAGATTAAAATAGGATTTTAGAGTAATTATTCCAGAATTAAATAAATTAAAATAAATTAACTTTTGACGTGATAAATTTGTAATACATAGGCTATTTGGACTGTGACTTGGACTCTGATTCATACCAGCAACAGGACCCCAGGCAAGTGTACCTTGCCAAACTTTGCAGTCCTTATATATATTTTCTTGCTTATTTATATTGCTGTGCATGCTTAACCTAGGACCGTGTGACGTACTTAGCGTCCGATTATTAGTCGGGTGCCAACACTGTACGCAGTGATGAGTACTGTCATCTATAGATGGACATTCGTGACACTTATATTCTCGTACTTGTCTTACCAAGTACACAATGACCCAGGACACTTGACACTATTCATGAGACAGGATCTTTCCGAGATATTCATGGTGATTTTGTATAGGATACAGGACTTGACAGAGATACTATATACTTAGATACATTATGACTGGTTGTATTAGCTATGATCCCGCTTGACATGGACATGAGACGTTATGGTCATGATATGCGTGGTTACATTGGTTGGGGAGAGACACACAAGCTACAGGCTGTTCCATATATATATACATCCACTATTATTGAGAGGTCGTAGACTCTCGGAGCAGAGCTAGATCCACTACCGGTTATTACCGCTACCGGCTCCCCGACACAGACCTGGTAGTGGCTCATCCTGAGTACTCGTGATGCTTTCACTTGCATTTTTACTTAGATGGCTGCTTACTTGCCCTATTTATTCTATCTATTTTCTGTACTGCATTTATTTGGCTTGAGCTTTCTTGTACCTTGCTATGTCCCCTGAGGACCTGGATCCGGATTATGTCCCCAGGATTTGAGGACGAGATCTATCCCGAGGTATACGGGCCCGGAGCAGGAGCTGATCCAGGAGTTGTACCGCCATCCGAGGATGAGGTGTTAGCCGAAGACTTCTCCTGAGCATCCATATTTCATGCTCAGTATTTATTATTTATTTCAGTCATTTACTTTCTGGTCTGTTGAACCATTGTATTAGATATTTATCGGGTTGTTCCCCGAAGCATTTTGTTGAGAGTAGCTGATGATTTACATTCCTTATTATTCTGTGGATCATATTTTATATCTTGTGTGGATGAGATTAGTTGTGCCATGATTATCGTAGACTTTATTTTACAGCTTAAGTATGCCCTGATGGATCCATTAAATTGGGTTTGTCCATCGGTGTGTGCTGTTGGCCATTGCCACGTGGCTAGTCCCTCGATATTTTGGGACTGGGGCGTAACACCTGACGAAAACGTTCGACAAATGTGCGAACGCCTTCCTTTTCCCTCTGCTTAACTTCGATGAGAGAGGACATAGATATGTGTATTCTTCCCTCGTAGAATCGTGTGAGGAATAAAGCTTTGAAGTCTTCGAAGAACGTAATGCAGTTGTCCGCCAAGCTACGGTACCACTGATAGGCTACTCCTGAGAGGCAGCCTTTGAAGACCCGAGTGAGGAGGGCGTCGTTCCCTTGTAGCAACACCGTCATCATACTGAAATAGTTCATGTACTGACTTGGTGATGTTTTTCCCTCGAACAGAGCCATAGTCTGAGGTTTGTACCTTGGAGGGAAAGGGACCTCTTCCCAGATAGCTGGGTAAGGCTGGTTGATTCCCAGTTTCTTGAGCTGATCTTTGTGCTTCAAGGCGTCGAACTGGGCTTTCAACTCCCGTACTGCCTGTATCAGATTTTCAGTTGGAGGCGGGACTACGGTGTAGTACGAGTTGGTTGTATCGTGACTCCAACGGGGGATAATATATTCTTCGAGTGAGGAAGCGGAGGAACTGCTGACTCTTGATCTAGAGCAGGCTCTTGGCTCGGGTTGGATGGTGGTAAGTCTACCCCCACACGAATCTGAGTTGGCGGGACCGACGCTTGAGCCATGGCAGTTGCGTGCTGAGTTAGCATCATCTGGTGCATGTTCTCCATTATGGATTGTATTTGTTTCAGAGATGTCTCCAGTATAGTGATGGGTTGTTCCACGTTTCCTGATGGCGAAGCTTTCTCGCGTTCATCTTCAACGACGTAAACTCCCATTTCCCTGGGCGTCATCGAAGGATTAGTATAGGTCGCCGCAGAAGTCGACTCTATACTCTCAGCATCTGATCCGGGAGATTGGCGACCCCCAGCGTTGGAATCAGACGAGTACGAAGCTGGTTGCTGTGACCTTGCACGGGTGTTTTGGAACACCCCAGCTTCAGTGTTCCTGAGGAGGTCTTCGAATCTCCTTCGGCTCGGAGGCCTAGAGGGATGACGTCTTGAGCTCGACCCTCCTCTAAGTATGTGTGAAGCCATGTTCACGGATGCATGCGCGGGCTCTTCTTCCTGGAAAGATTGAGAGTAGCTCAATCGGTCGAAAACTGACCATTTTGCTTTAGAACAGCAGCAGTCAATCACAATTTTATGACTATTACAACATTGCTCGCCAGGGGGCGTAATAGATATTTTGGAAGGTCCCCCCTCCTTACGCTTCTGGATTAGATATTTGAGCAAGTCAGAAGGAGTAGAGGAAGAAGACGATGGCTTGTTCCTTCTGTTCCCATCAGTGGGCATGCGGAGATTGGGCACCATGGTTTTCTCTGTGCCACCTGTGTACAACAGGTTGGCCATCTGGGTGGCGGATAATCCCCGGAGAGGGTGTCTTTTCGCAACTTGAGCTTGCTTTACGCCGTGGGACCTCGCCTGGCGTAATTTAGAGATTTGCTCAGACTGACGTAAAGCTGAAGAGGTCCTCAGTCGGCCGTCGGCTTCCCGCGTAATCCGGAGGGTAGGCAGATTGCTCCCTCGCTGGCGTAAAGGCTGAGAAGTTGAGTGCTCTGCCGCTTACTTTCCCTTGCGGAAATTACAGCGCTCATCTGGTTCCCCGTAGAGGTCAGATGTTATCTTGCGCATGGAGCGTGATTTGTACTTCTGATTTGGCGCTGAGGCATCATCAGAAGTTTGGTCTGTACCGCGCGTAGCGAGAGACTGATTTCTACGCGTAGAGCGCAGTGGATACTTCTGGGTTAGCGCTGAGGCTTTGCCCGAAGTTTTGTCTGTACCGCGCGTAGCGGGAGACTGGTTTCTACGCGTAGAGCACAGTGGATACTTCTGGGTTAGCGCTGAGGCTTTGCCCGAAGTTTCGTCTGTACCGCGCATAGCGGGAGACTGAATTTTACGTGCAGGGTACGGAGGGAGCAATGCTATAACCTCATTGGTCGGAGAGGTCGAAGAGATCGGAGAGTCCACAGGAATGGTAGAGGATGTCTTGGGCATCCAAACTTTGTGCAGCTTCCTGTTGTCTTGGACGGAGAGAGGGTGAGAGCTACCCCCGGTTCGAAGCATGTCTTCGTAGGCAGACTGGTAGAATTGGACGACCAGTGTCTTCTTCACGGTTCCTATAGATACCGTATTGTGTTGAGCAATCGCTTTCTCGTCAGAAGAGAAAGATATCCCCAGCAGAGTCGCCATCTTGTTTGTGGTATTAAACGAAAGAATGAAGATGTATTCAAGATGGGGTTTACACGAAACCTGCCTTCTTTGGTTTACAAACAAACTTGTACAATTTGATCCTATACGAGGATGTGGGAGTACAATTTATTTAATCTGGGTAAATATTACTATAGGTGTCTGATCTGCAGTCGATCACTTTAGCCCTTGGACCACACGATGTTGAAGAAGTGCCGTAGAAGGCAGGAAGCAGCTTCGAAGGTTGCAAAAGAGGGTGGGTGCACGATGCCGACGTCGTCGATCCCTACTCTTTGCCTGCGCTCCGGGTTCTCTCTCTCTCTCTCTCTCTCTCTCTCTCTCCTGACCTCTGGTTCGATCTTTCTTGGAAGTTCGACCTTAATTCCCTCGACCCTCCAATTTATCGACCTTGTTCCTCATTGATAGAGGTCTCTATTTATAGAGTTTTAGTGACAGTGACCACTCCGTCGGTATAGAAACCGAAGAGTGGAAAGTACAGCACCCTTTTACACAACGGTTTAAAATAACCAATGCATGCGTATAGATGATCCTTTGAATGAGCATGTGACGCGTGTCCAACTAAGGAGACAAAATGCGTATATCTGCTATGAAGATCACGGCGTAGAAGCCACGTAGGTAGGTATCCCTCTTGTAGAAGAGGTGGGCGTAGAAGCCAATGTCTGTCACCATGGCATAGAAGCCAAGTAAGCACAGGAATTGAATGGGCGTAGAAGCCGCTGCGTACCGTACCATAGTACTGATGTGGACATTTTAGCCGGAATTATGGCTTTTGAAGATATAATCAAATCTCTTGCATTAAATGCAGAGATTTGCCACCATCCTGTGCATTAAATATGGAGGCGTGTTTTTGAAGGTTTGCAGCCCTTCTGTGCATCTGTAGCAGAGGCGTGCCTCGAGAAACTGTCACCACTCTGCGCATCAGTCGTAGAGACATGCCTGGAGAAACTGTCACCGCTCTGCGCATCAGTCGTAGAGACGTGCCTCTAGCAACTGTCATCGCTCTGCGCATCAGTCGTAGAGACGTGCTTCGAGCAACTGTCACCGCTCCGTGCATTGGTCGTAGAGACGTGCCTCAAGCCCCGTACGAAGTACAGCTTTTGATGTGGCAGGCGGTTTGTCTACTGCGAAGCGTAAACAGCTCATGTCTACCTGTGTAAAATAAGGCAGTGTATCCTTTTGCGCACGTAAAAGCAGTTTACGCAAAGGAGATGGCGGTAAATGACAGCCTGGGTCGCAGTGCCGTGCCATCATTATAGCCATCATCTGGATAGTCGAGCAGTATCCCTGGGTAGTCGAGCAGTATCCCTTTGTCAGAAGTCCAGACGTCAGGTTTATTGCAGGATCTGACAGGTTCACTTCGGAGAATACGAAGTGTCTCTCGTACACTTCAATGTTGCGTTTTCAAGAGGATGGGTTTCACGCCCGGGAGTCGATGAAGCATCATGTTTACGCTGAAACGGTTTGGACGTACTGCCTTACGTTGAACTTTATATTTCATGCTGTGTTTGGCAGAGAAAGCTCTGTTTGCACGCTTGAAGGCCTCTGTTTACGCTGCTCTGCATCAATATGCTGCGTATAGCCATCTAGCGTATTTTTTATGCTTCTACAAGTGGGAGCATCAATTTCAGAGAGGTCTGCCACCTCTCAACCTGACGAACAGACACCTGGAGTTCCTCCTACATCTCCTGTTCATGTGGGAGTATCTGCAGCTAACGGGATTCTTCCTCCACCTATTCAGAGGATTGCTCTAGCTATGACGGACAACCTTTCACCACCACCGACACTGATTCCCGGAGGAGTGCCCACTGACGGGGTACAGATGTTCGTACTGATCCAGGGCATGTTAGAGGCCCAGAGAGTAACAGCAGAAGCTCAGCGTGTTCAAGCTGAGGCTCAGAGGGTGCAAGCAGAGGCGCACCAGGCACAGACAGAGCTGATGAGAGAGAGCATAGAGAATGCTCATCAGGTGGCTCTCCAGGCTGTGGAGAGAGTAGCACGACAACAACAGCATCCTGGCCAGCAGCACCAGAGGTCTGGTACCATAGTGGACTTTAAGAGGATGATGCTCGAGAGTTC
This sequence comes from Iris macrosiphon, assembly GCA_036927795.1. Taxonomy (NCBI): domain Eukaryota; kingdom Viridiplantae; phylum Streptophyta; class Magnoliopsida; order Asparagales; family Iridaceae; genus Iris; species Iris macrosiphon. The sequence goes on along the minus strand of JAYESA010000004.1, from coordinate 30,608,947 downwards.
AAAGGCACTGAAGGAATACTCTATGCTGACGATTGGTTAGAGGACATAGAGAGGAACTTGCGTTTAACCCAGATTCCGAAGAATCTTCAGATAGAGGCCGCAGGCAGTCAGATGTTTGATATCGCGCTGACGTGGTATCGTACAGAGCCGAGACTCACTGTTAAAGGACTTACTTGGGAGGACTTCAAAGAACTCTTCAAGGAGAAGTTCTTTCCTGACGTGGCTTTGGGAGCATTGGAAAGTTAGTTCCATGACTTAGTCCAAGGAAGCATGTCAGTCGACGAATACGCCGCAGAGTTTTGTCGATTAAGTCGATTTGCGCCATCGATGATTCGAGACGCTGGAGAAAGAGCACAAAAATTCAGAAAGGGGTTGAATAGAGAGATTAAGTCTCGTACTTCGGGATGACGCACTGCTACATTTGAGGGTATTCTGATGGATGCCCAGATTGCCGAAGATGACTTAGACCTCAGGCCCAAGAGAGGACGCGACACTTCTGGAACAACATATTGTAACGCAGGACAGGCCAAGCTCCCACACTTTCAACAACAACAACAACAGAGACTGTACCAGCAGCAACACCAGCAACAGGCACCAGTTCGAGGACACATCTAGCAGCAACAACCACAGAGACATAATCAGCCCGTTGCCCAGTGTGCGTATTGCAGAAAGATGGGGCATACAAGAGACATCTGCAGGAAAAGGTGGGGTACTTGCTTGTCATGTGGATCATCAGCACATCAGCTGAGGGACTGCCCAGCTGTTCAGACTCGCCAGGGAGGAGGAGCAGCTCAGAGAGGACCAGCCAGAGCACCTACTGTACCAAGAGGCCAGCAAAAAGGACCTTCACTTCCACCACAGCAGCAGAGGTTTGCTCAGCACCAGCACCAGCAGAGAGGATCACCACAGGGACGAGCTTACGCCATGACTATTGAGGAGGGCGAGCCAGCTGGAGATGTAATTTCAGGTTCAGTTTTACTCGATTCTATTCCAGCACTTGTATTATTTGATTCTGATACTTTCTATAGTTTTATATCTGTATCTTATGCCCTTAAGCATCGTTTAGAAATGGAACCATTAGATAGGACTTGCAAGATCACGACTGGAGGAGGCATTATCCTAGTCCATAATTATTGCAAGGATCGGAGAGTGTCATTGGAAGACCGAGAGTTGAGCGTGAGTTTACTCGTCATGCCACTTCCGGGATACGACATTATACTCGGAATGGACTGGCTGAGTAAACACCATGCTTCTATAGATTGTCACGGAGGTAGAGTAGTATTTTGACCACCAGGAGAGCCAGAGTTTGAGATAGCCAGAGGAGCAGAGGAGCGGAGCAGAGGCACTTTTTGCGGAGCCAGGATGGAAGAAAAAGAGTTGCCACATCCACTGATAGCGAAGTTCCTGGATGTATTTTCAGAGGAGTTACCAGGTTTGCCGCTAGACAGAGATATTGAATTCTCTATAGACTTGATACCAGGAGTGAAGCCTATTTCGCAACATATCTATAGAGTCAACAGCAAAGAGCTGGTAGAACTGAAGAAGCAAGTTGAGGAGCTGCAAGACAAAGGTTTTATTAGATCCAGTTCATCGCCATGGGGAGCACCGGTATTATTTGTACCAAAGAAGGATGGTACGGTACGCATGTGTATCGACTATAGAGCTCTGAATAACCTCACTATCAAGAACAAATACCCGTTGCCGAGGATAGATAATCTTTTCGATCAGTTAAGCGGAGCGAAGGTATTTTCCAAGATAGACTTGAGGTCAGGCTATCAACAGGTGAAGGTGAAGAGAGAAGACATACCGAAGACAGCTTTTTGGACCAGATATGGCCAGTTTGAATTCACGGTAATGCCATTTGGTTTAACCAATGCACCAGCAGTATTTATGAACTTGATGAACAAGGTATTCCACTAGTACCTTGACAAGTTCGTAGTGGTGTTTATTGACGATATTATAATATATTCAAAGACCCCAGAAGAGCATGAAGAGCACCTAAGGATGGTCTTAGAGACTCTCAGGAGAGAGAAGTTATACGGGAAGCTTTCAAAGTGTGAGTTCTTCCTTGACAAGGTTGAATTTCTTGGACACATGGTGACAGGTAACGAAATTTTAGTTAACCCAAAGAAGATCGAAGCAGTGGAGTCATGGGCTACCCCCAGTTCAGTAGCTGAGATCGGGAGCTTTCTCGGACTAGCAGGATACTACAGAATATTTGTACAAGATTTCTCCAAGATTGCAGAGCCAATGACTAGGCTGACCAAGAAAGACGTAGAATTTGTCTGGATAGAAGAATGTCAAGCCGTATTTGATGAGCTGAAGAAGAGATTAACGATAGCACCAGTTTTGACATTGCCATCAGGGACAGGTGGATTCACTATCTATAGTGATGCTTCAGGAAAAGGTTTGGGATGCGTTCCTCAACAACACGGAAAAGTAATTGCCTATGCTTCAAGACAATTATGCCCTAATGAAAAGAACTACCCCACTCATAATTTGGAGTTAGCAGCAGTTATCTTCGCCCTAAAGCTGTGGAAACACTATCTGTACGGAGAGCATGTGGAGATCTCCACAGACCACAAGAGCTTGAAGTACGTGTTTACACAGAAGGATCTGAACATGAGGCAGAGAAGATGGTTAGAGTTGATAAAAGACTTTGATATCTCATTACAGTACCATCCAGGAAAGGCTAACGTAGTCGCCAATGCCTTGAGCAGGTATCCGATGGCTATGTGCTTGACTTCAAATAGACACTTATTAGCTGATCTTAAGAGCTTGGAAATTGAAGTACTAGTTCCAGGAGTTGAGATTCAGATGTGGGGATTGTAGATACAATCGGAGCTGATGGACAGAATTAGAGCTGCACAGTATGATGATGAGACTCTGAGGAATATCAGAGCACAAGTTGTAGAAGCATAAAAAATACGCGGCAGAGTTATACGCAGTGTTTCAGTGCTGTGCGGTATAAAATATAACTTCAGAGCCATCGGCGTACAACAGAGCTTTTTTGCTAAGTACAGCATAAAATATAAGCTCAAGGACTATCCGCGTAATGTAGTATTTCCTGGCGGCTTCAGCATAAAAAGGGTGTTATACCGCCTTTATGGCGTAAAACTCATCCGCTTTTAATGCAGCATGGAAGTGTACGAGGAACGCTTCATATTCCTCGAATGAACCAGTCAAATCATGCAATGAACCAGATGTCTGACTTCTGACAAAGAGTACTGCACGACTATCCAGACGACGGCTGTAATGATGGTGCGGCACAGCGACCCAAACCGTCGTTTAGTGACATTTCCTTGGCATAAACTGCTTTTACTCATACAAGAGAATACGCTGCCTAGTTTTACACAGGCAGATGTGAGCTTTTTATGCTCATCAGAAGACAAACAGACTGCCATATCAAAAGCTGCTCTTCGTATAAAGCTCGAGGCACGTCTCTGCATTTAATGCTCATAATGGTAGCAGATCTTCGAGACACGTCTCTGTATTTAATGCTCAGAATGGTGGCAGATCTTTGAGACACGCCTCTGCATTTAATGTGCAGGATAGAGGCAGATCTCTGTATTTAATGCAAGAGATTTGATTATATCTCCAAAAGCCATAATTTTGGCTAATACGTCCACACCATCACCTTTGCACATTACGCCATCAGGCTATTTTCAGCTATGGGAACACGTTGTACGCTATCTCCTTGGAATATGCTATCGGGCTATTTTCAGCTATAAGGAGCACGTTGTACGTTATCTTCTTGAAATACGCCAACTCAGGCTACATTTGTATTGGTGCATAATAAGGCTATTTGGTCCAGAATTCGCTCAAGGTCTCAGTCAAGGAAGGAGGATCAGCTATCTTCTACGCTAGCTACCTATCTATGCAGCATCAGGCTTCTACGCCTACCAAGCTTCTACGCCTACTCGGCTTCTATGCCTGCTCGACTTCTACGTCTACCTGGCCTCTACGCCAGTTTGATAACTATTTGGCTTCTACGCCATGGTGACAGTTATTGGCTTCTACGCCAACCTTTTCTACGCGAGGGATAACTACCTATGTGGCTTGCATGCCGTGATTTCGCAGCAGTTATACGTATTATCCCTCAATGGGATACGTATCACATGCAGATTCAGAAGATCATTTATACATGGGTAACAGTTATTGTAACCGTCGCGTAAAAATTGCCATACTCTCCACTACCCGGCTTTTATGCCGACTGGATGGTTACTGTCATTAAAACCCTATAAATAGAGACCTCTATTGACAGAGGTCCAGGGTGGAGAAAGGTCGAGAAATCGAAAGCTTGGAGAAAGAATCGGAAATTGATCTTTGAGAGAGAAGAATCTAGAGCTCAGACAAAGAGTAGTGATCGACGATTTTGGCATCGAGCATCCACTCTCTTTTGCAATCTTTGAAGCTTTTTTGACTTCTACAGCACTTCTTCATTATCATGTGGTCCAAGGAACAAAGTGATCGACTGCAGATCAGACTCCTATAGCAATATTTATCCAGATTAAAAATTTGTACTTGACATTCTCGTATAGGATTAATTGTACTTCTTGTTTGTAAACCAAAGAGCAGGTTTCGTATAAACCTTGTTTTATTTCTTTCGTTTATTATCAAACACAAGATGGCGACTCTGCTGGGGACCTCTTTCTCATCTGAGGAGAAAGCAATTGCTCAACACAATACGGTATCAGTAGGATCCATGAAGAAGACCCTGGTCGTCCAGTTCGACCAGTCCGCCTAGGAAGATATGCTTCGAGCAGGGGGTAGCTCTCACTCTCTCTCTGTCCAAGACAACAGAAAGCTGCGTAAGGTCTGGATGCCCAGGACATCCCCTACCATTCCTGCCGACTCTTCGATTTCTCCGACCAGCCAGGTTGTAGCTGCACAACCTTCGCGCTCCGCGTGTAAAGCTCTGTCTTCCGTTTGTGACGTGGCAGACAAAACTTCTGACAATGCCTCAGTGCTAGTCCAGAAGTCTACTTTGTGCTCCGTGCGTAAAACTCTGTCTACCGTTTGTGATGTGGCAGACAAAACTTCTGACAATGCCTCAGTGCTAGTCCAGAAGTCTACTCCGCGCTCTGCGCGTAAAATTCAGTCTTCCGTCAATGACGTGGCAGACAGAATCTCTGATAATGCCTCAGCGCCAAATCAGAAATTCCAGACGTGCTCCGCGCGTAAAAATACATCTGCCCTCTGCGGAAAATCAGATGATCCCTGCAATCTATGCAAGGGAAAACAAGTAGTGGACTACTCAACTTCTCGGCCTTTACGCCAGCAAGGGAAGAATCTGCCCACCCTACGGATTACGCGAGAAGTTGATGGTTGATTGAGGACCTCCTCAGCTTTACGCCAGCCTGAGCAGAGTTCCAAATTACGCCAGGTGAGGCACCTCAGCATAAAAAAGGCTCAATTTGCGGAAAGACACACTCCCCAGGGATCATCCGCTACCCAGATGGCCAATATGTTGTATACGAGTGGCACAGAGAGAACTATGGCTCCCAACATCCGCATGCCGACTGATGTAAAAAAGAGGAACAAGCCATCTTCTTCTTCTTCTTCTGTAAATCCTCCTGACCTGCATGAGTATCTGATCCAGAAACGCAAGGATAGGGGATCTTCCAGCATGTCTATTATGCCTCCTAGGGAGCACTATTGTAATAGTCATAGGATTGTAGTTAATTATTGTTGTTCTGAAGCAAAACGGTCGATTTTCGACTGGTTGAACTACTCTCTGTCTTTCCAGGAAGAAGAGCCCGCACATGCATCAGTGAACATGGCTTCACATGTTCCTAGACGAAGGTCAAACTCGAGACGTCATCCCTCTAGAACTCCAAGCCAAAGGGGATTCGACAAGTTCTGAAACACCCATTCGAGGTCACGACAACCGGCTTCGTACTCTTCTGATTCTGATACTGGGGGTCGCCAGTTTCCCGAATCATATGCTGAAAGTATAGAGTCAACTTCTACAGAGACCTATACTAACCCTTCAATGACACCCAGGGAAATGGGAGTCTATGCCATTGGAGATGAACGTGAGGAAGCTTCCCGGTCAGGGAGCACTGAGCAACGTATTGCTGTACTGGAGACATCTCTGAAAGAGATATAGTCCATGATGGAGAATATGCACCAGATGATGCTGACTCAACACACAGCTCCTATAGCTCAAGCATCGGTCCCTCCAACTCAGATATGTGTGGGGGTGGACTTACCACCTTCCAACGCGAATCAGGAGCCTGCTCTAGATCAAGAGTCAGCAGCTCCCCCCACATCCCCACTTAGAGAATGTATTACCTCATGTTGGAGTCGCGATACAACCGATCCCCCACCACTCCGCAGTCCTTCTACCGGTTGAAGATCCGATGCAGGCAGTGCGGGAGTTGAAAGTCCAATTTGATGCCTTGAAGCACAAAGATCAGCTCAAGAAATTGGGAATCAACCAGCCTTACCCGGCAATCTGGGATGAGGTCCCTTTCCTTCCTAAATACAAACCATAGACTATGGCTTTGTTTAAGGGGAAAATATCACCGAGCCAGTACATGAACTACTTCAGTATGATGACGGTGTTATTGCAAGGGAATGACGCCCTTCTCACTCGAGTGTTCAAAGGCTGTCTCTCGGGGGTGGCTTATCAGTGGTACCGTAGTCTTGCAGACAACTGTATTGCTTTCTTTGAAGATTTCAAGACTTTGTTCTTCGCGTGATTCTACGAAGAAGGAATGGACATGTCTATGTCCTCTCTCATCGAAGTGAAGCAGAAGGAAAAAGAGAACGTTCGCACTTTTATCGAACGTTTTCGTCAAGCCACTTTGCAAATGCCTTCCAGAGTTCCAAACTCGGCATTGGTGGACATTTACAGGAAGAACCTTCTTTCCGTGATCTCAGTATTCACAGGACCATATCAGTTCCATGATTGGCCCTCTTTCATCATCTCAGCGGTAGCCGCTGAGGACAACAGTCGAAAGGTGCGTGATAACAGAATTATGATCTCTGCCTCTGATAAAGGCAAGAGGTCATCCTCCAACAGCGACATCCTCATGGTGCCAAAGGAAAAGAAGCTCTTGCAATCAATACTTCTAGGCAAAAGACAGCGGTAACCACACAAACGAAACCTGGGACTTCCAGGCCCATTGAAGTATACTCTTTCGACGACGACGATATTCCGAGCATATTCGAGTGTCTCGTCAAAAGCGGCAAGATTACCCTTCCTGAGGTAAAGCGGCCTAATGAAGTCGGCAGTACAAATAACCCCAAGTACTGCATCTTCCATAGATACATACACCACCATACAAAAGCGTGTTATGTACTGAAGAGGAAGATCCAGGAGCTGATCGATGCTAAGGCCATCACTCTGCACAACAGCGAGAAGACGGTCATAGCCAACATGATTTCTCTGTAATTCGGCGATCTGCCTCCCCAAGAATTCCCGGATGGTGTTATGCCTATTTCCTAGACAACGATGAACATCGTTAATCTCCCTCCAGCTAGGGATCAAAATCATGACCTGGTACCCCTAACTACCCAGCGAGGCGAGATCATGTGGGTTCATCCAGATCTGGTGTCAGAGATCGAAAAAGAGACTCAAGCTGCTAAGGCTAAGTCTAAGAAGAACTCGAAGCGTAAACCATGTCACATGGTTACGGTACACTCGGCATCGAAAGATGAGGTTTTGGCTACTGGAACCCGTTCAAGGAAAGCTTACCTCAAGGACTATAGAGCAAGTCAGGAAGATGCATTGGCAGACGTTTCAGCTGCCAAGCCTTCAGAACCAGAACCCGCCATACCAGAGGCCGGTCCTTCGAGACCAACTTCGACGGACAAGGGGAAGCAAAAGGAAGTGCGCTTCGATAAACCTTTGAAAAAAATTCAAAACAAAGGTTTAGAGAAGCCATACAACTTCGACATCCTGGCCCAATTGGCTAATACACCAGCCAGGTTGTCCATCTTCGAACTACTCAGGCTCTCTAAAGACACTCGTCAAGCCCTGAGTGAAGCATTAATGCAGGCGGATGCATACTTAACCCAGCTCAAGTCCCCTGACGAAGAACCCGTGACATGTCCTCAATGCCATAGTGTGATGGAGGTGGTCCTGAATATCATTTTCTCTCAAGATGATATCCTGTTAAAACATAACAGGCATGACAGACCCCTCTATTACACCGGATACGTCGGTTCCATGGAGGTTGATCGAATTTACATAGATCCAGAATCATCGATCAGCATCATTCCTCATAGTCTGCTCAGACCGCTGAGGATTCCTACTAGCGAATTGGCTTACACCAACACTACAATCGTGGGTTTCAACGCCAGGAAAAGTAAGCCGTTGGAGAAAATTTGCATGAGGATCCAGATTGGCGACCTTAGATCAGTGGCTACATGTTATGTCATTGATTCAGAGGTATCCTACAATATTCTGCTGGGCAGACCTTGGATCCACGACCACAACATCGTTCCTTCGACTCTACATCAATGCTTTAAATATGTAGATGCCCAAGGAACAGTACAAACGGAGTTTGCTGACCTGAACCCGTTTAAAGGAGTAGAATCCTACTACTCCGATGCCATGTTGTACACTCAAGACTACATGGAGGAGGTGTCAGGCAAAACAGAGAAGGAATCCCACCGGGAGCCAGAAGAACCCTCTGCCAAGCAACCTCTGTCAATCAAGGTGAAAGGGCGAACTACTCGTCCAAAAGCCATGGAGCCCATGGCTATCCATCTGAACAAAACCAGGTCAGGAAAAGGAGGTGATCCTCTAGTGATCACTTTGAACCAGAAGCCTCCACCCTTGGTCATCAACCTTCGGTGCAACAAGCAGCCGATTGATGTAAATACAACCAGGAACGTGATTTCTGATGATAATAAAGATCATCTTTTCCAGTATATTGACGCTCAAATTCCAAATCAGGAATCCTCTTCCCATGACGATATAGAACCTATAGCACAAAAATTCTTGGAAGCTATAGATTCCTATCATCCGTATGTGTGGGAAGTAGCGTCATCATCTAATGTCATCACGATATATGGACCACATAAGGATTCTATCTTCATTGTCCCGCCTACTTGCAGCAGTCAGCATTCAATAGTCTTCGGTCGTATACGCAATGAACCGACTATACAAGAAGATTCTCCCGATGACGATGCTGGTAAAATACAGGTTCATAGATACAGCCCGCAATCTTTGAAGATCATGCAAAGTATGGGTTATGACTTGAAGCTGGAACCAAGCCTCAACTACGGGAAAGGCAGACGAATACCGTTACACGGTGATCCCTACGGTCAACAAACTCGTTTCGGGTTAGGGTACACCACCTTCCTTGCAACTTCTGAGTCAAATGAGGATATCTTTTCCTCTTCTCAAAGCGGCTCGTCGCCCTCTGGCTCATCTGATGCTCTTGAACGAACATTATTAGTAAATACGGTATTGGCAGATTTCTTCGAAACAGACGAACAAGAATCTGAACTGTTTGAGAATGACTCTTGGGCTCAACAAATGGATATACAGTGGGAACTCCGGTTCGAGCAGAGAGAACCTCCCACTGAAGATAAAGTTATCCAGATTTATGTTGGGGATGAACTTTCGCCAAAGCCTATATTTATCAGTAATAATTTTTCCACAGAAGAAAGGGAAGAAATAATCCAGCTGATAAAAGAATATATCGACGTCTTTGCGTAGAATTATGAGGATATGCCAGGTCTTGATCCAAAGGTGGCAACTCATAAACTCAATATATTGCCCGATTCGAAGCCTGTGAAGCAACACCAACGCCGGTTCCGCCCGAATATGATGGACGCCGTCGAAGCTGAAATCAAGAAGTTGATAGCCTGCGGCTTCATCCGGGAAGAATAACATCCTGACTGGGTCGCCAACGTTGTCCCAGTCATGAAGAAAAATAGGAAAGTACGTGTCTATATCGATTACCGAGATCTGAACACAGCCTGCCCCAAGGATGAGTTTTCTCTTCCCATTATAGACGTCATGATCGATAATACATGTGGTTTTGAACGTATGTATTTCATGGACGAATTTTCAGGATACAATCAAATCAAGATGCATCCTGAAGACGAGAAGCATACTGCCTTCCGGACACCATTGGGGGTATATTGCTATACGGTCATGCCCTTCGGATTGAAGAATGCCGGGGCTACGTACCAACGGGCTATGAGTAACATATTCCATGAGCATTTACGCAAAACAGTGGAATGTTACATAGACGATATAGCTGTCAAAAGCCGCCTTAAGGATAATCACATCCAAGACTTGAAGACAGTGTTCGAGTTGATGCGCCAACATCAACTTAAAATGAATCCTACCAAGTCCTTTCTTGGTGTATCCAGTAGCAAGTTCCTGGGATTTGCCATTACCGCTAAAGGCATTCAAGTGGACCCTGATAAAGTCAAGGCCATCTTAGAAATGCGACCACCCCGTAATCTGAGGGAACTCAGGGGATTTCAAGGTCGTCTGGCTTATATCCGGAGATTCATATCCAACCTCTCTGGAAGATGTCAGCCCTTTTCTCATCTCATGAAGAAAGGTGTATCCTTCGTATAGGACGAAGCCTGTCAGCAAGCGTTTAATGATATCAAACGCTACCTCACTAATCCTCCAGTTATGGTGCCTCCCGTCATAGGAAGACCATTCTTGCTGTATGTTCGAGCGATAGATCATTCTCTGGGAGCTCTCCTTATACAGAAGAACGATGTGGGTCATGAACAGGCTATATACTACCTAAGCAGGATGATGATTGGAGCTGAACACCGGTACAGTCCAGTGGAAAAAGAATGCTTGGCTCTGATGTTCGCTATCCAGAAAATGCGATACTATGTCACAGGCCAGACTATTCATATTATCTCCAGGATCAATCCTCTTCGGGTATTGATGAACAAGCCAAGTGTTCTTAATTCCCGACTCGCGACTTGGACGATGTTATTGACACCGTATGACATGGTGTACGTCCCTCAGAAGTCTATCAAAGGCCAAGCATTAGCTGATTTCCTAGCTGCTCATCCGATCCCGGAGACCTCCAAACTATACTAGGACATTCCCGACGAAGTTATAGAATATAATTCCGCAATGGAAAGTGATACATGGCAACTATTCTTCGATGGTGCCTCCATGACTGGTCCCAGGGGAAACGTGGTTTCAGGAGTAGGAATTGTCCTGGTTACTCCTGATAAACTCGTCATCTATCGAGCATATTCTCTTAGCGAGCCCTGTTCTAATAATGTGGCGTAGTATAACGCTCTATTAATTGAGCTCCAAGTCGCTAAAGAATTAGACGTCGAATCTCTGGAAGCTTTCTGTGATTCTCTGCTGATTGTCAATCAAGTCAGAGGGATATACGAAGTCCGTAATCCAGACCTCATTCCTTATCACCGAGCAACGATCGAAATAGCTATGTCTTTCAAAGAATTCTTCCTAGAGCATGTACCCCGATCTCAGAATCTGGAAGCTGATGCCATAGCCAGTCTAGTTGCAGATTTAGCTACTCCTATAAGAAGGCAGAATTCGGTGATCCTTCTTAACAGAGATTTATTCTGTGTAAAAAATAACTTTCACATAGAACGCAGCTACGCTGTGAACACCGATCCTCCCAAGAGAGACTGGAGAAGTCCCTTCATAGATTTTGTGGCATACGAAATCTTACCGGAGGACCCTAAAGAAGCAGTATCCGTCAAAAGACGATCATTACGCTTCTATTTTGATGCGTCTTCACAATGTCTATATCGCCGGACCTACGACGGACTGCTATTGAGATGTCTCTCCGATGATGAGGCACAGCGGATTATCCGTGAAGCTCACGACGGCGTATGCGGAGCGCATCAACCCGGTCCTAAGCTACAGGATCTTATCAGGAGGATGGGCTATTACTGGCCTACTATAATCACAGATGCAATAAAGTATGCAAGACAATGCAAAGCCTGTCAGGTTCATGCAAACTTTATACATCAACCTTCTAAACATTTATATCCTACGGTTGCATCCTAGCCTTTCGAAGCATGGGGTATGGATATCATTGGTCCTATTCACCCGTCTTCTTCCAGAGGTAAACGGTTCATACTGGCCATCACGGATTATTTCTCCAAATGGGCAGAGGCGATCCCTCTTGCTGAGGTAAAGACATCTAATGTGATCAGCTTCATCAAGCATCATGTCATTTATCGCTTCGGGATCCCCCGAAGGATAATTCATGACAATGGGCCTCAATTCATCAGCCAAGCATTTCATCAATTTTGTGATAAAAATTGGATACAAAATATGGCCTCTACGGCATATAATCCTGCTCCTAATGGTTTGGCGGAAGCTTTCAACAAAACCATTATCAAACTCTTGAAAAAGTTCATCTCTTCGAACAAAAGAGATTGGAATAAGAAGTTAGGAGAATGTCTCTGGGCATATCGCACAACAGTACGAGCACCGACAGGTTGTACCCTATTCTCATTGGTTTACGGGAGCGAAGCAGTTCTCCCCCTCAAAATCCAAATTTTATCACTCAGGATAGCAGTGGCTAATGAGTTGACTCAAGAAAAGAATGACCTATTAAGGCTTCAAGAGCTGGAAGGATTAGATGAAAATTGCCTCCAAGCTCAACAGCACATCGCGCTCTACCAGGCACGCATTTTCAGAGCTTTTAATCAAAAAGTTAAGAAAAGAGTATTCAAAGTTGGCGAGCTAGTTTTAGCTGTGAGAAGGCCAATGATTAATACTCACAAGAGTAAGGGTAAATTTTAACCCAAATGGGAAGGCCCTTATGTGACCAAGACGACGTTCTCAAACGGCGCTTACAGATTAGCTAAGCCTAATGGAGACTTATTAATGGCTCCTATCAACCGTAAATTCCTTAAGAGGTACTATGCTTAACCTCCTTTGCTCAAATGGAATATGGCAAAGATCTCATTCTGACAATACTACTTCCAAAACAAGACTAGTTAGATCATATTCTATCATGTCCATATAACCTTTGAATAGATATGTTTAAACTAATTTAGAACTTCAAGACCTATCACGTCCATATTACCTCTGATAGTATTGTGTACAAATTTTAGTTGGAGCATATTCTATCATGTCCATATAACCTCTGAATAGATATGTCCAGCTAAAGCTTACCGAGAGTATATCACGTCCATATTACCTCTGATATCACTTTTGCCCTAGCCTGTCATTTATATTCCAAAATGATGGGTCCACAAAGTCAGATAAAAGCATCTTTATTATTCCCAGAAAGAGCAAAATTGCATAGAAAAGCAAAAAAATACATCATTTGGGGGGAGCAGTTAAGTCGCAAATCTGCTGCACCAGAGTAACCATTCTCTTATCCCTGGAGTTCAAGACGTCGGCGCGAGCCCGCTCCAACCTTGCCGCCTTATTATTCAGAGCGGATAACTCGGACCGAGCATGTACAAAACCTGCGTGGATAACACCCACATACGTCAGGTTCTGTTGAGCGGTCTTCATTCGATTCTTCAGCACATCTCAAGCTGCCAACAAAGAGAGAGCCTTCTCCTCTGCTTGAGCGAGTTTATCTCTCAATCTGCGGACCCTCGCTGTCTCTTCCTCATATTCGACTTTGTACTGAGTCAGCTGGGGAATGACATACTCCAATTCGGCACGCTCTTGATCCATCTTCTGCTGCTGTTCCTGGACGAATTTGTTCAGAGATTCTATTTGCCCAGCAAGCTCTGCAGTTAAGGAGTCATACCTAGTTTAAACGAGACTGTCAATGCTGCCTCGAGATAGCTACAAATATTCGTTAATGGGTTGTTCCAAACCATTAACTATCTGCTCCAGCGTATCAGCCCTCCCAGTGTCATCGAAATCTCTGATCGGCACTATCGCGAACTGGGAGGACCTCCTCAGAGCCTCGAAGCCTAGATTCTTCTCTAGCACCATTGATATTAGCATTTTCAAAGTGGTGTAGAAGATACTAGTATACTGCTCAGTCAGCATGGCGAGATCCGAATGGATACTGGGAGTGGCTGCAATATTGGCGAATCTCCCTCCAGGAATGACTGCAGACGACGTTGCCACAGTCGTCGCCTCAACAAATGGTGTGACAAAAGAAGATGCGCCAACAACGGATGAAGCAACCGGCGTACTCAAAGGAGGCATTGTCGTAATGACAGGCTCATCCTCCTCCCAAGATATCGGAACCATTTCGGGCGAGCCAGCACCCGAAGATATTTTCTCTTCAAAGTCGGGCACCTCCATGTCATCGGCAGGAGCTGAAACAGAGCCAAAAGGCGTGTCAACACTGCCCTCCCCGTAGATGTCTTCCCCTGAAAAGAAGACAAGAGAAAGTTAATATCAATATGATGTTAATTTTTCTAAAAGAGACATAAAGACGATATTTAGCCATGGTCGATGGTATATATATCGCGTCTGCAGCTAGTACAGCTAAATCATTTCTTAATGATGTTAAGCGAGCTATCATACCTGGAGAGGAGGGTGCACCAAATGACGACTGAGGGTAGTCATCCAAGTCTTCACCCAGATCCAATCGAGGTTCATCAGGTGGAATCTCGCTAGGTATACTTACAGACGCGGCAGGGGTTTCTCCCGTTGCTGATCTGGATAAAGATATCCTTATTTGGCTCGGCCTCGAAGGTGATCTCGTACCACTACCTTAAGCGGTAGCAGCGACAGCAGTCTCAAGCAGGGATTCTCCGGCACCGCCAGCCGAAATTGTAGAGGTTCCCTCTCTAAAAGGCGAGGAACCTCTAATCAAAGGATCGTCTCCAACAGGGGAAACGACAGTTTTACTTCTAGGAACCTCAGGGTGGGAAGTCCTAACGGGACGACCAACCGTCTTCTTCTTCTTCTTGCGAGGGGAAGTCTCCTTCAGAACAGGAGCCCTTCGCTTACCGGAGATAACCAGAGGCCCTGCAGGCGAAGGTATTTCACCTCTCGGTACTGCCAACAAAGGCTCATCTGGATTGACAGAATCTTCACCCTCGTCAGAGGAGACTGAGGGAACATTGTCTCTTCTCGTGGACATAAAAGTGGGCACCCTAAAACTTATACGCATATCAAAATCACGATGGAAGGTATTGACGGCCACGTAAAACTGGGCGTACGAATGGAGTATGCGCAACTCCATGGAGAGTGAAGTCGCGGGCACAGTAAAAACTGCTCCAATGCAACCCATTATGAAGTATCGCCATCCTCTCGCTCCGTCAATAAGTCTACCCCTGGACTTGAAGCTGGTGACGGCATTGCCCACATACAATTGGTCATACCCAAACTGTCTGGCAAACCGACTAGGCAGGTAGGGTTCCAAGAAGCATTGGTCTTCACTTCTGTACAATAAATGGGAAGGTCTAATGCAGACCAACTAATTAAAAGCTTCAGAAGAAAGAACGATCTTCCCGTCACCTAAATCCTGAAGTCTGTGCCCCTGTTTATTGAGATGTACAGAGGGAACGGTGCAGAAGAGCTTCCAGCTGTGAGAAAAATTTAACGCTCGCCGACAGTCTAAAACTGTGGTCACGTTCCAGGTGGAATTCTTGTAATTCAACAAGAAATTACTCCCCGAACTACTGCCAGAGCCAGAAGACATCACCCTGGGGTTATGGAGAATTAACCATCCCATCAAATACATGAACGGTAATTCCACCCTGGGAAAGCTGTCACGCCGTGTTTCATCGGTGAGCAGTCCATCAGTAATGGCCCTCAGGCCAGCTTGTATGCGACATACCATGGCAGGGAGCAAGCCTAGTCTTGCCACGAACACCAGACACACTGCAGTCCATAAGGTGTTACGGTGAATGCGATCCGAAGATGCAATGCCAGGTACTACCAGACGGCGTAGCCATACAGAGAGGAAGCCAGCCAGTTGAGCTTTCCTTGACAGAGGCTTGCGGCAATGCCTCAAATAACTGTAGGCCTTAGTGCCTGTAGGATACTTCCATATCCCTTCGTCGAGTATTTGATCTGAAGTCCCAGAGTCTTCAATAAGGTCATCGACTACTTGAGCACTAAGCACGCTCAGAAAGCTCAGAGGCTGATCCTTGCTATCCAAGACTTTCTCTGGCTTAGCAGCCCTGGCCCGGTGAAAGAAGAGGTAGGACGCCCATTTATTGGTATGAGCCAAATCAGAGGGCTCATTATAAAAGGCGGTACAAGCAAGGTAGTGGCACATCAGCTCCTGGTACACTGCCACTACCCGAGGGTCTGTATCCCCCAGCTCCCAGTTTGTGGGAACATACTCTTCATAAGGAGTATCCCCCATTGGCAGTCTTGAAATCTCTGCCATTTCGTGAAGGGCCAATCCCAACTCCCCCAGTGGAGTGGCAAAAGTCCCGGTGAGCGAAATATATCGCTCCATCAAAGCCAGAAACAGGTTGGGGTTGAGAGGTAACCCAACACTGGTAGCACTCACAGCTGCGTACAGACCAATGCTCTCCAACTCAGTCTGAAAATGCTTCAAGACCCAGTCAGCTAAACGAGCCCATCGAAGATTTGTAGGGGTAACCCACCCATTGGTCCGAGGATTAACCTTGGGATATACTCCTCCATGCCCCATGAAGTCATTGCAGAAAGTCGGTAATTGGACTGGTTGGAGCAGTGAAGTGTCTTCACTCGGGATACTACCCGGATACAATCCCCTAAACGGCATCACAGAGCCGGAAGGGCGGCTGACAAATGACCCTTGGTCAGATCCTTTCTGGTAAAATATCTTTTCCGGCTGGCCGTGAAGATTGGGAGTCAGGGTCCACGACATCCTCCTGGGATGTGTGGCATTGAAGAATGCCGAGATAGGGTAGTCTGGGATTGCTTGTCAATCATATCCCCGAAGAGAAAAGCCAGCTTTATATATTGTGCTCCGTCTATATGCGTCAGGGGCTCCCCGTTGATCATGCTTAACAGCATTCGTTCCCCTTGGGACGATATCAGATTTTCCCTTCCTTCAGGATAATGGGGTCCGGAGATAGGAAATATCACATGGGACAAATCCTCCAGGTAATTGGAATGCAGCATCCCAACAACAGAACCCATCACCTCAGCCAACGGAGACATATGCAAGTTAACTACAAAGTGCAAGAAAAACACATCAATTTTTATACTAGACCTCACAATCTTGCAGCCTATGCCAAAAGGCGACAGTCTGTGCTTTTACGCCAAGACTGTAAAAACTTGAGCTTTTACGCTGGAATCTTATTCCAGGGCATAAAATTCAAGACTGGCAGTATACACAAAAAAAACCTGATAGTCTGTGTTTTACGCCAGACTGCCAAAGTTAGAGTTATTACGCCAGAATTTTTATCCAGAAGCGTAACACTCGAAGTTTATAGTATATGCCAAGTTTCGACAGTCAAAGCTTTTACGCCAGACTGCGAAAATATGGAGTTTTTACGCTAACACATTAGAAATGTGGGCGTAAAAGATGAAACATCTCTGTGCATCATCTTCCTCGAAGAGGCTATCAGCACAGAAGATGACCTAGCGCATTCACGTACAACGTATGCGAAGGGTTTATTTCGTTCTTATCGTCCCAAAAGCTTTACTTATAACGCCCGGTGCACAGCTCGTCGGTGGGATACTTCGTTCAGAATGAGGATCGCCCTGCCCGATGGAAGTTGCTCTTGCTTGGGCAGAGGAGCGAGAAGAAGAGTCAGCCTTCTTTCCCTTAGAGGAGGAGATTGGTTTTGGTGCCATTGCTAAAAACTCAGATTGCTCAGAGAGGAAACAAATGAGAGAACTCAAAGAGACGAAAGCTTTCTTTTGCAAAAGACAGGTGAAGAGTCTTCTCTTTGAAAGCCTTGGGATATATATAGAGTTCAGATGGACTCCTCGAATCCCTAACCAAATTTGATATTTAATATTCGGTTATGATTGGGGACTACGTCAGCCTATTACTCAGAGAAGGCGGACAGTCAGCGAATTCAAAAAGTTTTCGTGCAAAGCATATTCGTAGTTTTACGCCAAGAGCTTTTTACGCTCGGCAGCTACAAATCTACGGTTTTACGCTCAGAGGCTATAAGTCTATGATTTTATGCCCGGATGCTTTTACGCTCAGTAGCTTTTACGCTCGAGAGGCTACAAACCTACGACTTCACGCTCAGAGGCTACAAATCTATGATTTCACGCTTAGTAGCTTTTACGCTCAGAGGCAATAAATCCACAACTTCACGCTCGGAATATTTTTCTTTTCAGAGGCTACAAATCTACAGTTTCTAAGCCCGGATGCTCTTATGCTCAGCAGCTTTTACGCTCGAGAGGCTACGAACTTATGATTTTATGCTCATCCACATTTACAGATCTATGACTTTCCGCAAATCTAAAAATACGCAGAACAGAGTATGCGTATATCTGAGCAAAATCTCAAGGCGGTCAATTGCAAGGGTTCACGCAGAAGATGCTCCTTTTTGACCTCAAAATATCCTAAGTACCCAAAGCATACAGAGTTCAGCTTTGAAAATAACTCTTCTTCTTGGGTCGGTTGGAAGTTCATCCGAAAACCAGTCTGAATATTTCATCTATAGTTTAAGATGGCGACTCAGTTTTGACAGCCGTTTCTTGTCCTATTTTAAGGGATTTTCGGGAAATCATTCTTGAAGATGATGGTCTGAACAAAAATTCTTCTTATCAGAAGTGACAGTTCAGAATTCTACGCGGTCCTCCATTCCAAACGGCAGGACAGTTCGAATACTCGACTTAAATGCTAAGCGGCCTTCTGCACATTTTAGTTATGCGTAAAAGACAGGACGGGACCAAATACTCTTTCTATCAGAGTCGGCGTAAGGTTATCCAGACGTGTCAAAGCTACACATATTCAGACTTCATCACAGCAAAATATATGGCAAATAATCAGATGCATAGAAGAAGACGATTTTATTAAATCATGATTACATATGAGGGAAATCCAGTCTACAAAGGGTTTTTCTTCATCTTCATGATTACATATGAGGGGAATCCCGTCTATAAAGGGTTTCCTCATCTTTATTAAAAGGTCACCCCCAGAATCTGTTCTGCCAGGTTTTCGTATTGGTGGAGATCTTCTTCCGTCTTCTTTAGCAGTTAGTCAGTTTCTGCGGCCGATTAACAAAAAAATGATTAATGGCGGGAGGATACAAAACTGGGCCTGTATAAATTATTTATAGCCCATCCTCCATACGCCATGACAGATTGAGTTGAGGTTTTAGACCCAACTCAGTACTCGAGGACAGAGCTAGTTTGTCTGCTCTTGTCCACGAACGACAGGAGAAAATACAGCTTGCAAGCTGTGTGGTCTAATGTGACCCTTCCTCTCTCCTGGACGAATCGCCATATGAAGCTGCTGATTATCCCGAGCAAAGGAAGCTATGATATCCTTCCATGATCCATCATTGCAGAGGATATTTGCTCGAAGACGCCTTTTTTTCAGCTCCTTACATGCTGGAAGAACATGATCTTCTTCTTCCTCAAGTTGACCCGACGAACTCCGGCAATCATCTCTATTTGGTATAGGAAATATGGGAAGAACAGGTTAACTCCTCAGTCTTTATATAGGCAAAAGAGAACACACTGAATCCCAACAAATCCCCAAGAATCCGCCAGGAAATCAGCCTCGAAAGAACGAGTCAGACTTGACCATTTCATGCTTCATTCAAAGTATTTTAAATTATGAGGAATTTGAAAACTTTGAAGGGGGTCTTGTAGAAGCATGAAAAATACGCGGCAGAGTTATACGTAGTATTTCAGTGCTGTACGACATAAAATATAACTTCAGAGCCATCGGTGTACAACAGAGCTTTTTCGCTAAGTACAGCGTAAAATATAAGCTCAAGGACTATCCGCGTAATGCAGTATTTCCAGGCGGCTTCAGCGTAAAAAGGGTGTTATACCGCCTTTATGGTGTAAAACTCATCCGCTTTTAATGCAGCATGGAAGTGTACGAGGAACGCTTCGTATTCCTCGAATGAACCAGTCAAATCATGCAGTGAACCTGACATCTGACTCCTGACAAAGAGTACTGCATGACTATCCAGACGACGGCTGTAATGATGGTACGGCACAGCGACCCAAACCGTCGTTTAGTGACATTTCTTTGACATAAACTGCTTTTACGCATACAAGGGAATACGCTGCCTAGTTTTACACAGGCAGATGTGAGCTTTTTACGCTCCGCAGAAGACAAACAGACTGCCACATCAAAAGCTGCTCTTCGTACAAAGCTCGAGGCACGTCTCTACATTTAATGCTCAGAATGGTGGCAGATCTTCGAGATACGTCTCTGCATTTAATGCTCAGAATGGTGGCAGATCTTCGAGACACGACTCTATATTTAATACGCAGGATGGGAGCAGATCTCTGTATTTAATGTAAAAGATTTGATTATATCTCCAAAAGCCATAATTTCGGCTAATACGTCAACATCATCACCTTTGCACATTACGCCATCAGGCTATTTTCAGCTATGGGAACATGCTGTACGCTATCTCCTTGAAATACGCCACCGGGCTATTTTCAGCTATAAGGAGCACGCTATATGTTATCTCCTTGAAATACGCCAACTCAGGCTACATTTGCATTGGTGCGTATTAAGGCTATTTGGTCCAGAATTCGCTCAAGGCCTCAGTCAAGGAAGGAGGATCAGCTATCTTCTACGCTAGCTACCTATCTATGCAGCATCAGGATTCTACGCCTACCAGGCTTCTACGCCTACTCGGCTTCTATGCCTGCTCGGCTTCTATGTCTACCTGGCCTCTACGCCAGTTTGATAACTATTTGGCTTCTACGCCATGGTGACAGTTATTGGCTTCTACGCCAATATTTTCTACGCGAGGGACAACTACCTATGTGGCTTGCATGCCGTGATCTTCGCAGCAGTTATACGTATTATCCCTCAATGGGACACGCATCATACGCAGATTCAGAAGATCATTTATACGTGGGTAACGGTTATTGTAACCGTCGCGTAAAAAGTACCATACTCTCCACTACCCGGCTTTTACGCCGACTGGATGGTTACTGTCATTAAAACCCTATAAATAGAGACCTCTATTGACAGAGGTCCAGGGTAGAAAAAGGTCGAGAAATCGAAAGCTTGGAGAAAGAATCGAAAATTGATCTTTGAGAGAGAAGAATCCAGAGCTCAGACAAAGAGTTATGATCGACAATTTTGGCATCGAGCATCCACTCTCCTTTGCAATCTTCGAAGCTTTTTCTGCCTTCTACAGCACTTCTTCATCATCGTGTGGTCCAAGAGACAAAGTGATCGACTGCATATCAGACTCCTATAGCAATATTTACCCAGATTAAAATTTTGTACTTGACATCCTCGTATAGGATTAATTGTACTTCTTGTTTGTAAACCAAAGAGCGGGTTTCGTATAAACCTTGTTTTATTTCTTTCGTTTATTATCAAACACAAGTTCCAACAAGATTAATAGATGACTTCACTATAGCGGATGATGGATCCTTACGGCATGGGACGAGGATGTGTGTGCCAAGTGGAGAGCTGCGCAAAGAGGTTTTGCAGGAGGCACATCGCTCTCAGTACTCGATGCATCCCGGAGCCAACAAGATGTATCAAGATCTAAGGGAGCACGTATGGTGGTATGGTATGAAGCGCGAGGTAGCACACTTTATATCCCGATGTTTAGTGTGCCAGCAGGTAAAAGCAGATCGACAGAGGCTAGGAGGATTGCTTCAATCTTTACCTATTCCAGAATGGAAGTGGGAGCACGTGACTAAGGACTTTGTTTCAGGACTTCCACGTTCTCCAGAAGAAAAGGACGCAATTTGGGTCATCGTGGATAGGTTGACCAAATCAGCCCACTTCCTACCATTCAAAGTGGGTACATCGACAGAGAAGTTAGCAGAGATGTACGTACAGCAGATTGTCAGATTACATAGAGTTTCTGTGAGTATTGTCTCAGATCGGGATAGTCGTTTCACTTCCCATTTCTGGAGGAGTCTGCAGGCTAGCTTGGGCACTCAGCTCAAGTTCAGTACCGCGTATCACCCCTAGACAGATGGGCAGTCTGAAAGGACTATTCAGACTCTTGAAGATATGCCACACACTTGCGTTTTGGATCTCGGAGGTTCTTGGGAGGATCATCTACACCTAGTAGAGTTTGCTTACAACAACAGCTACCAGGCCAGCATTGAGATGTCACCATTCGAGGCTTTATATGGACGAAGGTGTCGTACACCGTTATCTTGGGATGATGTTGGAGAGAGAGCTTTGTTAGGACCAGAAATGGTCATAGATGCAGCAGAGAAGGTAAAACTTATCAGAGACAGACTGCGAGTGGCGCAGGACAGACAGCAGCATTGGGCCGATAGCCACCGTAGACCCCTAGAGTTTCAGGTATAGGTTTTATTTGATTGGCTTGTGATTATTTTATTTTAGATTGCGTGTTAAGATTATTTGTTCTAGGTTGGCGATTTGGTGTTCCTACGGATTTCTCTGACACGGGGCATAATTTGTTTTGGCAGAGGCGGAAAGCTTAGTCCACGATACATCGGGCCCTTCAGTATTCTTGCAAGGGTCGGTGCAGTGGCCTATAGACTTGACTTGCCGCCTGCTATAGATGGAGTGCATGACGTGTTCCACGTGTCGCAGCTGAGAAGATACGTGGCAGATCCTAGTCACGTATTAGATCATTCGGAGATCGAGGTTGGACCAACACTCAGCTATCCTGAACAGCCCGTTGAGATCTTGGATCGTAGAGAGAAGGTATTCGGAACCAGACTATTCCCTTGGTTCGTGTTGCATGGAGACATCACTTCGAGACTTGAGGTATATTTTATTGTTTGATTTTTGTTCTTGTGCTATTTATTTTTAATTTCTAGGACAAAATTCTTTTAAGGAGGGTAAACTTGTCACCCCCGCATTTCAGATTAGGGGTATTTTTGTCTTTTCATAATTAATGCGTAAATGATTGCGTGATAATTAGTTATATTTAAATTGTTGTGATTTTATTTGATTGTTGCACATTATCGTTGTTTCGATAATTAGAGCACTACACTAGCCATTGTCTTTCAACCAATTTTACACCCTTGTCCTAGACGTGCCAGACTGTTATTTTGACCTTTGTGTGGCTCATAACTATGTCTTGTTGTGCTTTATTTTAGTCGCACAACATTCATCGTAAACGATTATATTTAATTCTACATAAATCAAACTTTGTATCCTTGTGTGTTCCAATCGAAATTGGAGACACAATCTCGACCTATTTTGAGCAACCCAAATTAGGGTAATATTCTACTCTAAGTCTACTTCATTCATGACACTTGTGTCCCACTTAATTTAAGTCCCTTGTATTTCTAATTAATTTTAGAACACATATTACATTTATTTCAATCAATTAAAAACCATAATTCTAACTTTGTGTAATTTTCCAATTGTTGGGCACTTTCGTGCAAAGATGCATTAAGGTATCCATCCCGTTGGACACGACACGTAAATAATCCATTTTTTTTCTTCATGTATATTTTTCCATAATTTTCAGGAGTGTGTAATTTAACATCAACCTCCTTAAACCATGGCCCCAAAATCTTGAACCAATGCATCTTAACCTTCCATTTTTAAATCCATTTAAATCCTAGCCATTGAACATACCCATGGCAAGGCCCAATTCCAAGAGGGCTTTGACCAAGCCTAATTCTAAGTCAACCCAAAGTCTACAACATATATATATAACTCCTTTTTCTTTACTTTTCTTTTCCTTCTAAACCTAATCCCCATCTCCTTGTCGATCACCATACTCCTTGTTCACCCGTCACGCCGTCGACCTAACCCTCACCGGATCGAACCCCGACCCTCACCGCAGGATAACCCCTCGACTGAAACCATCCGCCCTACTCGACAACCCGCCATCACCGTTCACATCCCCTCATCCCGCTGAAACCAACGACCGAGTCATCCCGTCTTAAACACTCCGGAATGACGCGATCGAAGACCACCTCTCCATCTCGTCGACAACGAACTCACCCCTCCCCGCCTGCACAATGCCGTAGAACTTGTCATCTTCGCCTGAACCGACGTCCAACTCGCTGAACATGGCGCTTGCCACCTGCTATCCAGATCACCGATGAACCCGATCCTGCCACACGTCGAAGCAGCCCGTCGAGCCGACCATCCTTCACCGTCCAAGTCCGCTGTGAACCCCGCCGACTCGTTGCACCTGTCGACGACCTATTGTCCAGACCTGCAGCAACCCGTTGCCACCTTGCCGAAGCCCACGTCGACCGTCGAAACCTGCCGGAGACCCGCTGTCCACGACTGCCCTCAACCGAACACTCCACGACGACCTTGACGCACACGTCTCGTCCCACGTACCCAGGTTCAACTTTCTCCCCCCTCGCGTGCATGTATACATATGCGCACCCGTGTATTTTACCATCATATTGCATACGTCCTTAGACATAGTATTTAGTATATGAGGGTATATTGGTATGATTGTATGCACATATTATATATCTATATATATATGAACCTAATTGGTATATATGTATGTTATAAGTACTAGTATAGGTTTAAATATATTTTGGTATGTATATATAAAGTATAACTCTCAATTAGTATAAATGTATACATATATCTAATATATTTGTAACCAATGGATATTATGTATATGTTAGTTCATATTATGTACTATGTATTATATGTACTAGATGACTAGAATGTGACCACGGATACCCTGTAGTTACATTGACCTGTGACCACGTAGCATTTTAGCAGACTGCCATATGTACACTGACGTACTGGCAAGACCGTATCATCGACTGTCTGTTATGCACAGCAACTACAAATGTGACACCCTTAGCGTATTCTCTAAGGTTATTGTGTGGATTGTGTCTTAGTGTAATGTCTAATGCAGTATTATGTTATATGATATATCTATAGGACTGTTGGATCCTTCAGACGATACTTTGGGACCCGGACATCTGTATTGCCAGCTAAGGACCACAGGCGAGTATATTCTCTGACAGTTTCCATTATGTTAATTATCTCTATAATTCTTGTTGTATAGCGTACATGACTCTGACACTATTATTTATACGAGTTGGCATTATCGAGACCTGTCATGAGGAGTCGCGATTTGGAATTTATCGTGCTAGCTGGGAAAAATAGGGAAATATTAGTAGCTTATTGATCATACCCAAACTTTACATGCATCATAGCTCACCCACACCTCACGTCGGTGCAGCCTGACCATTACATGCCTCATAGCCTGTTATGTGTGACTAGCCTGACTATTACTCGCATCATAGCTATCTGGATGGTTAGCCTAACCTTACATGAATCATAGCTAGTCATACATAGAAAGCCTAATCAGTCCCAAGCCGATCACATAATATGCTGATGTTTCACACACTTAGTTAGATGTTTTGACATATATCTCTAGTATATTGATCTAGCATTCCTTATGTTCTAGTCAAGATTCTAGCATTCACATATATACCAGTTCATTATTCTAGCGTGCACTTATGTTTCTATATTCCTTGCTAGATGTACATTGATGATGACATATGCTCTGGTACTTCATTATTCCAGTATTTCTTTATTCCAGTACTTCATTATGTCCAGTATTTCTTATTGCCAGTATTCATATCTGTCTGGTATTTTTTTACACTGTGTTATAGTTTTTGTCAATATATGTAGAACTACTGTTAGTGCTTGTACTTCATTCTAATCCTGACTGGATATTTTTTCCAGAGGATCTTGAGGATTTCTGTACTACACACTATGGACCGGGTATAGATGCAGACTACACACCAGAGATCTTAGAGGAGACTATTCCTTTAGAGGAGACATTACCTACAGCTATCTAGGCAGTATTTATCTTATGCACTGAGACTTATTTGAGGTTTATTGAGTTTATGTTTAGACTTATGTTAATTTTAATTTGAGACTTGTGGAGACTTTATGTTGGACAGCTAGACTGTATTTTACCTACATTTGAGGCATGGTGTTTAACTATGTCATTCTTCTTATCTTTTATCGTGCCTTTATACTCTTATAGTGGTTGTGATTGAGTTTATATTTGAGATATTATAAGATTGTATATTGTCCTCCTTATGGAGATTGATATCATTGACAGGTATTTAGTTATGTTAGTATTTATTGAGACCTAGACAGCGTTCTACCACCGATGTTGTGGCGTAGGCTGGACGTACATTCGCACTCGTGCCCCTATACTGGGTGCGGGTCATGACAAAAACAAATAGGGTAACTTTTATTTTTCTCCGCAAAGAGAGATTAAAAGCAAAAGTATATTTTGATAGATTATCAAGATCCCAAGCCCGAAGGCAAAATAAAGACACAAAAAGGTAGAAGAAGAGCTACTGGCGCGATGATTCGGAGATTAACATCTCTATGCGCTCATGAAGGCGGCCTACATAGCCATCCAGGCGCATCTTGGCCCAGCGCTCAACCTATTTGGCCCTGACTTCGGGATCTTCGTAGCGAGCAAAGGACTTGTAGTTGTCCTCGAGTTTCTGTATCGCAACCTCTACACCAGTCGTAGCCTTCGCCACTTGGCTTACCTATGCCCGGATTGGCTCATCGTCCTTTTGGGTCTCACACAGCCAATTCTCCAGCATGGCGAGCTCAACCTGCAGCTTCCTAATGGGTTCAGTCAGGTCCTTCTACCGAAAGAGATACCCTTTTCTAGGATCGCCCAGCCGGTCACGCTTCTTCCGCAAATCCAGGAGGTCGCGCTGCAAAGTTTTCATAGAGGAAGCAAAGGAGTCCTTCTTCATATCCACCTGCTTCAAGAACTCTGCATACTCATGGGATATTAACATCCCTATATCTGCCTATCTGTGTTGATGTAGCTCCATCAGGTATTGTTCCGTCTCCAACAACCTTTGGCCCAGAATGTCAGCCATCGGTTCAAAACCGGGAAGACTCCTCAGAGAGTGGAACTGGCCCTTAACAAAATGCTTGGCCTAGGAGAAGGACTTATTGCGCTCCAGCATGCCCTTGACCCCTTGTTACAGGAAGATATAGAATCTCCGAATTAAGAGCCCAACGTTCTTGTCAAGCTCTTCCTGGGTGGCCAAATTCAAAGGCAGCTAGAAGAAGCAAGATGCCACTGGCTCGATAGCTCGTGCGGGGATACTCAAAGATCCTGAGAGTGAAGCTACAACCGAGGAACGATCGATGGTCCTGCTCCCAAACTACATAGATGTGTGGGATACTGAAATATCTGGTAATTGTACGACAGATGGCAGAATGGCACCGCGACTCAGGATAGGAGCATCGGGGCGCCCTGCTGAGGCAACTCCTACCTGAAGGCCCATCCCAGACTGTGTGGCGAATGCCTCAGAAGATGACATAGAAACTGCGGTACTAGGAATATCAGGGGAAATCTTCTCACAACGGCTTGCCACCCCAATATCCGGAGAGGCCTCAGTTGGTGAACCCCCGACAGTAATAATCAGGAGAGCAGCCGCAACACCAGAAGGGCCCACAACCGCGGGGACCTCTTCCACTGCAGCTCCATAGAGGGCACTGCAAGACTCCATCACCAGAACTAGGAAGAGACATGGATCCCTTCTTAACAAGTTTACTTCCCCCCTCTTCCACAACCTCTTCCTCAGTAGCCACGTCCACAGTCCTCAAGGGAGAGACAAGGCCTTCAGAACCAGAACAACTAGTAATTAACTTTACTAGGAGAATTGAAAGATAAAGACAAAAAAATTCTAATCTTGTAAAGTTGAGAAATGACCTACAAGAGGGAGACAAAACGTTTTACGGCACGTCCAGTATTTTCATAGCATCCCCCATAGATTCCACGGATAAGTGCTCCAAAGGGGTGTAGGGCTGCTCTGAGAAAGCCCCACCCAAGCCCTGAGCTCCCGAGGTCTCAGGTACCAGCTCTGAGGTACCCACGTCGAACTCTAGGAAGGATACCTCTTCCGGTTCAGCATACGAAACCACCGAAGCGGCTGCCTGCCGAGGATGGACCCCTCTCTCATGTGGTGGCAAATCGCCAAACATACCAAAATATAAATGACCAGGCATAATCAGATTAAGAGGAGGCAAGATTACCGTTGTAGTGTCTAAAGATGGCTCTACTTCAGAAGCCGCTGGCGCAGCAGGTCCTACCTCTTTGATCCAAGTCCCTCTCGTAGGGGACTATGGTTTCACCATCGGTTCTGCCTCTAGGTCCACAGCCATCTTCGCCCTCTTAGAGTAGCAGGTATGATGCGTCCCCATCTTCGGTTTGTGCTTGGGAAGCAAGGGATCGTCAGACGGAGACGTAGTGTCTTCCCTGGTCGACGAGTCTAGCTCTACAATTAGGGGACAGGCCACTCCCTTTCCCTTCTTGGATGTCCTACGCACTTTGGCATCCGGAGGCATCAGCATGGTGCCTTTAATATAACTTCTCTCCGGATCAAAGTTAGTCGGCAGAGCGTTTGCCATGCAAAAATATTTCGCCGTTGGGTACAGCATTCGGGGCACAACTCCAGCTGGTGGCAATTGGAACCTGACCCAAGTGACGGCAGAAGTATAGTAACTCCATGTTCGGGCCCTGTTGAGCAAAATGCCACTATACACGAGAGAAGCACTCGGATGACCCAGTAAAATTTGAGTGTAGCCAAACTAACGAGCAAACCAACTGGGTAGATAAGGTTCCACGAAGACGGTAGCCTTATTCTGATACACCGGATGGGAGGGACGGATGGCTTGGAGCCATCGAAAGAGTCTCTCAGACAAGCCTCAAGATGCCACTATGTCATCATAATGAAGGACGTTCCTTTCATCGGAGGTAAACCCTAGCTCGGACGTGAAAAAGGTCTAGCCAGTCATGAAGAACAGCTCCCTTCTGCCAGCAGGGACAGTATCGTACCGCCACTCCATCATCCGATAACTTTGGATTAGTACATTAACGACCACCATCTCCTCGTCAGTCCCTGGGCTCATCAAGGACCCGTGATGCAAGAGAAGCCAACCCATCAAATTATGGTAAGAAAGCTCGACCCAGTTGAAATGCCCCTTACCAGGAAGGTCATCCACCTTCTCAGTAAATTTACGGAGGCCACGATGGATGCAACACACCAAGACCGGTAGAAGGGCCAGCTTCTGGCCGAATGCCAACTTTATGGCAAGTATGATCAAGGTGCGACTGATCCTTTCTATTGTCCCAGACCCATCCGGGACTACGCAGTTGCGCAACCAAAGCATCAAGTACCCCGCCAGTACGGCCAAAGGGTACAACTGGTGCATATCCATATAACATAGCTGAGGTCCTCCTCGAGGCCACTCAGCTTGTCAAGGGGTTCGCCATCTTCCCCCGAGGAGCCCTCAATGTCCTTACCCTCGACGGCCAAGTCCTTCAGCGTGTGGATAGAGTCAGCCACTTCCTGTCTGGATCGCGGCGCCCGAATATGAACTCTATTATACTCCTTCTGCTCCGAAAAGAGTTGGCGAGTCCAAGTTATAATGTGATGAGATGATCCCTCAGTAGAGTTCTTCTTCTTCGAAGACTTCTAGCATATGTCGTGATTTCACAGCAACTCTTGGTTACCGCCAAGATCTTTGAATCCTCTACTTTTAATTCTTTGAGCTTCTCGTTGCTCGAGGTACACTCTTCGTAGGGTTCATCGCCCAAGGGAGTTTCAAGACGGCATGCATCTCATATAAAGCCAATCCCATATCACCGCCGCACGTGAAGAAATTTCCTGCATGAAGGTGGTACAGCTCCATTAGGGCCACAAACAGAGGGCGGTTCACCTCCAACCCATAATAAGTCCCCCTCACGGCAAATAACAAATCAGCGGGTCTGAGTTCCCGCTCGTATTTCTTCAAGAACTATTGGGTCAGGTGGCACCAGGAGGTACTGTAATGCGCCCAGCTGAGAGCCCAGAACTACCCGATGGGATAGGTCCCCTTCTTAGCAACTTGGTGGAGGAAGGTGCATGTCGCATATACGTCGAGGTTCGGCCCCAAATCACTGCCTACGAGACCAGGCTTTATTCCTAGCAAAGAGTACGAAGGTGACTTCTTCGCAGTATAAAACTCCCCATTGTTCTTCCCGGTCCGATTGGGTTACCAACACGGAGATGCTACTAGAGGCTTCACAACTGCATCCAGACCTTTGGATGACCGCAATGAGGGCCCAACTAAAAGGCAATGCCCATCACGGGTGGGATTCTATTGAGCGCGGTGTAGGCAAGAACCAGACTTAGGAGCAGTTGCTATAATACTTTAATGCGAAGTATTTTCCAGCTACAGTCAGAAATGCCCTGTACTCCCAGTTCCTACATCTAGAACAAGGGACTGTTGACGCTTATGACGCAGAGTTTAGCCGTCTTAACAGATTTGGTATCGTCCTGATACCCAATAACCTAGAGAAGAATCAGAGATTCCATCACGGTCTTACTTTCGAGCTACAGAGGTATACCACCACACAGGCGAGGATCTCTTATGAGGAGGTTCTTGCAGAGGCGAGGATTCAGGAGGCCATCGTCAGAGGAGCTAGACGTTCCAGCACGACCCCACCAGCCAGAGCCCAGCCTGGAGCAGGAGGACCGATCCGTCATCCCGGAATGCAGACGCAGCAGAGGGTATCACCGTACCAGAAGAAGAAGCTTCCGAATTGCCACTACTGTAGTAAGGTAGGACACTTCCAGAATGAATGTCGGAAGAGACTGGGAACATGCATGATTTGTGGATTAGGCCAGCACCACGCCCGAGACTGCCCACAGCGCAGAGACATAGCACCACAGACCGGCCAGAGACCAGCAGCACCAGCTCCGAGGATACTACCCCCACCAGGAGGCCAGCGTCCACCAGCACCAGGAGGATTCCAGAGGGGACCACCCTTGGCCCCACCGCAGGCATAGTTTGATCGAGCCCGACAGCAGACAGGAGGGCAGAGGCACGGACAGGCCTTTGAATTAGCAACTATTGAGGAAAAAACAGAAGGGGAAGCTATCACAGGTACCATTTTAGTTGCATCATTACCTACAACTGTATTATTTGATTCTGGAGCTACATTATCATTTATATCTAGTAGATTTGTAGCAATGCATAGAGTAGCTACCTCCCCCTTACCTAAGAGTTGGAAGATTCTTACCGGAGGAGGTATCGTGCCAGTTACCAGCACTATCAGAACATGCTCGGTAGTCGTATGTGGCAGAGAGATGAGAGCGCGATTCTTGGTATTGCCCATGCCATATTTTGATGTTGTGCTAGGCATGGACTGGTTAAGCCAGTATAATGTTGTACTGAACTGCCGGAAGGGTAGCGTCACTTTTAGACCGCCAGATCAACCGGAGTTCGATTACATGCGAGGGACCGTTGAACAAGGAGTAGGACAGATAGCTGGAGCTTACATGGCTATGGAGATGGTACCTCCATAAATAGTTGCAGAATTTGAGGATGTTTTTTCTGAAGAATTTCCAGGCTTACCGCCAGATAGAGATGTGGAGTTCACTATTGAGCTAGTGCCCGGAGCAGCACCGGTATCTTCTAATGTATATCGATTGACGAAGAAAGAGTTAGATAAGCTGAAGCTACAATTAGAGGAGTTGCAGAGCAAGGGGTTTATCCGTCATAGTGCATCACCCTGTGGAGCACTAGTGTTGTTTGTGCCTAAGAAGGATGGAACAGTACGTATGTGCAATAATTACAGAGCCCTTAACGCTTTGACCATCAAAAACAAGTACCCCCTACCACGGATTAATGATTTGTTCGACCAGCTGACAGGAGCAGTGGTGTTCACAAAGATCGACTTGAGATCGGATTATCATCAAGTAAAGGTGCGAAGAAAAGATATTCAAAAGACAGCATTCAGGACTCGTTATGGTCACTACGAGTTCTTAGTGATGCCTTTTGGACTGACAAATGTGCCTGCTGTATTTATGAACTTGATGAACAGAGTATTCCACCAATACTTAGACCGGTTCGTGGTAGTCTTTATCGACGACATCTTGGTGTATTCAAAGAGCCACAAGGAGCACGAAGAGCATCTAAGACTAGTGTTAGAGATGCTGAGGAGGGAGAGGCTTTATGCCAAGCTGAGCAAGTGCGAGTTTCTTTTAGATCATGTCGCTTTTCTTGGATACGTCATCTCAGGAGATAGATTCAGTAGATCCGGCAAAGATTTCATCAGTAGAGACATGGCAAACCCCTACCAATGTCTCGGAGGTGAGAAGTTTCCTAGGACTTGCCGGATATTACCGGAGGTTCATGGAGAACTTCGCGAAGATTGCAGAGCCGATGACCCGCCTGACCCGTAAGGAGCAGGAGTTCACTTGGACAGAGGAGTGTCAGAAAGCATTCGATGAGCTAAAGAAGCGTTTGACTACAGCACCTATCTTAACCGTACCGTCTGGACCCGGAGGATTCGTGATCTATAGCGATGCATCCGGAAAAGGACTAGGATGTGTCTTGATGCAGCACGGGAAGGTTATAGCCTATGCTTCTAGACAGTTGAGAACCCATGAGAAGAACTATCCCACCTATGACTTGGAGCTTGCCGTAGTAATTTTTGCCTTGAAGCTTTGGAGACACTACTTATATGGAGAAAGAGTGGAGATATTCACTTATCATAAGAGCCTAAAATACGTCTACACTCAGAAAGGCCTGAACCAGAGACAGAGACGTTGGCTCGAGGTGATGACAGACTTCGAGATCGAGCTACAGTACTATCCGGGAAAGGCCAACGTAGTAGCTGACGCGTTGAGCAGAAGACCTATGGCATTTTTCTCGACTATCCAACAACATCTGTTGAGAGATCTATAGCAGATGGGTATAGAAGTTGTTATGCCCGGAGTAGACGAACAGTTCTCGAGTTTTCAGTTGCAATCGACATTAGTGGAGAGGATCAAGGCTTCTTTGCCTACAGACGCCAGATTCCAGAGACTTAGGCAGAGGACAGAGGCTGGTATACAGGCAGGACTGCGTATACATGAAGACAAAACTTTGAGATGTGGAGATCGCCTCTATGTTCCAAATTGAGAGCTTCGGCAGGAATTGATGACAAAAGCACACAGCTCAACCTACTCTATTCATCCAGGAGGCACGAAGATGTGCAGAGACGTGAGACAGTACTACTGGTGGCATAGAATGAAGAGAGAGATAGCACGCTTTGTGGCCAAGTGCCCGGTGTGTCAGCAAGTCAAGGTTGAGCATCAGAGATCTGCAGGATTTCTTCAACCGCTCCCTATACCGGAGTAGAAATGGGAGCATATCACTATGGACCTTGTTACGGGCTTTCCGAGGAGTCCTAGTGGTCGCAATGCAGTATAGGTAATCGTTGATAGACTCACCAAGTCTGTACACTTTTTATCCTTCAGAGTTGGGTAATCGACGGAGATCTTAGCAGACATGTACATGAAAGAGATTGTGCGACTGCACGGAGTACCAATTAGTATCGTGTCGGACAGGGATACGAGGTTTACATCTTACTTTGGCTAAGTATGCAAGAGAGTCTCGGTACCCGCCTGAAGTTTAGCATACCGTATCACCCACAAACAGATGGCCAGTCGGAGCGCACCATTCAGACACTGAAAGACATGTTAAGAGCGTGCATGCTTGACTTCGGAGGATCATGGGAGGACCATTTGCATTTGGTCAAGTTTTTCTCCAACAACAGCTATCAAGCGAGCATCCAGATAGCTCCCTATGAAGCATTGTATGGAAGAAAATGTCGTTCCCCAGTATTCTGGAGTGATATAGGCGAGAGACAGATCCTTGGGCCAGAGTTGGTTGTTCGTGCAGTGGAGAAGGTGAAGAAAATCCAAGGACACCTACGAGCAGGACAGGACAGGCAGAAGCATTGGGCGAATGCACATCGACAACCCTTGGAGTTCCAGGTTGGAGAATACGTATTTCTAAAGATCTCACCTACTCGAGGGACAATCAGATTAGGAGGCAGAGGAAAGCTAAGTCCGAGGTACAACGGACCATTCGATGTGTTAGAACGCGTCGAAGAGGTTGCTTACAGATTAGCCTTGCCACAGACTTTGGAAGGAGTCTATGACATCTTCCATGTATCTCAGCTGAGGAGGTACATACCGCATCCGAGTCATATACTTGACCATTCCGAGATCACAGTCGTCCCGAGTTTATCCTACCAAGAGGAGCCTGTTGTGATCCTGGACAGGAGCGAGAAGGTACTGTAAGGTCAGACTATTCCCCTAGTTCATGTCGCGTGGAG
This sequence comes from Iris macrosiphon, assembly GCA_036927795.1. NCBI lineage: Eukaryota > Viridiplantae > Streptophyta > Magnoliopsida > Asparagales > Iridaceae > Iris > Iris macrosiphon. The sequence goes on along the minus strand of JAYESA010000004.1, from coordinate 30,574,837 downwards.
ACATCATGCACCAGGCGAGTCGACCTGGGAACGCGAGGAGGATATTCGACAACGCTACCCTCATCTCTTCGAAGGACTAGGTACGGTTTAGCATTTTAAATTCAGTCAGTAATTCTTGCCATGCGTATGTTTTAATTTCGAGGACGAAATGCTCTAAGGAGGGTAGATTGTAAACCCCCTCAACCAATTTAGGGTTTAATTAAATTAAATTCGGAGACTAGGATTTATTTAGAATTTAATTAGAATTATGTGAGACAATTATATGTAACCCTCTGACCATGGTGTAACCTTAGCTACGCAATGTTCGTTAATTTTTGCCTTACGTATTTAATTATTAATCGAATTAATTGTTGGAGGCCAATTTTACCCTAAATTGAACTTAACCAAGCCACATGCACTCTTTCACATGGACCAGCCCCACCCCAACAAGGTTCAGACAGGCCCAAGTCCTGAGGCCAGCCCATCAAATCCCCTTATAAATACACATACTATCTATCATTAAAAACCCTAAAATTTACTATTCATCCTCCACCCCCAACCCTAGCCGACCCCTCTTTCACCCGAGCTACCCCTCCCTCTACCAACGACCAGCCACCTTACCGCCGGCACTGCTCTCGACGTCGGACCACCCTGCACACCGCCGAACTGCCACTGTCAGCCACTCCACGCCGTTCTCAGCCCGCTACCGCCGCTGCAAAGCCGTTGCTGTCGTTGCTATAACTGTAGCAGTGCCACCGTTGCTGCCGAGACTTTTTGCAGACACCGGAGCTTTGCTGACCACGGCGAGTGCGCACGATGATGAGCAGAACCCCCCCCCCCCCCCCCCACGTTCATCCTCTAATAGGTAACTCTCGTTGGCCTCCTTCCCTTTTGTATCATGAATAGTTTTATCACCATGTCGTCGTATCGTGTTTTGGCATGGATACGAAATAGTAATTCAAAAACCCTAATTATGAATATATGTATGCCTAATCAGATTTCTTAATAACTAATAAGTTAGTAATCAATAACTTAGTGAATGTCCTTGTGAGCAAATTGTTATTTAAGACTTGTAATGCATCATTAAACCTGGACATCGACAAGAATGCTTAATACGGATGATAAGGACCATTAATTATACTAAACATAATTAGTTGGTAACTTATGACCTTAGTGTTTTTACTGTCACAGGATACACGGTGACTGAAGACAGGGCACGTGTGTATCTTAGCTACATGCACCCGCGACTCTGTATTCGACCGACGTGATCCTTGCGTCAGTACTGTAGAGCAACGTAGTGTATATATACTTAGTATCTGATGATGGATTGCTATATTATATTGGTGTGTTTAGGATCATTGGATCAGCCAGGAGATACCGCAGGAGCAGGCTATTGGCATTCACAGCTTGAGGACTCAGACAAGATACCTTGCCATACTTACTGTCTAAATTAAATTATTCATATGTTGTATGATTCTTGTTGCTTTATTTCATATGACTGTGCGCGTCCGAGATTGACTCGGGTGCAGTCGACGGATACGTCGATGATTAGTATACTCGACCTAGTCCTTAGTAGACTCACCCCGTTGGAGGATACCCTGTTATCTTCTGAGACCTGATACTCTTACACGTTTACTGGGATATATTCATATTGGGATGCGGGTTCGCGTACTAGACTAGCTATCAGTGCGTGTGACTTACATCACGGTTAGTACATAACTCAGGGTTATTTTTATTCATAGGGACTAGCATATAGATACGTGGTATGCACGTCGAGTATTCGATTTGTGTATCTACATTGGGCGGGGAGGACAACTAGTAGGCGTATGGAATACACCCATTGGAATCCGTAGTATCCAGAGGAACCACGGATCCAATGACTCCCTTTATGCAGATTCCACGTTCTTTGGAGCACTATGGATGTTATATTTTATGCAGATTCTACGTTCTTCGGAGCGCTATGGATGTTATATATACTATGCAGCTTCCACGTTCTTCAGAGCGGTATGGATGTTATACCTACACCTACTCATACGTACCAATGTTGTCCTTACATTGTATTCACATAGATGGTTAGCACACCCTTATTGTATTTATTTTATTCAGTATTTATATATGGCATGCTTTTATGTATCTTGTTACGTCCCTCTGAGGACCTGGTACCTTTCCAGATTTGGACGAGGCATATTACCCCACAGTGTATGGCCCAGGACAGGAGACGAGGTTCGCTACAGTTGAGGAGTTAGAGGTACTACCGTCAGAGTTCCCGTGATCAGTTGGTAGGCTTTCTGCCTAGGATTCGGTGCATCATTATCTAGTCAGCCGATGCCCTAGTCATTATCTTTTATCTATAATTTCAGTATTTTATTTTGTCATAGCAGTGGGTTTGTCCCCACTTGACATTCTTGGTTGTACTATGATATTTTGAGACTGGAGTTTATCTTCCAACAGTTATTATTAGTACATTCTTGTTGTTTATCTGTGGATGAGATTAGATTACCTGTTGTTGACTTATATGGGACATGTTAGTATTAGGACAGCGTAGCATTCTTCGTTAGGATCCATTAAATTGGGATATCCTCAGAGACGTGACAGCTGGCTATTGCCACGTGGCCTGGTCCCGTGTATTTTGGGACTGGGACGTGATATCTAGGTGTTATGAGTAGTGGTATCACATTGGTTGGGGTATTTGAAGAGTGTATCATAAGTATCAAGGGTATATTGATATTGCACTTGAGGTGTTTATTTAATTGTCATGCTAGGTGTTCATATAGATATATTTACATATATTGTATTAGCATTTGTGTATATATATTCTATTTGTATGTGTTATATATATAGGCAGATGTATATGTGTTTTGTTTGTGTGTTACAGTAGTATTGGTTGTGAGGGTGTTATGAAGTGCATTGTGCACTGTTTTGGAGGCACTATAGGAGTGAAGGGAGGCATTTATTGTACTGACCTACAATTGCATATTTGGCACATATAGACAGTGTATAGGCAACTTGTTGCCTGCAAGTTGGAGGGGAGAATGCAAGCAATTAGCAATGTGTTATGTTATCTGCAGTTAAGTATTCTATGCACATCTCTTGCTAGTGTTTTGGAATATTGCAGTAGCAGTGTGGGTCAAGGAAGACTGTGCAGTGTAGTTGAAGCAAGTAAAAATCATATTCCAGTATGCAATACCTGGGAACAGATAGTACAAGTGTTCTGGAGTGACCTGGGTTGTGAGGAAGATGGGGAGGATAGATTCCAATGTGCCAGTGTAAGTGTATAGAAAGGTATCATGTGTAGTTTACCCATATGTGATTATACATATTGAAAAATAGTGTATTAGAACTATAGGGAGTTTGTGTATTAGGTTATCTATCCTTAAGTGAAGTCAAGGTAATTGTCAAAGAAAGTGTGTGGGCTCAACAAGGTAATACATGTGTATTATGTGGTTTCCAAGTTGGATGTTACTAATAAGACATTTAGCTTAAGTATTTTCCTATGTAGTAAGCATCAAGATATATAGGGTGTCTATATGTGTTAGGGTATTAGAGAATTGAGGGCTCAGGTATTTGCAGTAGGGGATTTGAAGGCTCGAAAAGTTGCTTCAACTACTGTGGATACACTGAAGTGGGTATCGGTTGATGTAGGGATCGGGTAAGACAAGTCCGGGATGTTGCAGTATGAAAATAGAGACTCCACAACTATAGTCAGTAGAAAATTCTTAGGAACTAATTTATACTACAGAATAGTGTCTAGTGTCTATACTTTGGTGCCTCAAATATCACTTTGATATGAGTATCATTAAGTGATACTATAGGTGAATGTGTCAAGGTATTAGGAATGTATCGCTTGTGTATCAAAATAAGGGGTGCTAAGAGGGAGTACCTAGGGTGTAAGAGCAGCAGTGCTTAGAAAATCAGGTTGTGTGTTAGTGTGAAGTAATGTAACCAAGGTAATGGTGTAGGTTTGGGGAGATATTAGGTATTTGGATATTAAGTAATAGAGTATCATAGTTCCACAGTATCAGGTAGGTACTAGGCAATACTTTGAGGTATGTGTATTTAGTTGTGGCCAGAGCAGTAAGGTAAAGAAGATTTTAGGATCATCCTGGTGTTGTACAGTATAAACTAGGGGATCTTGAGTGCATGGGGTTGCAGCACCATAGTGTATTTTATTGTATGCAGATCAATTTTGCATAATTAGTAGCATACGGGTTTGTTTATGAGTGATTTAGGGACTTGGACATTTATGTAGAAGTGTGTGTGTGGCTATAGATATGCAAGTACAAATGCAGTTTCTTGTGTGATAATAAGAGTACCAGTAAACTATGCAAGCAAGGGAGTATCAGTAAACCTTATCACTATGCTTGTATCTTGCAGAATTTGGAATGGGTATTGTTTGTGTGGGTGAAGTTGCTGCATGCAGGGAGAACAAGATGGTGTGTTTGGTTATGTGAATGTAAGTGCCCATGAGTATGTATCCACCAGTATTGCAGGAAAGAGGAGCATTGGCGATTCTAGCAGTGAGTCTTGTAGGGGAGTATGCTGCCAACTGCAGTACAGTATTTTGGAGGTCCTGCAAACTATGAAGGAGCACAGGTGTGTTTGTCTAAGAGTGTGTGTGTGTTGCCTGATTTTGTGAACGAAAGCAGGAAGTATGTGCAACTGTGCACTTGAGTAGAGTGTTCAGTCATATCTAGGAATGGTTAGCATCCAAAGGTTGAGTGTAAACAGTGTTGCACCATGCATTAGTGTCAAGTGCACTTGAGGGGTGAGGGGATGACAGTGAGTGGTGTCTGAGAGTGTGTGTGAGGTGAGGTTGAGTCTTAGTTTTGTGGTGTAGGTGTTTGAGGGAGGTAATTAGTGTCTTATTTAGTATCAAGGATTAGAGTAAGTGTTTAAGAATATCTTAGTTCCAAAGTAGTGATACATGGATATCAAGAGATTAATTGACAAGGTAAGTGAGGGTAAGGTAATCAAGGTATTAGAGTTAGGTATTTGGTAAGTGTTAGAGTCAAGATATGGGTAAAGAGGCTAAGGTATTATGATATTTGTATAATTATGAGTCTACATATATATTGTATAATATCTAGTATCTTTATACCTTTAGGTTATGATCTAAAAACTTAGTTAAAGCCTAGTATTGACCAATCTAACTAGTTTGACTTGATAGGCTAATCTAGTAGTCTAGTTGGAACCCAAAAATGGGTATTAACCTAGCACCAACCTAGTTTGACAAATATGATCTAGTCTTGACCTAAAAACCATATTTTTGCTTATTTAAACATGTTTATTACTTTATTACATCAAATGACATAGAATTTCATATATAGGTTAGTGTGACACCAGTTCGAACACCGATTTGCATCATTTATTCAGGACTACAGGCGAGTACATCCTCTAATAGTTTTTATTAATTGATATATACTATGATTCTGGTCTATAGCATTCTTTTACCTGATTTCTCGATAATATGGATACACGAATTAGTATTATATGGATTCACACTCTTGCGACATGTGCATCATACTTGTCTGGCCTCTACTTCAGGACTCTTTACTGGTATCACATCAGGACTCACTTACGGGCATCACTTACTTTTATCTGGCTGGCCTCGTACTTGATTTGCGTGTCGGGACTTGGATTCATTTATACTAGTCAGGCAAAAAAATATCTTAGTAGACATGTAAACATTCTCAAAATATGGAACTACTCCCTACTAGTCTAATCTGGAAAGATAGCAGTCGCACACCTCACGTGCGATGAGCCGTATTACCCCTAGTCGTTTACATGTCGAAAGCGATATTTTAAAACAAACTAGTCTAGTGCCTTCTTGTTGGCTTCACATTACATTTGTTGGACACACATCATATATGTCTTAGCTGTAGCACTTACTATTTACTATCTTTATTGTCATATTCTCTTGTTTGTCATTTTTACTTTTTATTGATCTTTTGTTGTTGCTCTATTTTATTCCTAGATTCATTTCCTTTACCTGCTCATCATGTATTACTTACTATAATTGTTTTATAGTTTTTATCAATTAATTAAAATTGTTATTGGATTGTACTTCGCTCCAATCCTGACTGGATAATATTTTTCAGATAATTCTTAGAGGACTTTTGTCCCACATATTACGGACCATATGAGGCTGATGGTGCAGACTTGGACCCAGTAGCTCAGAAGTGATTGCCGGAAAGCCTAGCCGGAATTACTAGTTATCCTAGTTAGATTTCATTTAGAATTTTTGGTACCAGATTATTTTTTGGCTTATATTTGAGACTTTATATTGTTGTTATATTTTGATATTTATGATGTTTAGACTTTATAGTTATGTTAGACTTCTCTGATATCTTATCGTGCTTTAGATTTGTGATTATTTATTATTATTATCATATCGGCCTCCTTCTTGGAGTTGAGATATCATTGACAAGTTATATATTACTATATGAGATTGATAGTTAGTTGACCCAGACATGTTCTATCGCTGATGCTGCGACATAGGCTGGATGTACCCACGTAGTCGTGCCCCTTTACCGGATGCGGGTCGTGACAACCCGAGTGACGGTTGGGTTCCCGAGTAGTGGGGTGCCAAAACCGTGGAATGGACCTAACATTTAATGGGTGAACCCACATCACTAGAAAATAGAGAGCAGTTACGGGTCAACAGGTGCTTTAAATCCCTTATCATGCACTAGGGCTCCGCTAGCCTAAGGATCGAAAAAGGCAGCTTGGCCTCTTTGCCCACGTAATATTGGCTAATGTCATGCGGCTGATCCTCATGACTTAGCCATTAAGAAATAATGCTTCAGAGTTCTTGTTAGATGATGGTATGAGATCCCTAGAGATCCGTTCCAAAATTGAGGCATCATTATCCCTTAAATGAAGATTTGACAGTTTGTCAAAGAAAGATGCGACATCGAGTTTATGCGGCGAAGCAAATGATGCGGCACCAAAACTATGTGTCTTGAAGATTGATGCGCACGTGACTGATTGGTCCATGCTTCTAGTTCAAAGTATTCCAAACTTAATTAAGTTAAGTTTGAAAACTTTGAAGGGGGTCTTGTAGAAGCATGAAAAATTATGAACCATGTGCCAAAGGCAACTCAGTCCTGAAGCAGCAAGAGCAGTCAAAAACCATGCAGCAAGGGCTGTTAAAGAACCATCCATGCGCCAAAGGCAGCTAGAAGATTGGCCATACCCCATGCGCCATAAGCCAAACTCCACCACACTTACAATTAATTTTCTACAGTAAAAGGGCGAGCCACTGACATCTGTGTCAGCAGATCGTAAGCTTCATAAAAAGTGCAGACTTCCTATGCGACAGCGTTCCCATACGGCGGACTTGTTATGCGGCAGCATTTCCATACCTCCCATTAGGCGGTGTTCCCATGCGGCGAACTTGTTATGTGGCAGCGTTCCTATACCTCCCATGCGATAATGTTCCCATGAGGCAGACTTGTTATGCAGCAATAACCACATACTTCCCATGCGGCGGCGTTCCTATGCGGCAGACTTGTTATGCGACAGCGTACCCAAACTTTTCATGCGACAGTGTTCCTATGCGACCCATGCGGCTCTACACAGCTCGATCTTTCTGTTATTAACAACTAAAGATCTTCTGATAAGGGATATCAACAACCTTCAATCTCGGTCACAACCGGATCTTAAATGTTGCCACATGGCAATCGTAGCACAGCAAGTGCCCGTCGGCTACAACCGTATTCTGTTGAAGAGGATTATACGGTAACGTAAAACTTGCGTACATGCATGTGCACACATTATATTTTATAATCTATGAATAGCATGAACGAGTACTTCCCATACATGTACGGAGGGATGAGGAGACATACTGTGAGTCGTATACTCAAATGCCCAGAGACTTTATAATCTTTCTTTGTCACTGGATCATCAGTGGAGTAAAGGAGCCAGTTGTAGTGCTCGATCTCCATCGTCACACTTTTCCAGATCTCTAAATCTTTTATTCATAACCCTCAGGTCTAGGGTTTTTTGTACATCTTTTGTTGTATTCAAACCAATACAAAAGTTTGCACAACTTTTCTAGTATTCATTTTGGGATGTCAACAAGAATGGCAACTCTGCAGGGGACGAACTTCTCCTCCGACGGAAAGTTAGTGACGTAGTCCGACATGACCAAGCTGGGTTTAACCCAAAAATATTGGTTGTCCGCTTCGACCAACAAGCATTTAAGAAATATTGGACAAGCCAACTCCCACATCAAGGCCCGTAAGACCTCACAAGACTCGCAAGACTTGGGTCACCAAGGTCGTTGTGCTACACCCAAAGTCTGCGAATGATGCGTTGCCAACCTCTGCTGCTGAGCATGGGTATGAGGCTCCTGTCTCCTTCTCCGTGGCTACTCTTGAGAATAACAGTATTGAATCTCAGGAGATCCGCTAACAGCAGGATACGCAGAAGAGAAGATGTGTCGCATCAAACTGCAGGCGCATGAAGTCTTCTATATATGGCAAAGCCTGAATGAAAGACTCTGTCTTTCATAGGGTCTTCCATGGCACCAACCCTATGACTCAGCTGAGTGGAAGTAGGGAAAACATGGATTCTCTGTACTATGCGCCATTGAGCACTGGTTCAAAGAAGGCCAAAGCAGCTCGAGCCATGCGCGCTCGAGGGGCTGTGCAAGAAGTCCACTAAAAGCATGCACCGCTGGTTGTTAGATGTGTTGTTGATAGAAAATTATAAAAGGCTGGTCCATGCGCTTATGCGACAGGAGTGGGCCAACCCTCAAAGTCTTCCCTAGACCACTTGGAAGCAGTAGATATACGAGAACCAAGTCGGGGAGCAAACATTGTGATGACAGACCGATGCGCCCAGCTTGGTCGAGTGCATAAAATTGGTCTATCTCACATTAATCCATCCACAAACGATCCGGGTACAGTTTCTGCACGAGAACCGGGTCAGGGAGCGAACAGTTCACTTTCACACTCATGCGCAAGGTTTGGCCATATGCATGAAATGGGTGTAAATGTGAAGCTTTCCTCTTCTGACTTGCACAATGTGATTAGTCACAAGCGCAAGACGAAAGAAGCAACCGCTGCACACGAAGTGTCCTCTCCCGGGCATACGTATGCCCCGCATCATTATTAACTGTTGTTATGCCAAAGCAGCAGTTCTGCCAGCTAGACAGTCAGTCTTCCAGCAACTGTAATCAACTGCATCAATCCAAAAGTGCCTCGAAAAACAAATGCACAAGGAGGAGGAACTGTCATTTGCCTCATGTTGCTCAACATGGAGGTCTCCTTATATCAAAAAGATCACAAAGAAGAACTCGTCCAACCCGTAGATCTTGGCAAGTTGACCGAGGAATCGACATAAGGGCACTAAGCTATCAGTAACCACCGAGGGGGTGTTCCAGGGTACCCGCTCAAAAATAAAAAACTGGGGTTAGTAATCCTCCAAGTTCTAAAGACGACACAACAATGCTCACCTTCCCTGGGGACAGTAAGACTTAGGTATTGGAGGCAAAAAGGGATCCAACCCTTCCCATATAATGCCCGTATACATGGCAGGGGATGATCAAGGCACAGGATCCAGTGATCAACAATGCCTTGAGGTACTCAAAGTAATTATGCAAACCCTGAGCACCTCAATATAGACTCTAACTCAGATGGTATTGGGCCTTAAGGCAAATCTAATCCCATCTCAACCACGGACTCCGGGACAAAGAAGCCACGACCCAGGAACTAATAAGGAGTCCAATATGTCCGATCCTTCTCCTCACATTGAAGGCAGCCAGACTCTCAGGGATTTGTGTGCTCGTATCGATGCCAAAGAAAACTGAGACATGCTCCAGAAACTCGGGATCTAGTAACCCTATCCTTTTCAATGGAACAATGTGGTATATCCTTCCAAGTATAAACCATTTCTCTGGTCCAATTCAATGGGAAAATATCATCCCGCCAGTACATAAACTACTTTCGTTCTACAATGGGGCATTTACCGCGGGATGACATAATGCTCACCAACTTATTCGTCAAAGCACTGTCTGGAGTCATTTATGAGTGGTTCTGTAGCCTCCCAAATAATTATATTTTATCTTTCAAGGACCTAAAACTCATTTTCCTCTCTCGGTTCTATGAGGGAGGAATAAATATAAATATGTCCTCCCTAATGGACAATGCTCAAGGGAAAAGAAAGTCTTCACGTGACTACATAGAACGCTTCCGACAGGGCGACTTGAGACTACCCCCTGGCACTCCTGAAACCGTGTTGATGGATACTTGCCGAAAGAACCTGCATCCGGCAGTAATCCTTTAGACGGGCCCCAATCAATTCAAGGACTGGACAGCCTTCATCATTAGCACAGAAGTCACAGAGAAAAGTACGAAAAACGTCCGCATTTTGGGGCTCCACGTCCCTATTGTCGAGGATAGGGGAAACGGCCCCTCAACAGCAACAACGGCCGCAACAGTAAAGGCAAACAGGCCCTAACTGTAAAGGCAAACAGGCCCTAACTGTTAACGTGTCCAAAGGCGTGGCATGATCTACTCAGAAGCTAACAGAAGTGTCCAAGTTGAAGGAGACCTACTCCTTTAATGACGACAATGGCGTTAAAATTTTTAAAGTACAAATGAAGGGCGACAAGCTTCATCTACCTGACATCAAACGTACTGAGGAGGCAGATAAGGTCGATAACCCCAAATACAACCTCTATCACCAAGATGTCCACCATCTAATTCGAGATTATGACATATTGAAAAGGAAAATCCAACGGCTGATCGACTCCAAGTCCCTCACCTTAGACTTTGAAGACAAAACGGTCGCTGCAAATATGGTGTCCCTTCAATTTGGCGACTTCGATCTTGGCAATGGAAGCCTAAGACAGTATTGCCCCCATTCTGAGGGCAATAATGGAGATTGTCAATCTCCCTCTGGCTCGCAACCAAGCAGCCAGACTAGTATCTCTCACTACCACACAAGGCAAAATTATGTAGGTTCACCCTGACCTCGTCCAAGAATTGACACAACAAGTAGCGCCTTCCACCGCCAAATCTAAATAAAAGAAGCACAAGTCATGTCACATGGTTTCTCCCTCGGTCGAGGAAGCCTTAGCAGGAACAACTAGGTCAGGTAAAACCTACCAGCGGGACTATGATGTAGGTCCCGAGGATGGTGCGCCTCCAACTGTTGTACCCATAACTCCAGTTGCATCTGACCCTGGTCCATCCCAGCCTCCTACGACAGACAAACAAAAGAAGGAGATTCGCTTTGACAAACCTCCACGGAAGGACACAACTCAGGGGATGGAAAATTCTTACAACTTTGACATGTTGGCATAGATTGCCAATACTCCAGAAAAGTTTTTGCTCTTTGAGCTCCTCCGTCTCTCCAAAGAGTCCCGTGACGCTTTGAGTGAGGTACTGCAGAACGCTCTAAGTCAAGCCACCGGCTGAGAATCCAGTTGTATGCCCCCACTGCAACAGTGTGATGGAGACGATACCGAATATCACATTCTTACAAAAGGACATGTTGTTCAAGAATAACAGCCACGGTCGCCCCTTGTATTATACAGGGTATATCGGGACCATCAAAGCAAACCGGATGCACATTGACCCAGGGTCATCTTTCAGCATTATCCCGCAAAGTCTGCTTCAAACCTTGGGAATCCCAATGCACCGGTTGACCGCAACTAAAACAACTATCAATGGATTCAATGCCGGAAGAAGTTATCCTCTGGGAAAAAAATTTCTAAAGTGTCAGATAGGCGATCTACGAATGAAGGTGACCTGCTATGTCATAGACGTGGATGTGTCTTATAACGTTCTGCTTGGGCGTCCATAGATACATGAATATATGATCATACCTTCAACACTCCACCAATGTCCGAAGTATGTGGACAATGACGGCGTCGTCAAGACAAAATTTGTCGATGTGTATCCTTTCAAAGGGGTCGAAGCATACTACTCCAACTCGATCTTGTACAAGAAAACCTACAAAGACGAGGGAGGCAATGATGCTAACGAGGAGATGGAAGTTGATACAACCTCAAACGTGCCCCTAAGGGTCCGTCTTAAAGGATGCCCCGCTCACGCGCATGCACCCCTGGTGGTCAAGCTTCCCAGGAAGGCCCCTGAACCCTTGGTGATCAAGCTCCGGAGGTAGGGACGATCTCTAAGAGAAGATCCCTCGGTGATGAGAAACCTCGAGTCTCTGGTAGTCAAACTACGCAGGAAAGTTCCAAGGTCATCTCCGACATTGGTGGAAGATACCGAAGGAAAGGAGTTGGGAGACTACCTTACGGCCCACATCGATGCACCTTCTCTGATGATGTAATTCTACAAGAAAATATATCGTACTTTATTAATAAAGGGCTATCTTTGAATTACTCCATTGTTGCACATTAGAATGCTGTGTATTCATTAGGATATGGTCTAGGTCTACAACTGCATACGCAAATAACTCCGGCTCTCATAGTAGATCGAATTCGTCCATGCCAAGATTCTTACATCATAATTCAAGCAAGAAGGAGGGGTGATAAACCCATCATCTTCAGGAAAGTAAACAGTCATTGATCCTTTATCGCAGAACAACCAAAACTCGAGAGTGGTAGAATGCAACTTCACCGCTACAGAACACAAGCCAAGCTCATTATCCAGAACATGGGCTATGACTTAAAGAGCGACAAGGCCTGAATTATGGAAAAGGCCAGCGTCTGCCTCTGTGCCTCTCCACTCCTACAATCAAGTCTAAAAGGCACTACCAACAGACCAAGCATGGCCTAGGATACGTCTCACCTCCTATGACTCCTGAGGACTCGGAAGAAGAAGACGAGTTACGATCTCATTCTTTGCAGTCTTCTGCTTGGGACTCTGACACCAGTATCGGAGACGTGCTCAAGCAAATATTGTCTATCAACATGGTGTCAGCATTCCCAGAGGAAGACGATGAAAGCCCTAGTGAGTTTTTGAGGTAAAACCATAGGCTCATCAATTAGAGTCACAATGGAAATTATGTTTCGAGCAACATAAACCACCTACTGAAGACGAGGTCGAGCAAGTCGATCTAGGTGATGAATCCTCCCCCAAACCCATCTTCATAAGCAAAATTTTGCCAGTAAAGATCGTAAATCCTTGCTACAGCTGTTAAGAGAGTATATAGACATCTTTGCATGGATTTATGAAGATATGTAGGGCTTAGATCCGCAAATTATGGTACACAAACTCGATATCATGCCCAATGCCCCAGTAAAGCAATAGCAACGGAGATTTTGTCCAAACATCATGAACATCATCGAAGCTGAAATGAATAAACTGATGGCAAGCGGCTTCATTTGCGAAGAACAACATCCATATAGGGTGGCCAATATTATTTTCGTTATTAAAAAGAACGGTAAAATTTGAGTCTGTATAATTTTTTGCGATTTGAACGCGACTTGCTCAAAGGATGAGTTTTCCCTTCCGATCACAAATATAATAGTCGTCAATACTTGTGGTTCTCAGACTACAACTAGACCAAAATATCCCCGAATGACAAGAAGCATACTTCATTCTGAATACTAATAGGGGTGTACTGTTACACAGTAATGTCTTTCGGTCTGAAGAATGTAGGTGCGACATACCAACGAGCTATGAGCACCACTTTTGACAAACATCTACGCAAGACAGTCCAATGTTATGTTGATGGCATCATTTTCAATAGCCACTTTCAAGATCACCATCTTTATGACCTGAAGATAGTGTTTGACCTAATGTGAGCACATAACTCAAAATGAACCCAACCAAGTCTTTCCTAGGAGTCTTCAGCGATAAGTTTTTGGGTTTCGTCATAACCTCAAAGTGTATTCACATAGACCCTGAGAAGACAAAGGCTATCATCGATATGCACTTTCTGAGGAACCTTCGAGATCTGCGCCGTTTGCAAGGAAGGTTATCATACATCAAGCGATTAATATCCAACCTCTCTGAACAATGCCAATCCTTTACCCAAAAGGGAGTATTTTTATCTGGACAGAAGAATGCCAGCGAGCATTTGACGATATCAAGAAATACCTCTCCAAGCCCCCAGTATTGGCGGCTCCAATTATGGGTAAATCATTCCTGCTATACGTACGAGCAATGGATCATTCTTTCGGTGCTCTACTAGCCCAGAAGAGTGATGTGGGTTATGAGTAGGCCATCTATTACCTCAGCGGAATGATGATCGGTGCAGAGCACAGGTACAACCCTGTGGAGAAGGAATGCCTCGCTTTGGTCTTCGTTATTCAGAAAATGCGTTATTATGTAATGGGAAAAATAATACATGTGGTTTCTCGAGTTAACCCCTCAGAGTCCTCATGACCAAGACAGGGGCACTTAACTCTTGCCTGGCCACATGGGCAATACTATTGTCATCCTATGACATGATATATGTCCCACAGAAGACAGTCAAGGGCCAGGCGTTGGCTGACTTCCTCGTAGCTTACCTGGTGCCTGAAATGTCAAAGCTATATAACGAGATTCCAGACAAAGTGTTAGAGTCTAACATGATGACAAAAGAATTTGTTTGGCGAATGCTCTTCGATGGTGCTTCAAGAACAGGGCCTAAAGGCAATATTATCGCTGGGGTGAGTGTGGTATTAATTTCTTCTGATGACTTGGTCATTCACTGTGTATATTCACTCATGGAGCCATGTTCCAACAATGTAGATAAATATAATGCTCTCATTATTTGGCTTCAGCTGGCCAAGCAGTTAGAGGTTGACTACTTAGAAGCCTACGGCGATTCTTAGCTGATTGTAAGTCAGGTCCGAGGCTAATACGAGGTCAGGCACGAGGAATTACTCCCGTAACATCAAGCGGTAGTCAACATAATCTCCACCTTCACCAGATTCTTCATAGAGCTTGTACCTCAACTGCAAAAAATTGAGGTTGACGCCCTTGCCGATCTTGCAGCTTCCTTAGCAGCCCCAATCAAAATCCATCAATTGATCACAGTTGGTCAAGAATTGGTTTGCCCTAAAAATAATATGTATTTTTGCCTGAGCCACTCGGTTGAGACAGACATCAACATCAAAGATTGCAGGCTCCGGTTCATAGATTATACAATCTACGGAATCCTTCCAGACAACCCAAAGGAAGCTACTTCCATTAGAAGACGATCACTTTGGTTCTATTATGACATAGCCACCAAGATGTTGTACCGTCGTTCGTATGACAGACTCCTGCTACGGTACCTATCGTATGTAAAAGTGAAGTAAGCAATTCGTGAAGCCTACGTCGGAGTTTGTGGTACACACCAATTTGGGCCAAACTCAGTTTCCTGACTTAGTATTTCCTGGAAACCAGTTCCTTCTGCAGACTCAGCTCCAACGTTCAAAAATACGAACATTTGGCATCCGAATTTGGCCCGAACTCGGTTTACAAAAATACTATAAATAGAGAAAAAAATCACCATTCTTATTCACTCATTCACTTTCTATTCTCTTCTCTATTACTTCAGTTTAAGAGACCATTCAATTATCTATCCCAAGCTATTTACAACTCCTAAGCCTTAAGTGCTAGTGCGTGCTTGGTTAGAAGTTTTCAAGAGTTATAAAAAGGAGCTTGTCAAGAAGTTCAAACACTTCGAGAAGTATTCGAGCCCTTCGGATCAAAGATCGTGTCTATACGGAGTTGTAAGCCTTCGGATCAAAACTTATGTTTCACTGGATAGTTGATTTTAACTCCGAACTAGAGTTCCCGGACCTGGACTAGTCCTCTCAGAGGAAAACCAGGATACATCGTTGTGTTTGTGACTGCTGATCTCTCTCTCTTTATTTACTTACTGTCATTTTATATTTAGATTGTTAGCAAACTGTATTTATTTTTATCGGGTGATTTTTATTCAGCTGCATATATACGCACTCTATTCACCCCTTCCCCCCCCCCCCTCTAGAGGTGCTTATCTGATCCTATAATTGGTATCAGAGCAGGTTATATTATAGTTGTGCTTAGACTATACACTCAAGTAGAACACATGGCTAACGTAAAATCTATCTTCACATTAGAGGGCCAATCCGCAAATAGACCCCCACTATTTGATGGAACCAATTAAACTTATTGGAAGACACAAATGAGCTTTTATTTAAAATTACTTGACCTTGATTTAAGGGCAATTGTTACTGATGGCTATAAAAAGCCACCAAGAATTATTTTAGATGGTGCACTTGTAGATAAGCCATATGACAAGTACATTGATCATGAGAAAAAGCAAGCTAGTTTATATGCATGTGCTATTAATGCCTTATTTTGTGTTGTAGATAGGACAGAATTCAACAGGGTATCCACTTGCATGACGTTACATGAAGTATGGAAGCTACTTGAAGTTACACATGAAGGGACGTCACAAGTTAAAGAGTCAAAGATCAGTCTTACTCAAGAATATGAAGCCTTCAAGATGAAGCCCAACGAGACCATTACGCAAATGTTTACTCGATTTCTTGACATTGTAAATCCTTTGTCATCCCTTGCAAAGAATACAACAACCACGAGAAGATTCACAAAGCTCTTCGGGGACTCACCAAGAACTGAAACCCAAAGGATACAGCAATCACCGAAGGGAACGACCTCACTATAATGACACTGGAGACACTCATGGGTAAACTAATGAGACAAGAGCTGGACCTCCAAGACCTCGAAGAGTCAGCAACCAAGGAGAAGACAATTGCACTTAAAGCGCATCACAAGATTAGCGTCAATAAAGACTCTGAAGATGATGACTCTGACAATGAAGAACAATCTCTCATGGTCAAAAAATTCAAAAAGTTCTTGAAGTTCAACAAGAAGAGCAAAGACTACAACAATGATGATGAAGAATAAATCTGCTACGGATGCAAGAAGAAAGGACACATCAAGAAAGACTGTATGTCAGCAAAGAAGGGGAACATATATAAAAAATTTGCAAAACGACCTTCCTCCCTAAAGTATGCAAACACAAGCATTTGACACGAAAGTGAAGCCAGCTACTCAGACGATGATCAATCAAAAGACACTTTCAATGTTTCTCTAATGGCTTTCGATAAGGTATCAGACAACTTCCTTTATGATGACTTCACTTTTGACGAATTGGGTGATGCTTTTAGTGATCTTCTTAATGACCACAAGATACTTTTAGATAAATACAAGAACACCAAGAAGGTACTCAAAGCACACAAGAAAAAGATCAATAGACTATCTACACTATTAGATAATATTAGAGAAACACAATCATTTAGTGACACAAATAAATTGTCTGTTGTTAGACTAAATTTGCATAAAGCCCTACTGAGTATTGAATAGAAAGACAAGGATTATGCCAAACTCATGGAAGATTTTATGATAGAGAAGAAGAAAATTAGTTTTGCACTTATTAGATTAGATGCCTTGACTAATAAATATACTGAATTATATGACACATCCAAAAAGTTAGAAATTAGATTAGGAAAATAGCTTGTACAAACTACTTCCCAATCTAACACGAGTCACTCAAAACTCAAGGACACTCATAAGACACAACACAAGAAGACCAAACCTTCTAATCATGATTACAAGTATCCACACACTTCTCATAAGACCACACAGCATGCCCATTAAACAAACAGTACATCCAATCATTATGTCAATGCTAAATATCATTATTGTGGTACTAATGGACACATCTCTTCATTTCGTAAACTTAGAAAATTAGTGAGTATGAATAGTTACGAGTGAGTACCAAAGACTAACACTCCAGGACCCTCCATGAAATGGGTACCAAAGGTTACATCTGTAAATTATTTTGTAGGTGGACCGCCTTTCACATTCTAAAAGCAAATGGATCCTCGACAGTGGTTGCTCACGGCAAATGACTGGTGATGCATCTCTAGTTGCAACACTGTCGATGAAAAAAGAAGGATATATTTTCTTCGACAATAACTTGAAAGGGTACATTATAGGTATCGGTGATGTTGGTATGTCTCCATGTCCAATAATTAAATATATTTGTCTTGTTACTGAATTAAAACATAACCAACTTAGCATTAGTCATTTAGCTGATCATGGTTATGGTATCAATTTTGCAAAAGATAAGTGTTCTATAATTGATGGATCAACAGGTAAAACAGTATTTAAAGGAATAAGGGAAGACAATATTTATGTACTTTATCTTTCAGAAGATACTAACCACACAGTAGATGCCTATATGCTAACACGAATGAAAGCTGGTTATGGCACATGTGTCTAGGACACGCTAATATAGACACAATTGCAAGACTTTCTACTAAGAAGATGGTGAGAGGTTTACCAGAAATTGCTTTCAAGAAGGATATGGTATATAATGAATGTGAAAAGAACAAAGCTACAAAATCCTCCTTTAAATCAATTAACTCTGTAAGTACTTCTCGACCTTTGCAGGTTATACATATGAATTTATTTGGACCTAGTAGAATCACCAGTATTGGCGGTAAATTGTATGCTTTTGTAATTGTTGGTGATTTCTCAAAAATTATATAGGTTTTTTTCTTGCAAATAAAAATGATGCATTTTTTGAATTTGTAAAATTTTATAAAATGGTACAAAATGAAAAAGGCTTCATGATTACTTGAATCCGAAGTGATCATGGTGGTGAATTTGAAAATGCAGATTTTTAAAACTTTTGTGATTTAAATAGTTTTTTGCATAAATTTTCCTGCCTAGGACTCCGCAACAAAATGGTGTTATGGAACGTAAGAATAGAACTCTAAGCGAGATGGCTAGAGTAATGCTTAATCAGTTTAACCTTCCTAAATACTTTTGGGCTAAAGCTGTAAATACAGCGTATTATGTGTTGAATAGGGTTCTGATTCAACCTAAATCGAAAAAGACTCCATATGAATTATGGTTTAATAGAACTCCATCGGCTAATTATTTCAAATTTTTGGTTGTAAATGCTTTATCCTTAATACCAAAGAAAACTTAGGTAAGTTTGATGCTAAAGCAGATGAGGGTATCTTCGTAGGATATGCTGCTAAAAGTAAGGTATATATAGTTTTTAATAAACGTTCTATGGTTATTGAAGAATCAATTAACGTTACTTTTGATGAGCTAAATTGTCAAGCAGCACATGACAGTGATGATGAAGAAATAAGCATTAGCAAAGCACCAGCAGAAACTGTACTCGGTACCAGCTACCTGGAAAGTCTGCCAAGAATATGAGATTCATGTCTGATCATCCAAAAAATCTGGTAATAGGTGATTTAACGAAAGGTATAAGTACTTGATCTTCTACTAGAGATATAGCTGCTAGTGTAGCATTCATTTCAAAAGTAGAACCTAAAAATATAGAAGAAGAAGCTTTTAATGATAAATTTTGGATTTCTGCTATGCAAGAGAAATTGAACCAATTTGAACGGAATCAAGTTTGGGAACTTGTCCCAAAACCTAATAATCACCTGGTCATTGGCACTAAATGAATATTCTGAAATATACTTAAATAGAATGGCTTAGTTACTCATAACAAGGCTCGACTCGTAGATCAAGGTTATAACCAAGAAGAAGGTATTGACTACGACGAGACTTATGTTCCAGTTCCTATATTAGAATCCATTCGCATGCTATGCGCTTTTGCTTGTTTTCATGATTTTAAACTATTTTAAATGGATGTAAAAAGTGTATTTTTAAATAATTTTATTAAAAAAGAAGTTTTTGTTGCACAACCACCTGGTTTTTAAGATTTTAAATTTTATAATCATGTTTGCAAGTTACGAAAAGCTCTCTATGGACTCAAAGAAGCCCCTCGTGCTTGGTATGAGCGACTTAGTTCTTTTCTACTTGAAAATAGTTTTTCAAAAGAAAATATGGACACGACACTATTTATTAAATCTTTAAATAATAATCTCTTATTAGTACAAATTTATGTTGATGATATTATTTTTGGTTCAACTAATAAGATTCTATGCAAAGAGTTTGCTAATGTATGCAGAGTAAATTCGAGATGTGTATGATGGAAGAACTGAACTTCTTCCTAGGACTTCAAATCAAACAGAATACAAGGGACTTTCATCAACCAAGCTAAGTACACCAACGACTTATTCAAGAAGTTTGACATGAAAAATACAAAACCAATTTAGACTCCTATGGCGACTTCTACCAAGCTTGATATTGATGAACATGGCAAACCAGTCGACACGTGTAGGTATCAAGGTATGATTGGTAGTCTTCTTTATTTAACTGCTAGTCGTCCTGATATAATATTTAGTGTTTGCTTATGTGCAAGATTCTAAGCTAATCCTAAGGAATCACACTTGTGCTCGATTAAGCGTATCTTTCGATACCTTAAAGGTACTTCGACTGTCGGCTTATGGTATCCCAAAACTTTATTGTTTAACCTTACTGGTTATTCGGATGCTGATTTTGCCGAATGCAAAGTTGATAGAAAGAGCACCAACGGCACATGTCATTTCCTAGAAAAGTTTTAGTTTCATGGTTTAGCAAGAAATAAAATTCTGTAGCATTGTCAACTACTGAGGGTGAGTATATCGCCGCAGGACGTTGTTGTGCCCAAATTTTGTGGATGAAGTAAACCCTTGAAGACTATAATCTTCACTACACCAAGATCCCTATATACTGTGATAACACTAGCACAATCAATTTCACTAAGAACCCTATATGTCACTCACGTACTAAACATATTAAGATTAGACAAAACTGTTTACGAGATCATCAAGTACACGGTGATATATGTATTGAATCTGTTGATACAGAGCATCAATTAGCTTATATATTTACTAAACCCTTAGCAGAAGATCGATTCTTAATACGTCATGAATTAGAAATTTTGGATATCAATGATACATAATTAATATGTATTTCTTTTAATCTAGATCCTATATGTAAAAATTGTTTTAGAGACAAGCCGAAAGGGTCATTCTGTCAAAAAGGTGTAAATAGCCTAAGCGACACGGTACTTAAGTGTCTTTTTAGACCACCACTAGCTGGGATTCGACTCCTACAGCTAATCTAAGATGATAAATACATAACAAAAAAAATATTTATTAAATACTGTTAATCATTATTATTGACATTCATAAATTGCTAATTTATTGATCTTCAAAGTTGACCAATATCTAAAAGAAAGTGAACTATAACTTAAACTTGATTGATGCATCAGAACTCAACCAGAGTACGGACAGAGTTTGAACCGAACTCGACCCAAACTCGGCCAGAGTTTGGATGTCCTCGGTTCTGTTTTAAGTTATGGACCTCACTCTCTCTTATTTATACTCACCATCTTCTCCCCTATCGGCTCCAGAACCTCCTAGCGACCGAAAAACTCTAAAAATTCTAGTTTTCTAAAACCCTAACCCCCTTGGATCTTCCTCCTCGTACGATTTCAAGAAGAAAAAAATTGGATTTCGGTTCCTTTCATCATTCTCTACCACTTTTTCTGATTTTTTTGAAGGTATAACTCATATTTCTCCTCTTTTCAATTATTTTCCATGGCTCCCAAATTGTTTAAGAATAAGAAAAATATTTGAGAAGCTTCATAATCCACTCAGGACGATGCTTCTCACTCTCTGTTTAGCCCTGCTATGCCAGACGAGAAGGAATTTAATGGACGTATTTTTGCGTTGTTAGATCAATCTAATGAATGGTTCAACGACTTTGTCGACCGTACCGTCTGTTCTAGCAGTCCCATCAATTTCACTGTACTTCCTAATTATTTGGAAACTTTTTATGCGTTAGGATTGGAAGACTTAGTTACTACTAGGTTTTTTATTGTTATCAATATTATTCGCATGTTTTACTGCAATATGTCATCACTTGATGATTCTATTAAATCTTATGTTGCCTGATTGAATATTGAATTTGATGCTGAATACTTAGGGAAATTCTTCACATTTCAAATGAAGGATAACCCTTAGTACCTATCATATCTTACAAATTCACCGATGGCACAACTCTAGACTCTTTTAAGGACTATATATGTTTACCCAATCCTCGCCCTCAGGGTCAACTCAAGGCCAAATACTTGAATAGATAGTTTTATGACTTATATCGTATTATCTTTTCAACCATCCTACCTAAACAAACCTCCACTGATGAGATTACTAATCTTGAGCTTTGTGCTATGTATCAAATCCACTTTGGAATCAAATTCAGCTTTTCCATGACTATGATTCAGATGATGATCTGATCCCGCAAGAATAAGTGTAACCTTGTGTACACTATGTACTTGCCTATAATCTCTGAGCATTTTCATATCTCTCTTGAGGATTGTACATATCTTGCCGAGACATCCTATTTCTTGTCTGCTCAACAATCTGACCATGCCCCTATAGTTGAACCACCTCATCCTCCACATGCTACTACCTCACCTCACCCTGACCCTGCTACTGCTCCAAAGCCACCTGCCTCATTGGACGAGCTCCGGACTATTATGCAAGATCACATTAGAGTTCAGGATGAGCGTGAGAGACTTACACTAGAGCGTCGTACTCTCGAGGATGACCGTCACAAACAGACAGATTATCGGACCACTCTTTGTTTCCATGCGATGTCCAACACCTTGGCGGACAAGCAATACTCCTTCTCTAAGATCCCTGGCGGACCCTATCTTATGGTTCGTGGTCCTTCATGAGACAGATACAGAATATTTGACCCATATGTTCAGTCTTACTTAGATCCAGCTGTTGCATTCTATAATCCCAACCATTATGTTGAGACTGGAGACCCGACGAATGGAGATGACGAGTGATATAGATCATTATGCTATTTTTTAGTGATATTTGCTCTTTTTGACTGTTGTAGTTTATTATGCTTTTGAACATGTCTTTTATGTAGCACTTTTAGACTTCTGTACTAGTTTATGACTTCAGTTTATGGTTAAAACTTCTTTTGATTATTTAGTATGATTATACTTCTTTAATTTCTGTGATTGTTAAATGAATCTTAATCAATCTTAATTCTGCTTATCTCAATGCTTGTATCAATGCTGATTTAATTAGAATTTTTGCTTACTTAAATTTCAATGCTTATGTCTATGTTACTTCACTCTTGTTTTTTTTTGTCTTGACATCAACAATTACAGGAGAACTTTCCCAATTTAGATCAAATGACAACAGGGGAGTAGTAATGATATCAAGCAATGCAAAGCAAAAAGAAGATGAGTACCATCAGATTTTGAGTTTTATTCTCTGCTATATCAGTCAGAGTTTGTCAATTATCAAAATGGGAGAGATTGTTGGCCTATTGGTCATAGTCACAACTTATTTCGATAATCGTCTAAAACTCGGACTTAATATAACCTACGAGAATCTATGATACGAAGACGATGCTGCTTCATCTATAGTTTCAGAGGATGGGATGCGACTTACTTTCAGTATAGAGTCAATATTAATTTTTCTATTTACTTTGAGTATAGGAAAAATGTACATCGAGTCGCACTTGGCATTTAGAGGCTACCCCAAAAATATTTTCTAAAACCAGATTATTTTAGCCAAAATGTTTCGTATTTTGAAACTAGTCCAAACCTATGTTTCTAAAACCGAGTTAGCCCAAACCAACCCAACCTCATTCTGAATTTAACCAGATGTAAGATAAACGAACTTGAAACGTACTCAGGACGAACTCGGTGCAAGTTCGGTGCGAGTTCGGGCCGAACTCGGTTCCCTGACTTAGTATTTCCTGGAAACCAGTTCATCCTGCAGACTCAGCTTCAACGTTCAAAAATCTGAACGTTTGGCATCATAATTCGCCCCAAACTCGGTTTACAAAAATACTATAAATAGAGAAGGAATTTACCATTTTTATTCATTCATTCACTTTCTATTCTCTTCTTTATTACTTCAGTTCAAGAGCCTATTCAATTTTCTATCCCAAGCTATTTACAACTCCTAAGCCTTAAGTATCAGTGCATGCTCGGTTAGAAGTTTTCAAGAGTTGTAAAAAGGAGCTTGTCAAGAAGTTCAAATACTTCAAGAAGTATTGGAGCCCTTCGGATCAAAGCTCGTGTATGTATAAAATTGCAAGCCTTTGGATTAAAACTTGTGTTTCAATGGATAGTGGATTTTAACTCCGAGCTAGAGTTCTCGGACCTGGACTAGTCCTCTCAGAGGAAAACCAGGATACACCATTGTGTTTGCGACTGCTGATCTCTCTCTCTCTATCTCTCTTTCTCTTTATTTACTTAATGTCATTTTATATTTAGACTGTTAGCTAACTGTGTTTATTTTTATCGGGTGATTTTTATTCTGCTGCATATACACGCACTCTATCATCCCCCCCCCCCCTCTAGAGGTGCTTATTCGATCCTACATAGGTTACTATTGGCCAACCATGGTAGCAGACGCCGTCAACTATGCAAAGAAGTGTAGGATGTGCCAGATCCATGCAGACCTCATCCATCATCCTTTAGAGTTTTTGCACCCAATGGTGGCATATTGGCCATTTGAAGAGTGCGGCATGGACATCATCGGGCCAATTAGCCCACCATCGTCGAAAGGGCACCGGTTCATCCTCACTATAACATACTACTTCTCCAATGGGCAAAAGATATCCCGCTCGCGAAAGTGAAGACATACAACGTGATTATTTTCATCAAATATCACGTCAGCTACCATTTCAGACTACCTCGGAGGATCATCCACGACAACGGCTCATACTTTGCAAGCTACGCTTTCTTCCATTTTGCGATAAAAATCGAATTCAGAATATTGCTTCAACCGCCTACAATCTAGTAGCGAATGGATTGACATAAGCGTTCAATAAGACGATCATCATGTTGTTTAAGAAGTTTGTTTCGTCCAACAAACACGACTAGAGCGAGATGCTTGGTGAATGCCTCTGGGTCTATCGTACAACGGTCCAAACCCAACTGGTAGTACGTCATTTTTCCTAGTCTAAGGGGGCGAAGCAATCCTTCCCTTGGAGACTCAGATTCCTTCTCTCCGGATAGCACTCACATACATGTTAATCGCTGAAGACAACTATCGTCGACGTCTACAGGAGTTGGAGGCCCTTGATAAGAAATGTCTCTTGGCTCAACAGAGCATTGAGCTATATCAAACACGCCTTTCCGGAGCTTTCAACAAATAAGTGAAATAGAGGATATTTTAGGTCGGTGACCTTGTCCTAGCAGTGAGAAGACCCATGGTCGTGACACACAGGATGGCCAGGAAATTTTGACCCAAGTAGGAAGTACCCTTCGTTGTGGAATTAGTATATTCCAATGGAGCATACAGGCTTGCAAAGCCTAACGGGGATTTGCATATGATGTCGATCAAGGACAAGTTCCTTAAAAAGTACTATGTCTAAGCTAGGCATATACTTTTCCATCCCCCGGCAAGTTAGCCCATAAATGTACAATATTTTTATTTCATTTATGTCTTCCCCAGCAAGCACGAACAAGCAATATGATTTATTCTTACCCTACAAGGCCCAGTAAAGTTTGTAGCTCACGTCTATACCACCTCTGGATATGGGGGGCAAAAGAAAAAATTCATGTCCATATCACCTTTGTCTTATTGTCTCCCTTTCCACCTACTGCGTCCATGATACCTTAACTTACCATTTGTGCTTTAGCTTTACGCATGCTAGAGATGGGGAGTCCACAAAGCCCTTGATAGCAAGAATAAATTTGAAATGACTGTGATATTATGCTACGTCTATAGAGAAAAAAGGGAAAAGTTACAGAAAAAGACAATAAGTTTTTATTGATAATCAAGATCATGAGTACTACGATGGAAATCTATTACATTCAAGGATTTTCATTGATATTCAAGGTCATGAGTACATATAATAGGAAGGTCCTACAATCAGAACTTTCCCCATCATGAGACCCCTATGTATTATTTCTGGTACCAACGCAAGTGAAGCTAGCAGCTCAGTGCGTTCGGGGTCACTCCTCCAACAAGCCCCTCAGTGCAAACCTTAATACATGAAAAAAAATCCACACTGAGGGATAGCAATAGAGCTTACAATACAGAACTGGTCCTACATAGATGGCACGGGCCCATTTCTACCATATGGATGAGCCGAAGGTAGAAATCTTGGTTGGAATTTAATCCCAACCCTGTAGTCGGTACGGCGACCATGTTTGGGGAATATCTACAGCGAGCTAGGTGGGAAGACGATAGACAGTCCCCCGGGAAAAGTGTTTGCTTATCGCGAACGATGAAGATTATGATATCCTTCCATGCTCCATCATGACCCAAGCGGCCCAAGGCAATTCCTATAAAAACAAACCGTACAAAGTCTGAATATTTACAAGAAGGATAGAACATAAGGCGAGCATACACAAGGACTTGGGATCTCGGTTAGAAACAAGTTATCCATGTGCAGGGATGTCATGCACACAGATAAAATGCCCCGCATGTATGCGCATCTTGACCACGGTGCATGTTCCATACGAGGCATCCCTAAGAGGTAGTCAAATCCATGTGGGGAGTAGTCGTGCATAGTCCTCCAGCGCATATCCGGGATAACTATTCCAGGAACAGCTGTATCCATGCACTTAAAAGAAGATTTTGTCGTCAACACATCTTCAGAACGCAGCTTTTCAGCTACGACTATCTGCATCAAGCTGTGGGTTGAGTCTGTACATGTTCTTGGTGATCTTTCACCCATGAAACAGATAGTACGTATGTGCCTCTGTATTTAGACATGCAGGCGGAGGTCATCGTATTCTTTAAGCTCTCTACCTTCAGCAGCAGAGATGATAGTATAATGATCGACCATCAGAGGCAGAGGATCGATGAAATGCTCGATAGGATTCTCTTTGTCCGACTTCCACAGAGGCATCATGTGAAGGAGAGTAGCAGTTCTCTATCCCTCAGCTTCTATTTATAGGCAAGGCCACCCGAGTGACATTTGGGTTCCGAGTAGTGGGGAGCCAAAACCGTGGAATAAACCTAACATTTAATGGATGAACCTACGTCTCAGGAAAATAGAGAGCAGTTACGGGTCAACAGGTGCTTTAAATCCCTTAGCATGTGCTAGGGCTCCTCTAGCCAAGGGATCAAAAAAGATAGGTTGGCCTCTTTGCCCACGCAGCATTGGCTAACGTTAAATCATGCAGCTGACGATTTGGTTGCCACATGACTTAGCCTTTAAGAAATAACACTTTAGAGTTTGTGTTAGCCGAAGGTATAAGATCCCTATATATCTGTTCCAAAATTGAGGCATCATTATCCCTTAAATGAAGATTTGACGGTCTGTCAAAGAAAGATGCAGCATCAAGTTTATGCGGCGAAGCAAATAATGCGGCACCAAATCCATACGGCTTGAAGATTGACGTGCACGCGACTGATTGGTCCATGCTTCTAGTTCAAAGTATCCCAAACTTAATTAAGTTAAGTTTGAAAACTTTGAAGGGGTTGTTATAGAAGCATAAAAAATTATGGACCATGCGCCAAAGGCAACTCAGTCCTGATGCGGCAAGAGCAGTCAAGAACTATGCTGCAAGGGCTGTTAAAGAACCATCCATGCGCCAATGGCAGTTAGAAGATTGGTGATACCCCATGTGCCATAAGCCATCCTCCACCACACTTATATTTAATGCTCTGTAGTAAAAGGATGAGCCACTGATAGCTGTATCAGCATACCGTACGCTTCATAAAAAGTGCAGACTTTCCATGCGGCAGCGTTCCCTTTGGCAGACTTTTTATACGAAAGTATTCCCATACCTTCCATGTGGCAGTGTTCCTATAGGGCAGACGTGTTATGCGGTAGTGTTCCCATACCTCCCATATGGCAACGTTCCCATGTGGAAAACTTGTTATGAGGTAGCGATCCCATACTTTCCATGCGGCAGCGTTCCCATGCAGCAGACTTATTAAGCGACAGTGTGCCCAAACTTCTCATACGGCAGCATTTCTATGCGACCCATATGGCTTTACACAGCTCGATCTTTCTGTTACTAATGACTAAAGATCTTCTGATAAGGGATATCAACAAACTTCGATCTTAGTTACAGCCGGATCTTAAATGTTGCCACATGGCAATCGTAGCACAACATGCACCAGCCGGCTACAACCGTATTCTGTTGAAGAGGATTATGCGATAACGCAAAACTAGCGTGCATGAATGCGCATGTATTATCTTTTACAAGCTAGAAATAGAAGGGATGGGTAATTCCCACACACATACAAAGGGATAGGGGGATTTACAGTGAGTCTTATACTCAAACGCCCAGAGACTTTACAGTCTTCTTTGGTCACCGGATCATCAACAGAGTAAAGGAGTCAGTTATAGTGCTCGATCTCCATCGTCACACTTCTCTAGATCTCTAAATCTTTTATTCAAAGCCCTCATTTCTAGGGTTCTTTGTGCATCTTCTTTCAAACCAATACTAAAGTTCACACAACTTTTCTAGTATTCGCTTTGGGATGAACAGATCTCTCTTCCTTGTTCGGATAATCCAAAAAATGAAATACGCTTTGCTTTTTTTCCCTATTGAGGTGAAGCCCATTGTGTTTGTCGGAAACCTCCATAATACGGGCTAACTCTAACAAACTGTCCGTCGGTGGGGATAGAAACACCAGCAAGTCGTCAGCATATATAAGAAGAGAAATATTAGGAAGTAACTTATTCTGTAAAGAGATGATATTACCTATATACATGGAGGAACCCATGATGAATGTAAAATATTCCATCACCAATGTAAAAAAGATACGGTGAGAGAGGATCCCCCTGTCGGATGCCTCTGTTGCTGCTAATGAAGCCATAAGGTTGCCCTTAGATGAGAATAGAAAATTTAGGCATCGAAACACACTCTGAAACCTTTTCACCTATACTCTATCGAATACAGGCATAGGCTTTCCGTAGCTATGGCAAAAAAACTCCATGTTGACTGTATCATAGGCTTTTCGTAGATCAAGCTTGATACAAGATTTCTTCCCCTTGGCCTATTGAAATCACGGACCATCTCGTATGCCAGAAGGTTTTTGTCTGCTATGGATCTTCCTTTGATGAACGCAGCTTCATTAGGCGACACCAACTCTTGCATAATTTTCTTTATATACTGGCACATGAGATGAGTAATCAATTTTTATAGGTAATTGTAGCAAGCGATCGGTCGAAAGTTTGCAAGTGATGTTCCCCCTCCTTCTTCGGGATCAATGTGAGAAACGTATGATTAAGCTCTTTCAACAGTCTCCCATTGATAAAAAAAATCTCGGATCACATCTAGCACTTGGTGTTTGATCTCTACCCAATGTTTTTTTATAGAACATGCTACCAAATTCATCTGGACCCGACGCTTTGTTATGGTCCTCATTTCGAACAATCGCTTCCACCTCCTCCATCTCGGTTGGTACTAGCAATGTGGCATTACTGAACGGAGTAACCAACCGCTTGCAAATCAACTCGGGAAAGACATTAATATAATCATGTTGATTGAACAAGTCAGAATAATACCTGATTGCTTCTTCATGTATTCAGATGGGGAAATCGCCTCCCTATCGTCCGAGCCAATAAGTTTGTCGATGTGATTACGATGTTGTCCCATCCGCACCATAATGTAGAAGAATTTGAAATACTTATCGGCTTCCCGTAACCAGGAGCACTTCGTCCGCTGCGTCAACTTCACCTCCTCCTGTGTCCGAAGGAGATTCTCCTTAACTAGAGATTGTTCATCACAAGCCAACGTCTTATTATGTATGTCTAATTATAGGCGGTTCTGTAGATGATGAAGTTTAGCCTCCATCTCAGGCAACTTGTTCAGCGGCCTATCCTTGCATCATTGTTTGAGTTCAGTTGTAACCCACTCGAGAAGACTGACCGACTGGAATGTGGATTCCCATTCATGTTTGTATGCATGCCTCTGGCCAACGCCTCATCATATCCCTCCATTAAATTCTACTTGTTATTGTACTTGAATGGAGGGGACCTGATGCGCTCTTTGACTAAAAATTGAACCCAAAGTGGGGAGTGATCACTAGTCCCAACCACTGAGCCTTCCACAACTAGATTAGGGAAAGTGTTAAACCACTCCCGATTATCCAGCGCCCTGTCTAATTGGCATGCAACCCTCTTTCGAATAGCTTTGTTGTTTCGTGTCCAAATCTGACATGCTCTGTCCAGGTTTTGCAGTCCCGACTGAAGAAAACATTGATAGAAGTCCTAAAGTATAGTATCGGGCACCACCCGGCCTTCAGTTTTATTATGTCTATACAACAATGCATCAAATTTTCCCATGAGTAATAGGGGCAACTTATATTGTACCTCTACCAGAGTACTGATGTGTATAATCTCATGCCATAAGCCCTCACGTAGTCTTCGATCATTATGGCCATATACTGCTCCAAACATGAACCAGAGTCCACCTCTATTAGAGAATACCATCATAATGAGCTAGTCCGAGCAATGAATAACCTGACCCTCCCAAGACCTATTGTCCCATCAGAACCAGATTCTAGCTATGTTGCAAAAGTGAAGATTATGAACCTGCTTCCAATGAGAAATCATCCTCCTGGAGAGAATCCTCTCTGATTCAATTTTTGTTTCTAACAGAGCAGAATGCTAGCCTATCCCTTTCGCACAACTTCACAAATATCTTTCCATCTCCCTAATGAGCATGCCCCTCAGACATTCCAGGTAATCACAAGTATTGATTATAAATATATACGTCCCTAGCTATTTCTAGAGAGTTGTCACCTGGGTGAACGACGATCTCTCCAAAATTCTTCTTTATTTAATCATCATCCCTACTTGTTGGTTTGTCTTCCTCCCGGTGTAATTCAACCCACCGAGGGTTGTCCATACATATGTCCTCGGCACTCCCCTTTGGTTCCTGTACTGGTCGGATAGAGTCATCCCTCGTTGGGCTCAAAGAACTTAGCAAGGTAAATAAGAGAATTCATTTATTTAGTGTGAGGGAGTAGAGAAGAAGGGATAGATCCACCCACCAACTAGAAAATGCCAAGAGAAGGAGAACGCTTATACGGTCAGACTTCGGTTACTCGTCTACATACAATGGCACCAACATCGGATCAGAACACCTTCTTCATCTTCCTTTCTCTCAGAATTATCAAGAATGAATGCAAAATATTTGATGAAAATGGGCAAACAAATTAATTATCGAAAACCATCAAGAAAATGCATTCATCAAAACCAAGTAGCGAAAATACCCAACAAAAACTCTTGGACTTATTCCAACCGAAACCAATCCAGGAGCGAGACACTACATAATATACCACTAAGAAAAAGTTTCGTCCTCGAAACTTAAAATAAAATGCTACTTCTAAATTATCGAATAGGTAAGGGTACTGCTTCCTCATCTCCTCCTCAAGTTTTTACGTCGATTCTTTGATTGCATGATTCCTTCACAGCACGCGAACCAAAGGCACCGGTCGATTTTGTATAATTTTCTCCTTCCTGTCTAGAATCTGAACAGGTTCATCTTCATAAGATAAGTCGGTACTCAGCTCGAGCTGATTGAAGTTTACTACATGGCTTGGATCATGCACATATTTTCGTAGTTAAAAAATATGGAAGATATCATGCACTTTAGCCATAACTTGGACCAGAGTCGTCCCTGGCCATATTTCTAGTTCTAATATTAAATATTTTATCATGTGTGTTTTGTCATAGACTAATCTTGGGTTGACATTGTTCATTTTTAAACATAAATACAAATTTTAAAAGACACCCCTTTCTTCTTCTTTTTTTAAAAATTATCCCCAAATTAACTACCGTATCAAAGAAATAAATAGAAGCAACTATTAACCGCAAAAATGAGAAAATTTGAGTTGCACCCCCACTTTATTTACTTATATTCAATGTGCACCCCACCTTATTACCGTAATTTATGACACCTCCACTTTTGATGGAAACCGTCTCCAACTCACGGTCAACTCCTTTGACCAAAATTTTTGGACAAAAATATTCCCCTCCTCTTCTTCCCCAACCCCGCCAAAATCATATAAAATTTTAATTCCCCAAAAACTTAGATAATTAGTTTTCAGAAATTCTAAGTTTTAGGAGATCAAATCCATGAAATTCGCAAAATCCTAACTTTGAAACTTAGATCTACTCCAAACCGTTCATCAAAATCAAAAATGCCAAATATTAAATTTGTTAAGGATCACTAGATACACATTATAAGCTAAAAATATGCAAAAAAAATAAAGAAATAAAATATTCCAAAAAGTATGGTTTTCCTATTTTGTGCAAGATGTACTTGCCTTAAGTGTTAGGTAACCCTGACTCTAATCTCATCCAAAGAGAAGAAGGAAGTAAAACTCCTAGGCTTCATCTAGGGTTTGGGGGTTTGAATTTTTGGAGAGGATGAGAGAAAGAGAGAAAATGATAAGAATGAAGAAGAGAAAGAAAATATGCATATATATATGAGATGATATTTAATCTCATCCATCCACCTCATGAATCCATGACCCCAACTCATCTCAACCGTCCAAGAAAGAACAAGTCTAGTTGTTCAATAGTGAACCGGTTTTAGGGATTTCATCTATGTTTGAGTCCTAATACGGGTCTATGGCAATTGCCAAATGGGTTCCTACTGGTCCCGGGTAGTCTCTCTCAAAAATCTAAATTACAAAATACAGAATTTAATACACAACCAAGTACAGGAATAAGAAATCAGGGAATGGATATGACAACAAAGATGTTGATCCAGGCAATGATTTCTACGACGTCTTACGGGAGATTGTGAAGTTGACATATAATTATGGAACAGAGCCTGCTAAGATCGTGTTATTCAGGTGTGATTGGTTCGATCTGATCCAAGATCAAGGTTGGAAAATAGACAAGCATGGTCTTGTGGATATAAACTATCGGCGTCGATATCAAGGCTATGAACCATTTGTCTTATCAAGTCAGGCTCATCTCGTGTACTTCACAACTTATCCTAAACAGGGAACAACAAGGTCGGACTGGTTGGCAGTATGCAAGACAAAAGCTAAAAATACCTTTGATGTTAACGAAATAGCTTATCAGGAGGATGAGCTACTATTGTAACTAATATTATAGATGTGGACTCAAAGGAAGTTCCTCATTACACGTCTAATCGTGTAGAAGAGGTAGAATTATCCGCCAAGGAAAAATGAGTCGATGAAAGTGAATATGAGGAGGAAGAGGAAGAGGAGGACGAGAAAAACGAAGAAGATAAATTTTCAGAAGAGGATTGAAAATAAAATAAAATCCATTTAGAGTTATATGATAGACTTATGGTTATTATCTTTCTAGACTTCGTGGATGTATTATTTAGAATTATTGATCACCTAAACTTCGTGGATGTATTATCTTTCTGGATGTATTATCTTTTGGGATTAGACTTATGGTTATTATCTAGACTTGTTTACAACTTGAGAAATTGGATTTTCTTCTCTATATATCATATTATTTTATTACCATATGCTACTATCAGGTATGGCAGGACGACGCGGATCGTACCAAAGGAGAGGCTCCTCTGGTAGATGGAGTACTCCTCCGGTACCGGCTACTAGTTCTGGATCCTCGTCTATGGGTACTCCAGTGTACCGATCAGTCATATCCCCGACTTCGTCGACGGTACGTGACAGTACTCCTGGGACGAGCAGTTCCAGGCCTGAGACTACTCCTTCGTCTATCGTTCCTCCTGCTAATTGCACCATGGAGACAGAGGAGCAGATGGACGAGATGGACGAGGCCCAACCGACTGTGCCTTTATCTGCTTGAATTCAGAGTGATCCTCTGTGTGCTCCTCCGGATGAGACGAGGATGGAGATTTGGGTCGATGGGCCTACAAAGTAAGTTAATTAGTTTTAGTTTTTTACTAATGTATAAATATATATATTCACTTTTTCTTGAATATAATTGTCTATGTAAAGATATCGTCCCTCGACGGTACAGAGCAACTTGGGTCATTTTTTAATGGACAACTATGGTGGCCCTTGGCTCAACTACTCGGATGCCCCGGACGAGAGGAAGGCATTCTGATTTGCGCACTTCAAGGTAAAAGTAAATATGGTATTACTATCAATTACCTAATTTGGTTTTTTTTTTATATAACTTACTTCATTATTTTTTTGTAGAAAACATATTTCTATCTGCCACACTGGGCTGAGAAGATCAAGGAACACTTTCCCTCTATCGCCGCCAAAATAATTCGTGATACGATCAGCGACCAGAAGGATCGTGCTGCTTTGGGACAACTATGTCATGGTTGGATCACACCTGAGAAGTGGATTGTGATGACGGCTAGATTTAACGATCCCAGGTACAAGGAAAAGTAGAAGGAGGCGAAGGCGGCCAGGAAGAAGGCTGGATAGTGGTGTGGTGGGTCGATCCCGATGACAGAATATTTTTATCGCATGGTATATATTTTATTGTATACATAGTATTTTAATCAAAGTAGGATAAAATAATTATTTTTAGTAACATACAATGTATTTTTAACAGATCCAGAGGGGTGAGAACGCTAACATGGTGACAGTCTTCCTCGCCACCCATAGGAATGGCAGACAGCTCATCGATGAGAGGGCCACGTAGAGCTACGTAAGTATTTTTTTATGTTTTGTTAATTTTAATATAACTTAGAAAATATACAAATAAATATTCATGTAGTTAGCAATAAGTACCTTAGATATATATTAACAGTTACTCATGACGAGTGGATAGTAAGTATTATGCTTATCGAGAGATACATATTTTTTAGGATAAGTATCTTAGGATCCGTGAGCGGTCGACCCAGCCCACACAGGGAGAGCCTGGTAGTTCCTCGCAGCCCCCGTCCACCCAGATCCGTCGCGTGACGAGCAGTGGATGACCGTCATTGGTGGTCTGCAGAGGGGTGCATACTAGGGTACGGGATCCTACGGTGCCTATGTTGCGTCACAGTCCTCTAGGACCCCCTCTGGCAGTGTTTATACCACACAGCCCTCCCAGGAGTCGGTACGATCCCAACAGGAGAGAGTTGACCATCATATTATGTCTCTGCGTAACGAGTTGCTACAGAGGATTACGTTGCAACCTACATCGCAGACGGACGATGCGACAATCGTAGCATGTTTTGATTCGCTTGAGCGTAGCATGGCAGAGATGAGGGATTTGGCAACATCAACAGAGTGCAACTTGACGGCGTTACAGGGGTCGAATGTAACTAGCCATGAGTGATGCACTGACGAGGATGCAGACGACACAGGTTCAGATGAGCCAGTCAGTGGAGCAGAGTACTGTGATGATGTTATCTGTCATGGATACTTGCAATGCTCGACTGATAACGTTGGACCAGATAAATCCTCCTGGTCCACCGATATCGACATCTACATCGACTACACAGACTCCTCCATCGGGTGCCATGATGATTTAACCAAAGCAGTGGGCCTCGTTGATATCCCAGATTCGCAACGGTGCTCCTCCTCCTCCTCCTGATCAGCAGTAGTTGTTCTTTGGACAGGCTCATCTCCTAGGCTCGCCGCGGTGCTCCTCCTCCTTCGGATCAGCAGTAGTCCTAGTTAGGACAGTTTATTTATTTTTAGACTTTTGACCCATGATCTTAGGTCATTTATGTATTCATTTCATATAATGTTTCAGACTTTATTTGTTGACACTCGGTACCAGTTGTGATGCTTACTGGATATTTATTTTCAAACTTACTTTGTAATTTTAATGTGTCTATTTCTTTAAATTTTACTTTATTATTTATATTAAATGCATGAGAATTTATCGGTGTTGACTGTTCCACTGAAGGTGTCGGCGAACACAGAAAATTCAACGGAGGGTTTCTCCGGGTCTAATAATATAAACTGGTAATTGATAAACTGCAGGCAGATTGTAGTGTGAATAATATACAAGTTGCATTTTTTTTAAAAATTAAAATTAGCGACGTTTAGTGACTGTTCACGATATTCTTTTTGTGTCGCTAACATGTATCATAACGTTGCTGCTTTGTACCAGTAACGTCGCTAGTCGCTAAACGTCGCTGATATACTGAGATGGCAATATTTGCCATGTCAGCTAAACGCCGCTGCATTTGTCGCAACACGTCGCTAATAACAAAAATATTGGCGACGTTTACCGACACCAAAGGAGTCTCTAATATGGTGACATGGAGACGCAAACCATCGCTACATTCAAAAAACTTAGCGATTTTATAACGTCGCCAACAAATGTCGCTATAGCTAGCGACGTTTTCTTTGTCAGCGACTAGGTAAAATGCGACAACCACTAAATGTCGCTAATTACGTCACTAAATTTATTTAGCAACGTATTTTACCATTTTAGCGAATTTTTAAACGTCTCTAATATGACTTATTTTTGTAGTGTGTGATGGGTAAGGCGTCCCAAACACATATGCATACATAATCATGAGAGTTGACATAATGTAAAGATATATCAACTGAATATACAAAATTTACGTAAATGTACAACTATTCGAGGTCCAGAATATTCACATACGCCGTCTAAAGACGAAGGAAAACAAAACCCAGAAACAAGGACTAACACATATCCTTGGCTAATATACCATAAAATGAAGGTAAAAAATAAAGTGGGAGAATGAGATAACCGACTCGCTAATCTGAACCGCAATCCTCCGAGTATGATCCATCAGGAGGAAGAGAAGGTAGATCCTCCGGGTCTGCTATGAGATCTGGCCATACAAAACCAGTGGGGTCAAAACCCCAAGCAACAAGCACCACAAAGGAAGCCAATAGGATGAACAAAACCCACAACAACGGATAGAAACAAAAAAATAAATAAATGTGGATCGAGATTCGTGCAATACCAATGCACTTTTCTGGATAAAAGGAAAGACAATAAGCTAAATGACATGCAACATAAAGTAAATAATTGGTGACATATAGTAAACTGGAAGTAAGTAAAATAAACGTGGATATATGAACATGTAATATGCCCGAACAATAACTAAGAGCATGCAAGGTATTACGGGATATGTGAACATGTATAGTACAAGGGGTCTTATATAGCACGAGAGTACGAGATCTAGAACAGGGCATAGGCAGTAAACATGTAAAGGAACAGTAACTGAATGTAATAAGGATGGAAATAATATGACCCGTGAATAGACAATAGGACTGGTTTCCTACCTTTACACCAAACAAGGACAAAAGTTAGGAACCAACCCTATGACTGATCATGTGTCTGAGTCAACAACTACAACAACACAATGATAAGAATAATAACTAAGTACAATAACCATAGAAAAGGATAAGCCGGCAAGTGACAAGAAAGCTTAGGCACTTTTCGAAATTGAATTCATAACCCTTAAACCAAATAAGGACCGGGATTATGGATCTTTTTCGAGCAGAACTTAACCTCTGGCCACCCACTGACACATATGACGAAGCGATGAAGGAAAAGAAAATACGCGAGCATAAAGTAAATAGTGCACAAATTTAACAAAGAAATACGGCCAAGAATTTTCTACGGCTTGTTATCATTAGTTAACTAGGGTTATCACAATCCTAGTTACTAGCACATGCAATTTGGAATTTCCATTACTTCATCTGATAATGTGCAAATACAAAGACTTGGTGTCAGTAAAGGACAAATGATTGTGTCAAGTACATAGGGTGTGCAAGCTCATTATAACTATACAAGTCATAAGATCGTACTAAGGAATCATTGCAGTTAAAGAAAATGTCAACATTGGGCTAAAACAGTTTTATGCATTTTGAAAAATTGATACATGATAGTAAATTGAGGATAACTCTCTCATATGAACTCCAAATGAGGTGATTCAAAAAAAAAATTGGAAAGGCAAGACAAAGATCTACAACTTTCATGTTTCGTATTTTACGAGATTTTAGCTACAAAAATAGCTAAATAGGAAAAATAATCATCCTGGTCAACATGGGCGCGGCCAAAATTATGTGCACGGCGCACTGCATGCGGCCAGAATTCTGTGTACCGCGCAATGCGCGAGTCAATGGAGTGATGCGCGTGGTGCATTGCTGCGCGGCAAGGAAGTGATGCCTGCGGCGCATGCGACGGCAAGAATTTTATGTGCGACACACTGCTCGCGGCCAAAAATCCATGCTCGGCTCATTATGCGTCGCGCATTGCACGTGGCACACTACGTGCGGTAAGGAAGTGATGTGCGCGACACATGCGGCGACAAGAAATCCATGCAAGATGCACTGCGCGTGGCAAAATTTCTGTGCACGAAGCACTGCATGTGGCACTGTTCATCGTCCCTGCCAGACAGATCCGAGAACATAAGTCCAGAATTTGTTTTGGCCATAAAAACTTCAATTTTACTCCAAATTAAGCGATTCAAAATCCAAATTGCATGAAATAAAAATTTCTATCACATAGAACAACTAGTTTTTGAAAATACTAAGTTTTAATAGATCAAAACCAAGAAAAATTTCTAGAAACCATGAAACTCTAACTTTGAAACTCATATCTACTCAAAATCGTCCATCAGAATCAAAAACACCAAATGCTAAATCTTTAAAGAAGCATGCAAGGAACATTTCTACATAATAATATTCAAGAAAAACTGAAAATAAGAGATATCTAAAATTTTAGGTTCAATTAATGACAAGATGTACTTACCTAGGTTAATGCCTCCAGCCTAATCTTCCACTCCACCACCAAGAGGTTCTGAAATCATACTCTAGACCTCAAGGCCAAGCTCCAAGCTCCAAGCTAGAGGAATGGAGAAGAAGAAGAAAGAGGGAGAGAAAGAGAAAAAGAAATGAAAGAGGTGAGAGAAAAGTCATATATATATACTAGGGGGGTGGATGGATGCGCATGAGAATAGATATGCAGGGAAGCAGATGTGCCGAGGAAAGGGTGCGCATGGGATCTAGTCACGACTTCTCCTATCAAGTCTCGGCTATGCAAGAAATTGGTTCAGTGGTCCAAGAGTGAATCCGATTAGGTATATATCATACATACAGGTCCTAATATGGGTCCATGACAATTGTCAATGGGTATTCTACTAGTCCAGGGTGGTCTCTCACAACAAAATAAAAATTTAATCACAGAAATACAGCAAGTATTATACGCAAAATATCAAATACAGTCTAAGTCTAAATACCAAAAATCAAGAAATACGAAATTCAATAACGAATGTTACACCTGTCCTCCCCGGCGCCGGAGAAAGAGGAGGGAGAAGAAAGAGAGGGGGGCGTCGTTGTTGTCGTACCGCTACCACCGCTGCTCTACCGCACTGCCGTTGTTGCCGCACACCCACCCCAGCGCCACCCCCCCCCTTTGCTGCCACCCTCCCTCGTAGCGTCGTGCCCTCCCCCCCGCGTCATGGTCGCAGCCGAGGAGTTCGAGGGCTTCGACGCTGACAAGCTCGATCTCGATTCCGAAGAGGAAGAGGGGACCAGGAGAGAGAAAGAGAGAGGGGGGCTCCGGCTGCCCACGACGGGGGGGAGCGGGAGGGCGCGTGGCGGGGACGCGTGGGAGGGCAGAGAGGGGAGGGGGCTGGAAAGAAGATAAAGGGAGGGGTATTTCGGTCAAAATTTAACAATCAAAGCAGTTTGCTGCTAGTTTCTATCAAAAGTAAAAAAATATCATGCATTATGGTAATCGGATGGGATGCATCTTGAATATGGATTAAAAAAATGAGGTACAACTTAAATTTTTTTTTTTAAAAAAATTTGTTGTTCTTGAGAAGATAAACAAAAGTAGGCCAAATAAAGAAATACCAAATAGGACATTAATGAAAGATGAACCAGAATGCACAAAGGGCGTCCTCAAGCAAAAAAGACATTTTTAAGGTATATGTGTACATTTTGGAGGGTGCATAAGCAAAAATTCCAAGAAGAAATAACTATAAATGTGCGTGATACATCATCTCCCGCCTTGTCAAATCATTTGTGGTAGAGAAAAGGAGAAAAAGTAGGAGAGAGAGAGAGAGAGGACATGCTTGGGGGGGCCAGGCATGATGGAGATATGTGGCTGTCGCACGAGAGTACTTAAGACTTCAATTGGAAGCCAGCTACTTTTCCTGAAAGATGTTTAGTCTAAAGTTGTTGTTAAGCTTTCATTGAGAAGTCCCCACACACACACACACACGCACTCTGTCTTTACAAGAGGAGGAGGAGGAAGGAATGTGATTGATTGACATGACTTATGGGAGGGAGGTGCTGATATTGGAGAGAGAGCGACGAGATTGGAAGATGATGGTGTCTTGTCTAAGTCAACTACAACCCAACAAAAGACACCCTCTAATGTCATGTACATGTTTCATTGTTGGTTTTTGAAAATGGGTATTTTGTACAGGGCTATGGTAGGACTACCAATCAAATACCTACCATTCTCTTACAACCGTTACACGGTCACTACGTGGCATCCACGTAGTAGTCGTTTAGTGAATAGAATAAAAAAAATAGAACCCGATGACTGTTCGGATGGTCATCATGTGATCGAAACGTCACTTGATAATCGTTCATTGGAAGAGAGGTGGAACCGAAGCTAGTCCACGTAGCAGAAGGATGAGAGGGTTGTAAGAAGGTTGAAAGAATTTGGTAGTAAACTTAGCATTATTGATTTTGTATATGCACTAGGAAGCCAAAGCGATTGAATGTGTTGAAGAAGTAAAATTTTAAATTAGAAAATTTTAAATTTTGATATTTACTTAGTAGTTAAAGTGAATAAAAAAAGTTTTTGTTTTTTTAAAAGTTCAACATATATTGAAAATTTTAAGAGAATAATTCAATTTCTGAACAAATTTGATCAACATAAGATCCTACCAGCTACTACTGGCTCGTAATTAAAACTGCACGTAGAAACCTCTATTTTAAATATGATTAAGTCAATATTACAAAATTGTAACAGCCAGCCATATTTTCTTGTCCACATAAACGCTAAACAGAGTACATATATAAACTCAAGGATCTGCCATCGTCACTTCTACTTCAACACTATGTTCAATTGTGATTGAGGTTATATTTTTTTGTTTTAAAATAATATGAACAGTAAAAAAATAAAAATATTAAAGTAGAGAAATGATCCTCCAACCAAAGTGTGAAGTAGGAATGAGAACTTTCCACATCCGTATTCTACTTCGGAGAAAAAAACTCCAATGTCAAAACTCCAATTTTGTGCAGACAAAATTTATTGTTCATGTCAAATCACAGTAAATTTTGTCTATAAATCCTCCAACCAAATGAGCGAAGTGGAAATAAAAAAATTTCACTTCCGTGCTCCATTTCGGAGGAAAAAAATTCGATTTCAAATTTTCGATTTTGTGACAGATAAAATTTACTATTGTTCACGTCAAATCAGAGTAAATCTTGTTTGTAAATTCTCCAACCAGACACATAAAGTGGTCCAAAATTCGAATTTTTGTCACTTTCGCACTCTAAATCCACGAACCAAACAGCCCCTATGTTCTACAAGTTTGGATTTACCACATCAGTTTTCTTTGAACTGTTTCCAGTTTAGGGGTTGTTTGGTTTGAGGATTTATGGAGTAAAATGACCTATATCCGGATTTGGAACCACTTTACGTGTTTGGTTGAGGATTTACAGACAAGATTTACTGTGAAGACACATGAACAATAGACCTTATCTACCACTAAATCCTCATTTTTAAATCGAAATTTTTTCTTCCAAAGTGGAGCGCCGAAGTGAGAAATTATCATTTCAATTTTGCACGTTTTGTTGGAGAATAACTTCCTCTCTACTTTAATACTTTTCAAATTATAAAAACTGTAAAAAATTGTATTTTTCAATTCATTTTAACAACCATCCAAACGTCAAATTTTAGAATTTTTACTTTTAACTTTCACTTTTTCAAATTACCTAAATGAAAGAATTGAAAAAATATGCGTACACATAAATGTGTACGTAAAATGTCATTTTTTAAAGAAGAAAAAAATTCACTTCGTGGAGTCAAACAGCCGCTTAGTTTTTTTGTTTTTTTTTTTTAATGTTGGATCATTTCTCGATTACGTAAGTAACACTCCACTAGTTAAACCTAACTATAAGGACCATGATACTCTAGTTGCATGGATCATTCCTCCAAATTCAACTCCCATCCAAACGCTACATAAATATCTTGATTTATTATGTTTAATATATGCCATGTTGTTGTTTAGTGGTACCGAACCTCCAACCTACCGAACTCGAGTGGCTCTTGTAGTTATTCAAGAGAGATATAAGAACCTGACTGGATGGCAGAAAAATCAGTGAATCGAACTACAGAAACGTATTATTCTTTCCATTTATAAATGGTAGGAGTTGGGAGGCAGTGGGTTCAAAGACATGCAGTACAGTGTGCACAAAGTTCCGACGTCGGACTCCGAGCATTATGCTGGGAATTCAAATAAAAAAAAAAAAAACTCCAACCTAGTTTCTTGGACATTAAGACCTAATGTTTGGGTCGCTGCTTATTGACATATATAAATCACTCAACAGCAACACATGAAGCCCAAGGCCCAAGGACTGTTGTCCTAATCCACAGGTCGATGAGCCCAGACGGGAACGAATCCATCCTAGGTCGAGGTGAATTCTCGGTATCTTCTATATATACTATTTTGTTACGATATATTTAACTTTGTTTTTTTTATCTATAAGATTTGTTTACTCATTTGATAAATGAGCATTTTATCTAAAAATCATGGGTTGGAACCTTTAATTTTTTTCTATATGAAGTTTATAGATGCTCCTCTAAAGTTTTAGTATATTTTTCCTTCAAAAATCTAGTATTTTTTTTTGTCAATTTTGCTCCCCTAGGAGGAAATATATTATTACGAGCACCTACCTACTCATGACCGAGTATGACCAAAACTTTTGCTCAATATACAAAATAGATACAACGATCAATTAGGTACAAGGTACTTTTAATATCTGCTGCAATGCTGTGAAAGAGGCAATTCAGTGGATTTTGGGATGAAATTCGTCCCAGAATTGCAACCCAGTTCAAACCATGGGTTGGGCTTCATAAATTATATACAGATAAGTTTGCCAAATTGATTAAGAACCCAAAGAAGCTCTGAATTGTTTTTCCAAGAGTTCAAATAAATGGCTTAATTGCACAACTTGATAATCTCAACTATTCGAAATGTTCAATTTGATACCCTCAACTTTGATGGGTGCTAACTTACTACCCCCTCTCAACTAATATTTTTAACTTGGTACCCTCTGTCACCACCAAACGTTAAGTTTTCCGGATTTTTTTGGACAAAAATGTCCCTTCCTCCTACCCATCTTCCGCCCCAGCGACACCTCCCCCCCCCCCCCCCCCCCCCCCGTCGCCAGCGCTGGAGGGGCAGCCGGAGAGGGTGGGAGTGAGATTAGGGAGAACATTTTTGTCATTTTACTTCTTTATAACACTATTATGACAAGAATTGAGGAAGGATATTAA
The DNA here is from genome assembly GCA_036927795.1 of Iris macrosiphon. NCBI lineage: Eukaryota > Viridiplantae > Streptophyta > Magnoliopsida > Asparagales > Iridaceae > Iris > Iris macrosiphon. The sequence goes on along the minus strand of JAYESA010000004.1, from coordinate 30,531,647 downwards.
ATTGATGCCCATCAAAGTTTGAAGTATCAAATTGAACATTTCGAAAAGTTGAGGGTATCAAGTTGTAATTTAACCCAAATAAATCAATTCTAATAAATAAGAATTCAGATTTCCAAGCATTTGCACTCTGGCCGAAGTAAAATATAGCCCAGCATTAGTCCTGCCTGAAAATTATAATCACTTCATTCACGGGCCCATAAAACTTGAAGAACAAATCTGATCCTTCTATATTAAACAATAGAAAAATGGGCTTGTTACAACCCAGATCTATTCACAGCTTTAATATCATAAATCCGGCATACTTGTGGTAAGGGTATCATCATAAAGTGCGCAAAATACAATGCCAACAGCTATAGGTCTAAATCCATTCTACGAAGTACTAGGATAAACAAGCATGACAATTTTGATATCTATAATATTCACCGTGTTTCAAGTTCTCAAAAATCTGATAACCAACAATTTATTACATTACACGCAAACTTATGATTGTGAATGATCAGCAGTTCGTAATATAATAACCTGGAAATGCATATTGAGATTCTATGACATTGATACTCACAATAACTCTGGGTCTACAAATTACTTCTTAAAAAAGCCCAGCCAAATCCAAAATTTAATCAATTCGATTGTACAAACACCACCATCAGTTACTGGACGGATATGTTTGACGGTACTACAGTAAGGGGTTCTGGCATCTGCTTGTTCTACTACTCACAGCCTAGGACAATTTTGTAGACATCATTAAATTACACAAAAATAGCAAACAGCTGTTAACATATCTTCAGTTGATGTAGATCTCAAAGAACAGTAACATGTGTATCTTATCCCAGCAGTAACCCACCCCTTTTTTGATGTAGATCTTCATAAATGGCAACAGGTGCCTAGCAGCAGTGACCGTCACTTGGATGTCAATCACCAATTATACGCATGATCCTAAGACAAGATACCAAAATTTTAGCAGCTACTCAAACAATACCAAAGTAAATAACCAAATTGTGAATAAAACTCGAGCACATTCAGTATGTTAATTAAGTAGGTTATCGCATCAATCTTTTCCTCTCAAGAGATTCAATGACCAAGTGTAGAAGTCATGAGATGGCTTTATGTCTCAAGCTTGTTGAAAATCTAAAAAAACTGTATAGATAGCTTCACAGTATCATAAATCAAAAGCACAAACAAATGATACAAGAATAATGCCATTTCAAAAACTTTAACATTTGGCTTGGGAAAGACGATGAAATCTGATGGGTCCGGGTAATTCATTGAAACTTGCAGAAAGTTCAACCAAGTAGGTTCACAAAGAATCTTTTGCAGCATACTTTTCCATATTGACAAAAGAAAATGAACCCTTACGAAAAATACTGAGCATATGTTACTAATTGACTGAAGCTCAAGGATCTACTGAATTTATAATGATAAAGAAGATTAAGTCAGGCTCATAAACATGACTGGAGAAACAAATCCAATGGACAAAGAATTAGCTTGAATGCATCACACAATCACTGCAATAATTGAGATTAAAAAAGAAAAGAAAAAAAATTATAATCCATTGGAGAACCGAAAAAAGTAACTTAAATATTTGGCAAGTCATTGCATAAGATGGCATAGGATGCCCTACTAAACAGAACCATCTTTTTCCAAAGCTCAGATGCATGGTTCATCTTGCCTCTCACCCAAAAAATGTTATCATGTCATCATCTGGTATGTTGCAGATGTCTGGTATACACATAAGAAATAAAATACCTTGCACTGACTAACATCTATGCAAAGGCTTTATATTTGGGGTTCAGCAGATGTGAGGTATACATATCAGCCTGATTAAAATCAAACACCCTATATCAACATCTGAAACAAAGGTTTCATATTTTGTATTGTCCTGATTTTAGTGAAGCTCTAGTCATCACTAGGATGTCAAATAAGATTTTTTTTGAAACTGTCTAACAAACAAGTTTAGTTAGACAGTTTCAAAAACTTTCAATTAATACGTGTGGCATCATAGCTATCAACTAGATTTGGCTTTATCTTTCTGATGAAAGAAACCAATTTGGCATAGCTTTTGTATTCTTCAAACTGGTTAATCTACAAGTCTAAATCTCATAACTACTACTATCAGAAGATTACAGAAATATAACAATAGACGACAACATGACAGAAGGAATCAAAAGATTTGACAGGGTATCTACATGACTTACAGAATGTAAGTCACCTCCTCCTCCTTTTTCTGCGTCTGTCACTTTCATCAGAGCTCGACTCGGACTCTGATCCTGAATCTGATTCTGAGCTGGAACCACCAGAACTGGACGCTGCAGAGCTTCCAGATTCATCATCTGATTCTACCACAGGCTTTTGCTGTTGCATTATGAGGCGAGGCATATTCTTTAAGTATTCGCGCAAGCTTTCAGTAATGCCACCAAGACCAATAGATGTGAAGAAGTTTATGGAGAATCTCGTGTTCTTTGGATTGTCCTTGGGAAATATGGATTCAAAAGAATCCTGCATTGTAGGATCATTTAACCGTTCATTAAGTAGACGTATGCCAAGATGTTCCGACAGTTCCTGCATTTTAAATGTGATTAGTCAAACTTGAAAAAGAAAATTAGAAATGAAATATAATCTAGTTCAGAACAATAATTTAATACCTGGAAAATAATTTTTATAAAAATCCTAGAGGATGATGTTGTGTCCTCCTCAGTCAAGCGTATGTAAGATAGAACATGCCAAGGGAGTGCGCTTGTGCCAAGTAGATGAGCAAAGAACTTGGCTACATTGCGTAGTTTGTTGGTTTCCAAACGATGGATCATTGAATATTGCTGCACAAAGCACTTTTCAAAGTTTTCCTGGTGTACCTTGTTAATCATGCAAAATCGCTGCCCCAAAAGTCCATAGTACCTTAAGTAGGTTCTTTCTTGACTGCAGCACTCCAGCAACATAATACATAGTTCCATCTGGAGGGGAAAAGGTGACATGTCATAAACTATAGAAGAAACTATCATTGAAACATGGCATGAGTGGAAACTTTAGGTCATGATATTCTGCAGAAATTAAATATACAAACAACAAGAAGAAAAACTTTATCCCAAATATTTGGGTCGGTTTTGCAGAAATTAAATATAAGAGTGTTAATTATGGGAATTGTGAAGAGACAATAAAAATGGAAGGGTACTGACGAACTTAGTGTCCTCAACAAACATATAAAGTGCAGAAAGTAACCAGAACCAAAGGAAATAAAAAAGATTTCAAATCCAAAATTTTATTTCAGCTCGGGAAAATTTTCAAGAATATATAAGAAAGAGGTCTTCCATTAAATTACAAATTTGAGTTTTCTAGATAAAGGTCCTTTATTTTTCCATAGACCCCTTAATATTCATTATTTTGCCTCCTCAAATACTGGAGAAATCTAGTTTAAACCTCAAAATGATAAAGAATACATTATGTCAAAGCTAACCAGATCCTTCTTTAATGTGTTTCCCTCTCTCCCCTCCAACCAAAGGTTTTTTCTCTCTTCAATACCTATATATCACTTTGTTCCTTGTCAGACACTCCAGGCAGCTGTTTCCATAGTCCCAATCTCGAAGAACTAGGTTGCTGTAAATAACTTGGCAAACATGGGTTCAAGGAGGTTCAAGAAAAAATATTTAGGTCATTACATCGTCCATGTTGCCATCCTTGACTTTTGTATATGAGGTTTGGACACATCTACATCGCCAGTAAAGGCAACGTTTCAAATAAACATATCCAAAAAGAAGAATGAAGAAAACCCAGCATAGACGAAATGTAGAAGAAAAGTAGAAGCCAAAAATGCTACGGGGATAATGGAGCTCAATCGAGATGAAAACATTCCACTTGCCACCAGTCACCAATGCCCCCCATGTTTGTAGTTCATTGAGGTCTAATTAATAGTGTCTACTTGGCAGGACTTTGGCAAGATGGAAGGTGAAGATTGGCTAGTGATCTCTATTCACTGATGTACTTAAGGATTAAAAGGATGATGATGTACTTAGGATTAAAAGGAAGATGTTGAAAGGTAAGGTATCTGGAGGTTGAAGATAATGATAGATAGAGGATGATGACACTTGTTGAAGAGAGGGTGGTCCTACTTTGCTAGTTCCTTATTCTAGGAGGATTTTATCATATGTTACTGTATAATCTGTTAAAAGGTGTGGATCTTGTCCTTTTATCTTCATTCTCTTGCCTCGTTTTAGCTTTCTATCTCCCATTTCTTGTTGCTTCCTCCTATCGGAAACCCTAATCAAGATGGTATCTTGATCAGTAAGTCGTGTCTGCAGCCAGAGTGAACAATGGCAATGCTCACAATAAGAGAGAGATCACTCAACATTGAACTAATTGAACTAGTCAGAACAAAAAAGGAAGGAATGTATAGAAACTAAATATAACAATAGCTGTGATATTGCATGGATTCGAGTGAAGATAAGCATTGCGGGGAGGCTAACCTCCTTGAGAAAGAAAGTGCATAACTGTACATTAGTCCAAGAAAAAAAGGTGTACAGATTAGGAGAATTGACTGGAAAGCTCCTAGAACTAAATTTTGACCTAAATGAACCTGCATTGAGGCTGTGAAAAAGAATATAGCATTAGCTAATATTCGAAAGAGTAGGTCGTTAATAGAATAGGACAACATATGTGTCCATGTGGCCAGTTGCCAACATAAATTGGCGGTGTTGTAGTAGAGGAGAAATTATATTCCACCTCTTATGAATCACTTAAAACCAATATATTTACTATTTAATAACTCATCCAACACCAAAAAGCATATTCTTTCAAGACAAGTAAAAGCATATTCTTTCAAGACAAGCACCGAATTATTAGGGTTTGATCTAGCCATCAATATGCATATAAATAGTATCCATAAGACAGAACAGCAACTTTTTTTTACTTATTGGCAATGCGGATTTGCCCAAACCACTAGCTCAATGCATATCCTCCGACTGGTAACTGTATAAACTTCACATGTTGATGCAATGCCTGAGTTTGCACTACAACTCTATCACTAGTATGCAATTAGCTCTCAGCAAGTATGCTATAATAAATCCTGAATTGAAGTTTATTCAAAGTATAGGCCCTATTTCCATTTTAGGAACAAGCATTCGTGTCCATACATCCTTAGTTATATGCCATATTTATTCAGTGAGGCTTTTGAACTAATGCCATAAAATGCTAATCTCTTAAGATGTATGAACCATAGTTGCCTAATTCGCCAACCCTCCCTACATCCCACGAATTGGGACGAACGACCCCGAACGGGGTGCGTTCACGACCCGTTCGTCAAATTTAGCGACCCGGATTTTGATGGCTTTGGTTATGAACTTATGATATTTGGTTTAGTTACAAGAATATTGTCTTTGCTTTCCTTCACTTAGATTTTGATGGGTTTGGTTATGAACTTATGATATTTGGTGTATACTTCTATATAATTGTACATGGGTACAAAAGACGACCCAGATAAAAACGAACATCGACCCCAAATAGCGTACCTAATAAGCCTACCCCCACCGCACCGCGTACCGGCTGAGGTACCGTACCGCGTACCCCGTACCAAAGCGACCCACGATCCTGGTAACATTGGTATAAACAATACCTAATTCAATGAGCATCCAGTCAAAAGAAAATTATGAAGATTATTTGTTGATAAAAAAAGAGGAATGCAAATCGGCTCTCAAAATAAGTTATTGTAATGATGCGAAGTTTCATGAATAAATAACTTGAAGAAAGCAAGCAAATATATCTACAGGGTTAAACAATTATAATTAACTGGCAGTATGCTTCAAAAAGCATAATTGCATAATTAACTGAACAATTACTCTAATGAAACAACATGGTAAATATTTCACAGATTCAAATATCTCGATCTAGTTGGTCCTTTAGCAACTTTCAAATGTATCTCATTAAGAGAACAGATTGCATACCTCCTGGCCAGGCTCGAGTTTGATTTTTAGCAACTTATGACCGGCCTCTTCGAAATCAACACTTGACATAATGGTCAAATAAATTGTTCTCCTTAAGTTGACAAGATTAGTCTCCGTCTCATCTTTTATCTTCATGCTTTCCTCGTCCTCGTCCTCCTCGCCAGAGTCTTCTTCATCCTCATCATCTGAGGCTGCATCAGATCCTTCTTCATCATTAGATGATTCATCTCCAAGGATACTTCTCTTGAGATCTTCATAAGCCTTCTCATCCTCCAGATATTGTGGATTTGACTTAAAAACATCTGTTTCATCAAGAAAATATAATGAATTCTTCAACAGGAAAACGATTATTTGTATGACATCAAAATCAAAAGGGAAAGAGAATTAGGAACAATCTTTAATATACCAAGACTTGTCTCTGGGTCTATCTCATCTTCAAGGGATATCTCATGAGTAAACTGATCTTCTTGCTCCACAAGGTCCAGTTCGGGTCGGACAGCAGGAAAGCCCTGTAAATCAATATGGAGCCAAATTAACTTACATTTTTTTGAATAAAGGTAAGTTAAGAGTATAAGGTGAGTGATTTTCAGGTCAACGCCTACAAGCATACTAGTAATAAAATCAAGATAAGTATGATGAGCGCACTTTTTATTTCTGTATAGTGTATCGCTGGATCGTGATTGTAACATGTGACATAATTAAATTAGCCAATTTACCAAAATATAAGGAAAAGAACCTATCCGTTAATTTATATAAAAATTGTAAATTGCAGAATTGACAGGATGCTCTGTTGCCCAATGTGCACACATAATCACAAGTCATCTACTTAAAATTCAGTGCATGGGTGGAAAAAAAAAATCCTGACTGTCCGCATCCTATCCCCTCTAAACCCGGTTTCAGCTATGGTACATTCCGCATTTGGATCTGAATCTGGATATCCAATAAAGAATTCGGTTGGATATGGATCCACATTCACTTTCCTATGATGGACAGGGATTCGATAATCTGAACGGTGATAAAATATTAGGGGTGTATCTGGGTAGGTCTCCTATGAATATGGGACCTCACACAAAATTCTTGACAACATAATCCCACTTTCCTCTTTGATGTTGTTTTTGTCTTTCTTCCCCTCCTCCCAGCTGAGGCCCTGCCCGACTCTAATGAATTCAGTAACGCTTTGCCGGCAATGTCAATCCCACCCCTGGTAAGTGTTGTAACTGCAAATCACTCTTCTCTCCGTGTTTGAAGTTTATTGGGATCAATGGGTTGAAGAGAGGGTGAGAGACTGAGAGTGTGTGGTGTTTTTTTTGGGGTGGGTGGGTTTTGTTGTGTGTGTGTGGGGAGGGGGGGGGTGGGGGGTGGAGGGAAGAAGGGGAAGGGGAAGGGGGGTGTTGTTGACGTGACTTTTTTTCTTATTGTTGGCTTTCGTGTTTTCTCAAATTTTCTTTTATTTTGTAAGAAGATATATCTTGTGATAGTATACTAAGTATCTGATTTTGATTTCTTATTCATACAAGAGTATTTTATCAAAGAAAAAGACAAGTGCTGTCTCTAATCAGACTATCCGAAAATGTCAAAACAAACTCTAAATTAGGTTCATAATTTAGAGTACAAAACACAATTAATGTGCCTTTCATTTAATAAAATGTTTTATTTAGTAATAAATTAATTCAAGATGCTTAATAAGATATGAACTATGTTGCCTGGATACTCCTCAAGAGGATTGTACCTGTGGCCGTACCCATTACATATTGGGCATGATATTTTTTTGACATTCGTCCGATATCACTCTCCCATATATAGGCTCCAAAAAGATCGAAACATAGTTCAAAGTAATTTTGACATTTTGTGATAATGCCAAACATAATTGAGATACGAGAAAGTAATATTTCTTTGTATGCAATCCTTTCTAGAACATTTTATAACCTAGTTACTACCCAAAATATGCCTAAATATAGATATTAAGTTGTAATATATATATATATATATATATATATATATATAGGAATATGTTTTCATGTCTATATATAATTGTAACCATGTCGTAGATGTATCCCAAAAAATTCAAAAATGACGATTTTGTATCTGCATCATGTACGCATCTGAATTTGTATCCGTGCCTAGACAACCTAGTAGGGCTGCAAATGAACAGAGCAACTCGACAACTACAATGGTAGAGAGTCGAGTTGTGTAACTGAACCAAATAGTTATGAATCATTTGTTAATGTTTAGGAGTCGAGGTGTACAATTGAGCTCGAGAAGCTCGCGAGCTCTTATCGAGCCGGGCTGAGCTGAGCTACTATATTGAACATGACTTTGAAGCTCGAGCTCGGATCAATAATTTTACCATAACCAAGCCGAGCTTGAACATGTAAAGCTCGACTTTGCTCGGTTACAGCCCTACAACCTAGGATATGAATAATAAAGTCATTTAAGAATTCGGTTAATTTAAACTTTAATACCTATTTATCCTAGAATTGCAACTTGCTACCCTCAACTTGCATCTTGGCACTTAAATACCATTACACAGTTTGCAATTTGCTATCCTACATTACACAGTTTGCAATTTGCTATCCTACACCATTAAAAATCAAAATGGAAAATCATTCTACCCTCATCTACTTTAGCATGCTTAACTCAAACCCTAACTTGCTACTTCAGTACTTCCTCCCCCTCATGCTCACCCACTCTATGGTCGTGCTCCCTTAGAAAATTTTCACCTACAAAACCTCCATACCATAAACTACTTTATGTAACATAGTGATCTTCCTCTTCTGAATTACATTCATTCTTCTTATTCCCAAGGTACCCAAAAAAAATCTTTAATGAAATACCATATCATAATGAAGGAGAAGTTTGTCGAGAGGGTCAAATAAAGGATCTCCATAAAGGCTCGAGTTACCAATGGAGGCTTATGATTAGATTAGGGTTAGGGACAAATTTTGGAGAAGGGGTGAGTATAAACTTTTTGTTTTCGTAAGGGCAAAATTGTTTGTAACAGTTTGCACGTGACCGGCAAGTTGGATGGCAGTTTAACAGAGGGTAGTAAGTTGCAATTTTAAGCTTTAGGGTATTTTATTGCCTATTAAAATAGTTTACGATAATAAGTTGCAATTTGTGGATATTTTAGGGTATTAAAGTGCAAATTAGCCTAATAATTCTTAAAAAAAATCTCCATTTTCAAGTGTATCCGAAATACTTTCATATATATACTACTATATAATAAGAAAAGTTAAACTTCATCTTGAAAGTTTTTTTTTCCAAAAATATCCTTACATATGTTTACTAATTAAAATGATTCATTAAAATTAATACGGGCAGCTATGTAATTACGAGAGCTGTTTTTTGGTCTTCCCAAATAGTCTTTGTCTTGCATGCATGTATAAAATAATAGATATAATATTAATAATATAATAATAAATTTAAAATAATTAAGGTAGATGTCTTTTAGTCTTCCTAAGTAGTCTTCATAAAAACTAAAATAATTACATTAGCTCTTTTTTTTGTCTTCCTAATAATAATCTATGAAATACGTGTAACGCACGTGCATATATACTAGTCTAATTAACACCAAAGATAGTTTCTTCTACATCTGGTATGTACGCGTATCCACTTCTATCAAAAAAAAGAATATCAATTTCAGTATCCATTTCTATATCCACTTTGCCTGAGAACCTCAATCAACTGGCTATGGTTTCTGCGCCTATCTGTGTCCGTCAGTATAAACAAAGCCAAAATGTGGTAGTGCACTATCCACTCCATTTACACCCTAGGTCGTGAGAATCAAACTATTTGTCATAAGTTCATATAATCTATATAAGCAGAATGCTAAGAGCATTAAAAAATAAAAATCATCTCTTCATACAAACAACATGAGTTATCTTATTACATTCTTAACACCACAAAAAAGTATTTAACATCAACCTCAAGTTAATCTTTCAAACAACATGATAGCTAATTAAGAATATTGAATGTCAACTAAATTTTCATGAAGAGTATTTAGTGAAGTACCATGTGTTGTGTCTATTATCATGTTAATATATCATTTATCATCCATCATCCATGTACCATGAGAAGTTTTCTTGAGGTGATATACATATCAAAGATACATATTGGCTTGCATAAAAGAGGTTAGTATGTCTAAGAATACCCCTAGGTCATAGAAACCAAATTATTTATTGCAAGTTCATCATAATCTTTACTCCGAGAATGTCTAAGAGCATTTAAACATAAAAATATTTTCTTCAACATAAAACAACATGAGTAATCTTATTACGTTCTTAGAGCTACAAAAAGCATCTTATTAACCTCAAAAAACTTTCAAAACAACAAGATAGCTAATTAAGAATAATGAATGTTGACTGACTTCCCAAGAAGATTATTTAGTGAATTACCATGAGTTGTGTCTATCATGTTAATCATTTATCGGCATGTATGATAAGATGTTATTGAAGTGAGATACATAACAAAGTCAAAGATGCATATTGTTTTGCATAAAAGAGGTTAGTATCAAGATACATATAATAGTAACCCGAGATACAAACTACGCCAAGTATCACCATACCTGAAACTTAGCTTTTCTTACAGCAAAAAGACCTTCAATCAAAAACTGTACACGTTTATCTATTTCTCCTTCATGAAGTATACCACGAAAGCGCTCAAATATACCTGCAGAGTTTTAAGAGCTGTAAGAACCACACTGAGAGATAGAGTTTGCTTGTACTCTCAAGCTCCATAAATGACTGGAAACTTTTCTTTTTGAACGTATAACAGTTTTATGTCAAACTGCAAGGAAATATCTTACTGTGAATAAAGTTCCCATATGGTTTGACAAAACACAATTGATTGTTGCATATGCCACGGAAATTTAATATAAAGATTGTCAGGATGGTAGTAATTGGATACATTATTTTGGTCTTACCTTATGAGTCTAAAAGAACATGTATAGCAAGGATACGACTAGGTCAAGCATTCCTAATTTGCAACTTAAAACTCTGAAGTCCTAAGCATTTTACTTCAAGATACAGTGAGAGACCACCAAGAAGTCACTCTACATGAAACTCGAACATTACTTCAACAGGGTATGGAAACACTTCAAAAAGAATTAACTTTAAGCCTCCAAACTAGTTCACGGGTATAGAAGAGACAGCAAACATTAGTAAGACCAAGTAATTTCACCCACGTCACTACAACATCTATATGCTTTCCAATACAAGGGGCCATTTTTATGCTCCACCAATATCTTTGCTTCCCAGACGAAAAAGCATCATTCACGCCTGGTACATATCTAGGGGGTGGGAAACATTCAAATAATTGTTGCAGGAGCACTGACACGAGAGCTATATTGCACAGACACGGAAAAATGGTATCCGTACCCGCATCCGTATTCTTGCAACATAGGGGACTACTTATTCTACCTATTTGAAAATGTTGTCTCCGGGTATCTGTATATGTATCTATGTCCTTATCCATATCTGTGTCGGTATTCATGAAACATAGCACGAAATTTACCACCATACTAACCCAGCCAGGCTCGACAAGGATACCAAATCAAGCAAAGAAATTATAACGGGTTTCCCCGCCCGAGTTCTGTGATGGACGGGTATAGCGGCCCATGCAAGGGAAGTCAGATTTTACATGGATTTATTTTCTAGTTTTTGTTTATTTTGTACTTATCTATTTTTCCTACTTACATTTATTTGCTCCCTTAGTAGGTTAGTAGCATTTTAGAATTTCTAGCTTTTCATAATAGTTTTTTTATATTCCGTGCCTGCGTAAGGAGATACATAAGGGCTTTATAGACAATTTATTTGGTTCATGAGTTATTGTATAAAAAACTTGAGTGGAAAAGCAAGCATGCCTCTCCCATTATTTAATTGTGCATTCTTGTGTTTCCACCTTAAGTTTCGTTTGATCCTTGGGTCGCCAAACGGTGTCCAAGATCCATTCTGCATTATTTGGTATAGCATCAGGATGAAACTCTTCCGCAAGGATGGTAAATTTGTGCTTTAAATGGCATCTTTTTATGACCAAAACGATAAGCTTTGGATACAAGTCCAACACTTAAAAGATAGTTTGTAAAGCTGATAATATCCAGGTGCTAAACGGTTATGCTCATTTATCTGAATAGTATAATTTCCTTCATCAGTGTGTTCCATGAAGGGAGTCAGGCTATGACATTGTACATAGAGGTTGCAATCTCATACGCATGTGCTATAGTCATGCACATGCAGTGTTCTAAAAATCGCTAGGCGGATTCAGTGCGCCAAAGGGCCGCCTAGCGCCTAGACCGCCGCACAGGAAAAAAAAAATTGAAATTTGAAATTTTAGTTTTAAATTTTTTTTAAAATTTTGAATTTTTTTTAATATTTAATTTTTTTTCCTGATATTTTGGATTTTTATTGCATTTCTTTTAAATTTTTTTGAAATTTGAATTTTTTTGGAATTTGAACTTTTTTTAATACTTTTTGCAATTTCAAATCTGAAATTTCAAATTTGAAATTTTGAAATTTGAAATTTTGAATTTTTAAATTTTTTGCCTTGACCGAACTGGGCCGAATTGGCCGAACTGGACCGCCTAGGCGCCGAACATGCCCGCCTAGGCCCGAACAGGCGCCTAGGAGGCCGAATTGGAGGTTTTCGGTGCGGCGTGCGGCCGCCTAGCCCGATTTTTAGAACACTGTGAACAGGACTTTAATTTTTTGGTTATTTAGTAACAGGGTCTCATATATATATGAAAATTAGGGTTTGGGTCTCCAAAGTGTCCGGCATTAGACTTTGGGTCTCGAAATCACTGTTCACTAGCCTACGTGAACAGTGATTTCGAGACCCAAAGTCTAACTCCGGACACTTTGGAGACCCAAACCCTAATTTCAACTATTATGTAAGACCCTATTACTAGATAACCCTTAATTTTTTCTTAAGATTGGACGGTTACAAAAGATGTAATGCTGGTGTGAAGCCACGAAGATAATCAAACTTACAGTTAAATCTATTTGCAACGTGAGGAAAATGTGAATACAACTTCAATTACTTCTTGAAAGGTAACTTGAAGGAATTCCATCTGTCATCTATATTTGAAAAAGCGTTTGGACTTGGGAAATAAAACCAGTGTTATAAAAATCGCTTATTCCAATAAAATTCTTGTCAAGTATATATTTATTTTGTTTGTGGGTGTGAATTGAAGGTGGCTTTACAATTTTATTGGTCTTAAGTTGTCATTCCCTACAAGTTATTGAAGACCTCTTCTAGAATATGACAAAGAAAGACATGGCAGCTACTGTATGCTGCTTAAGGCTGTCAATGGTAACCGATAATCCGACACAATTATTTTAGAACTATAGAGTTTGGCTACCGAAAGTAAACCCAAAATTCTTTGAATATTGCTTCAACTGAACCTGAAACCCGATAAGAAACCCAAACAGAGTTACATATAGCAAATATCAGGTTTATCACATATATTTGATTGAAAAGTTTTAAACTCTAACAATTTTCAATAAAACAAGACTCAACAATATAACATAAGTATGTATAACATGCGAAATTCATATAAACATTGTTGAATAAGTAAAAATCAATAAATAATAGTTTAAACATCTTTGTAAATCTGAAACCATACCCACAACTGATTAAGGAAAGAAATTTGACCCGAACCCGATAAGCTTATAGAGTTAGGGAATGATCTTACATAAACCCAACCCGTTGACAGCCCTAATGGTGCTCCACTTGATCGAGGGAGAATTGCAACCAAACATGACAAATGAAACGATGTTGGAAAGGTTTATTTTGTCTTCTAGACATGGGAAATCATGATTAAAATTGAGGCCAAATTCGTCCTTTGAAGACCCTGCCACTGCATGAAAACTCCAAAGTTGTGGTGAGACGGATGAGGGTTAAAAGTATTTATATTACTTCAACATGCCCTCGCAGGTCAAATGCCCACTTCGGGAAGAGAGCTGGATTGGCGCACATGTATTATATTTTCTTTTTCAATATAATCCGCTTAAAATACACAGGAGAGATATTTCAAATTGGGTTGCTTCTGTACCACGTTGAAGACCCGTCACTGCACCAAACTCCAATTAGGACACTGAGAGCTTGGTGCAGGAGTGTGAAGAAACACATGAGGTACCCAGCCAGCCAAGCTCGGGTGGGGGATACACCATTCCAAGCCTGATTGGATACCTCATTGTGTGTCTCATGCTTTCTGAATCAATAACTTTGGTTCAAACTAGTGCCCATTGCAGAAAGCAAGTCAAAAAAACACTGGTCAAAAAGTACAGAAATCCTAGCAATTTCTTATGCTTTCAGCAACAATAAGCCAGTCGCAAACGAAGCCCCATGATAAGCACACTTATTATGGGGTTAGAAGTATAGCACGTCATTATATTGCATTAAAATCAATTTAGCTATTTGAATGATTATTTTTGTTCCATTTCAGAAATGCTGCATACTTTTTATGCTAGTCAAAGGTACTCCATCTATAACTACATCCCACTGTATTAGCATTGTCAACTCATTAATGCTAACAAAACATGAACTTAGCAGGGTACATTCTAGTGAGTAAGGCCTATATTTCAGTAATTTGTTTGCCATACTAGCAGCATATAGTAGGATAATCATAGATACACCAAAGAAACTAGTCCTCACTTATCATGATAAACAAATCTGTAGACAATACACCAAATATGTATAAGCTTCTGCTAAGAAAGAGAGGGAAAAATTCACCATGGAGACCCTGAGGAGAAAAGTCTTGAAGCAATGCCCCACATTCTTTAACAAAGCCAACGGCAACCTGCAGAGTAAGCAAACAACATTTAACACCACTCAAAACACAGATAAGGTAGCGAAATGCACACGAAACGAAACATCACCTCGACGCTATCATCAGTTGGGTTCTCAAGGAGCACAGTAAGAAGCTCCAAGGCAATGATCTCATGTGCCACTTGTTGGTTCACAAGATGAGCAATAAATTTAGTCGCAGCAAGCAATTGAGGCTTGTCATTCCTCTTATAAGCCCTCTTAAGCTGCAAGACGATCCTCTTCAATAGCAGCTTCCCGACCTCCGGAAACTTGGTATTAACCACTGCGACAAGCGCCGCGAAGACGTCGGTGAATCCAGGGGATGCCATCTGTGACTTCATGCAGGAGCGGCAGAAGAGGCCCCGACCGCGGATGAGATTCTCGAATAACAGCTCAGGGATGATGTTCTTGATGTTTGTGGCATTGACCTTATTCACCAGACCATTAATACTCTTTCTTAGGGCGTCCCAGCTGAGGCGCTGGTATTGGTCGCTGCTCTTGTCCTGCACATCCCGCATCATTTGCGCCATTCGATGGGGAGGGATGTAGATCCCACCTGTGCGGATTGTACCGGCATCTGGCAATTGCTTGACTGGGATGGTTTCTTTCTCTTCCTTCTTAGTGTCTTCGTCCTTCTGCCGATCTCTGTCTAAGAACCTGCCACTTTCCCGATCTTCTTCACTTGCTTCCATTCTGCTCTTCTCGTCTCTTTCGCAGCCTCTCTCTTCTCTGTTCTTCTCCCGATGTCTCCGCTCCTCCCGATCACTTCTCTTCCTCCGATCCTCTTGCTCCTCTTCGCTATCCTCCCTTCTGCTTCTCTCGTCTCTATTGCCAACCTTCTCTTCTCTCCTCTTCTCTCTATGTTTTTTCTCCTCACGATCACTTCTCCTCCTTCGATGCTCTCCTCCCTCCTCTTCGCTCTGCTCCATTCTTCCTTTCTCATCTCCATCATCCAAATCCTCTTCTTTCTTCTTCCTCTCTGGATGCCTTTGCTCGTCGTGATCTCCTCTCCTCGTCAGCTCTTCTCCTCTTTCTTCCCTTCTGCTTCTCTCACCCCTCTCGTCCAACTTCTCTTCTCTTTTCCTCTCACGACGCCGTTCATTTTCGCGACCCCTTCTCCTCCTCTGATGATCTTCTTCTTCTCCATCCCTTCCTTTCTTCTCCAATATCTGACCCTCTTCTTCTTTCTCCCCGCTTTCTTCCCTTCTGCTCTTCTCAACTCGATCCCCTCGCTCTCTTCGAGATCTATCTCTGTCGGGAGACCGGCGTCTCCCATCCGACCTCCTGTTCTGAGCGTCCCGGCCGTCAACGTCGGCGTGACGGCGGCGATGCTGATCGCCTCCGGTGCGGTTTCCAACGTCAGATCTAGGGTTTGGGTCGAGGTGGTCTTCTCCGGAGTGGGCTCGAGCTCTGTTGTCGGTCTCGTCGGAGATCCTGGACGGAACCCTAGATTTAGGGTTTATGGACTTTCTGCTCCGGCGATCTTCGTCGGAGGGAGAAGATGGGGAGAGGGAAGAAGAGGAGGAAGAGTCGGTGTCGTGCCGCCGGCGGGATGGCGCCATGAATGGGGGAATTTGGTCGGGATCCGGGAGGGAGTCGAACCAAAAGAAAGCCCTAAGTCTGCGTTTGGTACACGGAAATTTATTTTTGGAGATTTTGAATGCGAGGAAAAAAAGTTTTTTCCCGACAGAGATAAATAATGCATGCTTGTAATCGTGTCAGTCAGATCTGAGCTCAAGTTCGGGTCGAGTCGGTTCTGTGTTGGGTTGGGTTCGAGACGGGTCAGGGTTCGGATCACTTCGGGTATGGTCAAGTTGGTCAGATGGTGGTGAGTTTTGAGCCCTAGTCCCTTGGATATTAGTCTACATTCCTAGCCAACTGACCTAGAAGATGTTATATACAACAAAGACAACTATTAAATATATATAATTATCAATCTAGAATGTTATTTTTTATATGAATTATATATTTTCATAAATATTTATATATTTCAAACATGGGAATATAATTTTTCTATGAATTTAATTCTAAGGGATTTGATTTCCAGAAATACAAGATTTCCGTCTATATAACATTCTTCATACCAAACACAACATAAATTCGATTGTGTATTGGAAATAGACAAAGAAATGGATAACAAAGATATTATGAGCCTTATCTAGAGTTGAGTCGGTTTGGGCTTGGGCCTAAGCCTAAGGACTATCCTAGTTTCCGCTATGCTAGAGCCTAAGATGAGATGTTTGCCAATCTCAACAAAAGAACGATTTATATAAAAAGTTGTTAACTCATAATTAAATTAGGTTAAGATGTTTAAATTTTCAATCTCTATAATTATAATGCGACTAAAAAATGAACCGTCTAAGCCGTATGTATTTTATCAATAAATTATTAATTTTAAAAAATTAACTACCGTATATATTTCCTGCTCACATAGTTGTAAAAAATATAAAAAAGTTTCTTTTACCTAACTGAACATATAACAAAATTTAAAATATATTTAATATTTAAAATATATTTAAACTAACTAAGTGGCATTATCTAACTAAATGCATAACCAAAATTCTAAAAATATATCTATAATATATCACAATTAACATATCTTTATCTCTACTATTATGATACGGCTAAAAAATGAACCGTCTAAGCCGTATGTATTTCATGAATCAATTATTAATTTAAAAAATTAACTTTTTTAACTAACGTATACGTTCCCTCCGCACATAGTTGTAAAAAATAATAAAAACCTAAAATTCTTTTACCTAACTAAACATATAATATATTTTAAAATATATTTAATATTTAAATTATATTTAAACTAACTAAGTGGCATTATCTAACTAAACACATAACCAAAATTCTAAAAACATATTTATAATAAATCACAATTAACATATATTCAAATAATATTTAAAATGTTCTAATGAAATTTAAATTTTATATACTTTTTAATAATATTAAAGATGGTTTTTTTTATGTGCAACGCACATAAATGTAACTAGTGTATATAACCAACATTAATATAACAAAATTTTGATTTTAAAAAAGTGGATTGAAATTAAAAGGAAAGAAAAAAGAAAAAGAAAAAGAAAAATAACAACTATCCATAAATAGCCTCAAATTTTATGAAAAAAAAAAATTAGTCTCCTCCTCTACTATGAAATTATCATCATTATTGATATTTGAGAGCGAGGGAGGAAGGAGACAACAATGGCGGAATTCGAGAATCTGGAAGACTCCCAATGTTCAAAAAGCGGGTGCATTTTTCTTCCCTAGTAATATTATAATGCGGCTTAGAAATTGTTCAAAATTGAGCCGTCCAAGTCGTATGTATAACATCAATTAATTTTTTTTAAGTAAAAATTTCTTAACTCGAATTTTTTTTTGCAGAGAATTAAAATTTTATTATATTAATTTTAGATAATTATGTTTGTCAAAATTATGGAAAAAAATGAGACGCACTTACTAAGGACGTTTTTGTTGATTTATTTTTTTAAATTGCACCCAGAGTTGTAAACGCTATCATTAAGGACGTATTCGATTTAAATAAAAAAAATCCGAAGATAAAAAAAAATTTAATTAAGTGAAAACGTCCTTACTATAGGCGTTTTTAAAATTCTAATTGAAAATGTCCTTACTATAGACGTTTTCATCCTTACTAAGCGAGTTTTCAAGTTTTTATTATTTTCTAAAAAGAAAGGCATTTTCTTTCTTTTTTTCTTTTTTTTTAGTTTTAAAAGAAAAAGAGAAATAATAATAACCTTGTAATTTTTTTCCCAAAAATTAGTTAAAAAAAAATTTTTAATGTAAAAGTTGAAAAAACATATGATGTGGAAGTTTTTGAATTATAATTCATTATTTGTAATATGGTCTTTAATCAATAAAATTATTTTATTTATTATAATTTCTTTATAATCTTCTGATAAATAAAAATAAAATAATAAAAGTTGAAATTTTAGATTTTTAATTTGTTTAAGACTAAAACAATTTTAAAAAATTCAGTTCGATCTTAAAAAACAAATTTTTTCGGTGATAAAAAAAATTAAAAATCTAAAATTTTGACTTTAAAAATCTAAAATGAAAAAAAATCCGGTCCAGTCTTAAAAAACAATTTTTTTGATACTTTAAAAATCTAAAATCTAAAAAAATAAGGGAAGTACTTGGATGTACGGATTTTTCCAAAGTACACATTTTTTCAAAGTAAAATCTAAAAAATAAGAAAAAAAATTGTACTTAGAAATACTTCCCTTATTTTTTAGATTTTAGAATTTTAAAGTATCGAAAAAAATTGTTTTTTTAAGACCGGACCGAAATATTTTTTATTTTAGATTTTTAAAGTCAAAATTTTATATTTTAAATTTTGAAGACCAAAAAAAATTGTTTTTTAAGACCGGACCATTTTTTTAATTGTTTTAGTCTTAAACAAATTACATTTTTAAATTTTTTAACTTTTATTATTTTATTTTTATTTTACGGAAGATTATAAAGAAAATATAATAAATAAAATAACTTTATTGATTAAAGACCTTATTATAATTCAAAAACGCTTATATCATATATGTTTTCAACTTTTTAATTTTTAATTTTTTTATTTTTTAATAATTTTTTAACTAATTTTTCTGAAAAAAAAATGACAGCGTTTTCATTTTTTCTCTTTTCCTTTTAAGACTAAAAAAATAAGAAAAAAATAAAATGTCTTTGATAGGGACGTTTTCAAATTTTTTTTTAAATAATAAAAACTTAAAAACTCCTTTAGTAAGGGAGTTTTTGATTTTATTAAAAAAAATAAAACAAAAAACCGACGTAAAAAGAAAAAAAAATTGTAGATGAAAACGCATGTAGTAAGGGTGTTTTCGATTTTTTTTCTTTTGAAAGTAAAAAAAAAAATTTAAAATAAAATTAAAACGACTATTGTAAACACCAAAAATTTTTTTTCAAAAATTAAAAATAAATTTTCAGGAATTTTCTGTGATTTTTAAATATTATTATAAATGTTCTTCAGGAAATAAATATTTTGAAGTATTAAAATAAATATTAAAATATTATAAAAAATAATATTTTTGAGTGTAAAATAAATAATTAGACATAGTGTAATTTTTTTAGAAATTATTGGACCAAAAAACTATTTTTAAAGACCTAAAAACATAGCTTTTAATTAAACCAAATTAAACCAGACCAAACCATCATGAACCGAACCAAACCAAGACTAAATAAACCCAGTTGAACCGAACCGAAATAAACCAACCCGAACCCTATTGGATCGGGTCGGATCTAGATCCGTACCCGCTAACCCGTACCCGTACCCGCATCCAAACCCGACCCGCTACCCATTACTGCTACAGTAATTGAGAAACCCCCGATCCCCCGACCGTTCACCGCTTCGCCTTCCCCCACCGCCCGTTCACCCGCAGTCGTTCCTGCGTCTCATCGCCTCCCCGCCCACACGTCTCCCCCACCGGCCGACCGCTCCGTTCACCTCCCGCCCGCCTCCAACCGCCGACCATCCACCTCCCTGCTACCCCTATAAAACCCCACCGCTGCCATCTTCCTCACCGCCACACCGATCACCACCATCACCGCCATCCTCCGCCGCCTTCTCCGTTGACCCGATCTCCGCCCCAAGCTCCTCCGGCCGACCCCGTCCGCACCGGCAACCTCCACCATCCGCTGTGAACCCTCGACCCCGAGTCGTCATCACCAATCACCACCGTCTCCTCCGCCCTCCGGCACCCCGAGCGACCCAGCTACTCCAGCAAAGACTCGACGACCCTCCGACGACGTCGACCAGCAACCACCAGCAGTTAGCAGTCGTCGCGCCGCCCCGTGTGCGCAGTATAGACATTTTCGACGTCCTGTTCCGGTAAGTATTTCTCTCTCCTCATCACGTCATTTTCCGAACGGTCTGCTGTGACATGTTCGCTATGTGACCCCCTCGAACCCTGTGCCATTTGACAGGGGTAGCGTGTCCTGTGACGATCGCAAACTGCGACGCAAAAACAGAAAAATATTCTCAATTCTGGATCTTTGAAACCTGGCCCGAACTCACAAGTTCACGGTCGTTTAAATCCCAACCTGTTAACTAATTCTGAAATTCACTTGAACAGTTAATTAGATAATATAACCAAGTTTTAAACCATGTATTTAGTTTAATTTATTTTGCTGTAGATTGTATTTTATTCTCGGGTGAAGTTGACCAAAAACTTAGTTATTTAAAACCCGAATTTTTTCGAACTGGGTGCGTCCCGCTAAACGAGGCAACTTGGTCGTGTGTGAATTTTACCGACATGTGCGCATCGTTAATACGGACGTGTGGAATTTTGCAAAAGTTGATTTGGATGTGCGTGCACACCGAAATCAACGCGTATCCATCGAAATCGTCCTATATCGGGCGATTTCTGAAACTAGTTGTAACTTTGTGTGTGCTCGTCGTTTCGACTCGTAGTGATACTCTGGTCATGTGACCCAAGTTTGGTTCGATTCTGAGAACGTTGACAAAATCCCGTATCGCGGGCCCCACGACTCCACTTGACGGACGATTTTGTGATCGGCTCATCGTAATCCAGTTCTGGATATTCTGTTGGATTTGTATCGTCGTTCTGGACTTGTAAACACTAAGTTTGACGAATTTGGAGGACTTTGTCTCTGGCACATTTTTCGGTACGAAGTGGGCCACATGTGGACCCCGCTTTGACCAAAAACTGTTAAGTTTGCCCCTGTGTCCAAATTGGACTTATGGATAGGCAATCCTAGCTATTTCATATCTTCTGAGTATGATGGTCATGATTATTTCAGCATCCGGAGGAGTATCTGAAGATCTTGCTGTGACCAAAGCAACTGTTGGAAACCAAATCCCATGCAAGTGTACCTTGCCAATCTTGTAGTACTTGCTTTATACTATTTCTTGATTTATGATTATGAAGTATCTACTTAACCTAGGACCGTGTGATGTTGCTTAGCGTCCGAATAATATTCGGGTGTCGACGCCGTATGCGGAGTCATGTAACGTTACTTAGAGAATTGATATCGCGACCATATATATTTTAGTGCTTGCATTATCAAGTACAGCATACCATAGGATACTTGATACTATTTATGTGACAGAATCTTCCTGAGTTATTCATGGTAATTCTGTATAGGTTACAGGATTCGTGACATAGATATTACATATGCATATCTATCTTTATGACTCGCTGCATTAGTTAGAGGTCATGATCTTGCGTGATATGGACATGAGACGTCGTGGACATGAGACGTGTGATTACATTGGGTGGAGAGAGTATTACCATATTAAAGGCTGATTATATATATATATATATATATATATATATATATATATATATATATATATATATATATATATATATATATATATATATATATATATATATATATATATAGTTTTCTAGAGGTGCCTTAGGCTCTGAACAGAGCTTTGGCACAAGTTCTGGCCCTTCGATATATATAATGCTGCTATGGGTTTCCCCGACACAGAGCCTATAGTAGTTTCAGCCTGAGTATGATTAATGCTCTTACTTGCATATCACTTAGTTGATTATATAGTTTGCCCTATTGATACATCTTATATACTGCATTTATTTGGCTTGAGTTATTCTTGTACCTTGCTATGTCCCCTGAGGACCTGGATCCGGATTATGTACCCGGGTTTAGCAGAGGAGATCTACCCCGAGGTATACGGGACATGAGCAGACGCTGGAGCAGTACCAACACCAGAGGATGAGGTGATGCCAGAAGATTTCTCCTGGGTATTTGCTTTATATACTCAGTCATTTTTGTTCTTGATACTCTATTTCATGTCTCGTGGGATTATTGTATTAAACTCATTATCGGGTTGTTCCCCGAGATATTACATTGAGACTTGTTGGATATATTTTATTTCGATTATTCTGATATTGATTGTGTTTATCTTCTGTGGATGAGATTAGAATTAGACTGTGACATTTATCATAGACCCTTATTGTTGTTTTACAGCTTAAGTACACTCTAATGGGTCTATTAAATTGGGTTTGTCCATTGGTGTGTGCTGCTGGCTATTGCCACGTGTCTAGTCCCTCGGTATTTTGGGACTGGGGTGTGACATAGTTTTTATGGTGGCCCATGCAGGTCTACGATTAAGGTCGTCGACTGAGGTCCTCGACTATGGTCCTCGACTAAATTATTTCGGTTTCAACTAAGGAATCGAGCAAGCCTGCGATAAGGATAGGATATGTTATAGAATCTCATCCACTTAATTGATTCGTTCTTGACCTCTATATCGACTTCAAAATAAATTCTTGACTTACATCATGCCTTGATTCCTCCGTGCGCCTTTTATAGCTTATTTTGGATGCAGAGTAATGGATCCACAAGCCGGAGACGAGATATCTGCAGGAACACCACAAGTTGTAGTTGTCATCTACGATGATGAAGTGACACCAGTGGGTGGAGGTCAATCAACTCAACAAAGCAGTCGAGCAAATCAGCATGCCTCAAGATTTCGGCGAGACGATATTCCACCATCCCCGCAGTTTACTCCACCAATGCCTAATTTTCTACCAAGACAGCTTATGGATGGTCAGCAGATGTTCCAAATATTCTACACAATAATGCAAGCCCAACGGCAGGTTTATCAAGAGGCCCAGCAACAGCAGAGGACACCACCACAAGGACGCGGACAGACTTTTACGATGACAGTGGAGGACGCACAAACTCGTGGAGTAGTGAATACGCGTAAGATTTAAGTTTTATCATAGCTATCTATTCCTAGTGATGCTTTAGCACGTGCCTGTTAATTCCTTTCCTTAGCCTTAAACCTAGTATTTTAAACTTGTTAATCCTTGATACCCAAGTTTTTCTAAGTTGTAGTTGATCCTTTCAGACTCTTTTACTCTTGAATTACTTATCTCTCATTGCCTAGGAAAATACTTTTATTCCTTCCCTACATATTCTGCCCAACCCTCACACTTTCTCTCGATTCTGCTTATTCATGATTCTTTATCCTTTGTGTCTTGCTTCAAACATGTCTTGCAAACGTGTCATCTCTTCTGACCGGGTATGTTTTCTTAATTGCGAGGACGCAATTCTTTTAAGGAGGGTAGATTGTAAACACCCGAATTTTTTTCAGAAATTAAAAATAAATTTTCAGGAATTTTCTGTGATTTTTAAATAATTATTATAAATATTCTTCAGAAAATAAATATTTTTAAGTATTAAAGTAAATATAAAAATATTATAAAAATAATATTTTTGAGTGTAAAATAAATAATTAGACACAATGTAATTTTTCTAGAATTTATTGAACCCAGAAACTATTTTTAAAGATCTAAAAATATAGCTTTTAATTAAACCAAATTAAACCAGACTAAACCATCCTGAACCGAACCAAACCAAGACTAAATAAACCCAGTTGAACCGAACCCAAATAAACCAACCCAAACCCTATTGGATCGGGTCAGATCTAGATCCGTATCCGCTAACCCGTACCCGTACCCGCATCCAAACCCGACCCGCTACCCATTACTGCTATAGTAATTGAGAAACCCCCGATCCCCCGACCGGCCGCCGCTTCGCCTTCCCCCGCCGCCCGTTCACCCGCAGTCGTTCCTGCGTCTCCCAAAATACATAGGACTATGTCACGTAAGCATGCCAGCCGCATGGATATGGCAACTCCAATATATGGAAACCATAACTCATACGTACGCTGTATTATGAACATTAAATCCATAAGTGGTATAAACATATGTCACAAGTCACAGGGTATAATCTAAATCTCATCCACGAAAATCAAATATAAATAAATAACCAGTATCTATGAAACTAGATCTCAATAAGAAGTATCTAAGGATGATAGTTGGATGGAAACAAATCCACTACCAACTCGAATGGAAAAGTAAATACAATATAAGTACACCACAACACACAATATAAAATACCAGCTATCAATCACGGCCTCGAAGAGAAGACATCCACGAAACATCTATAGCCATCTGAATATGTGCTTCTGCGAATACTCAAGAACAGATACACCTGGCGGAGGACCAGGTCCTCAGAGGGACGTAACAAGATACAGAAAAATGAGCCAATTTGAATACAGTAAACATGCATAATGTTTGAAAATAAATAAGTACGCTGTACAAGACAATCTATATGAATGCAAATGAGGACAACTTTTCGACGTATGGGCAAGGGTAGGCTACTCGATCTAAGCCTCACAACTCACACACCCGTCAATGGACATCAGAAATTGACATACCTCTGGGGTAGCGACCAGCGCGACTCTACAGAAATCGACATACCTCTGGGATAGCGACCAGCGCGACACACACCCGTAGTGCGAACTATATACTACGGTTTACCAGAGTGGTTAAAAGCCCATATACGCCTAATGATTGTCCTCTCATGATACTAAGTGCCATGTGTGTGTCAACATATCTAATACATAGTAATGACTGAAGAAAACTACACATGCAAGAAATATAAAGAATACAATAAATAAACAGAAATATAAATAGCGTGCAAAGTACTGTAAACAATTTGGCAAGATATCTTGCCTGGTAAGAAAGCTGCAAGGTGTAACGTCCCGAAGTCCAACACACAGGATCAGAAGCTATGGCCACAGAACAAATATCTCCGAATGCTGAAATAAATATCACCAACGTTCCCAGAATAAGCAAAATAGCTAAAAAGTACTTCCCTTTCGTCCAATTTGGATACAGGGGCAAAACGGTAATTTCGGATAAAAGTGGGGTCCACGCGTGGCCCACTTTGCACCAAAAAATGTGCCAGAACTAATGGTCTCTAAATTTGTCAAACTTAGTGTCAATAAGTTCAGAACGATGATACGAACCAAACGGAACTTCCAGAACTGGATTCCGATGAGCCTATCACAAAATCGCCCGTCAAGTGGAGCCTACGATACGCGATTTTGTCAACGTTCTCAGAATCGAACCAAACTGGGGTCACAGGACCAGCGTATTGCTACGAGTCCGATGGCGTAAGTTTCGTTTCGATCCGACGTATGTACACAAAGTTACGACATATTCCAGAACAGGCGGATACGGGGCGTTGTCGGCGGATACGCGTTGATTCCGGTGTGCACGCACATCCAAATCAACTTCTGCGAAATCTCTTACGCCCGTATCAACGGCGCACACCTTTCGGTGAAGACCGCGCACGACCAAGTCGTCCCGTTTGGCAGGACGTACTCAGTTCCGGGTGAAAATGGGGTATCATTTTTCCTGTTTTTGGATCGCGGTTCACGATCGCCACAGGACACGATGCACCGAGCGGGTTGCACGGGCATCGAGAGGGTTACACAGTCTACACGTCATAACTGACAGAACGAAAAATGGAGCAACGAGGAGAGAGAACGGTTTACCTGAACAAGACTCCGTAGAACGAGTTTCTTCTTGTCCGCGAGTCGACTCAGCTCGACACGACACAACTGCACAGTGCTGTGCTGTGTCCGTGTATCATTGTGTCCGGGTAAGGGTTCGATGTGGGAGATGGTCGGGACTTCGCCGTGGCTGGCCGGAGCTGAGGGAGGCGGAGGAGATCCTGGTAGGCGGCTATGGGGGTTCGAGGCGGGGTCGTGGATGACTCCGGCGGGGAGAGTCGGGGAAGGAGATGAGCAACGGGATCTGAGTCGCCGAGGGGAAGGGGTGGCATGGTGGTCGTGATGGGGTTGGCCGGGAATGGCAGGGAGGTGGAGAGGAGGAGACGTCGGGGTGGTCTCCGACCATGGAGGAGGACCACGGTGAGGAGGAGAGAGGAGTTCAGGCATGGGGGTTCAGCGATGGAGCTCGGTTCAGCCGAGAGCAGCGGGCTGCTCGGTCGAGTCAGGCGGAGGATGAGCGGGCAGAGCTGCTCCGGCGGGGTCGGCTCACCGCGGGGAGGCGGAGGTCAGGGAAAGGGGGTGGCGGCTGACGGTTAGGGTTAGGTTTAGGGATTTTATTATTTTATTATTTTTATTTTTCTTTTATTTTTGTGGAGAAAAACTAGGAAAAATATGTATTTATACATGCAAAAATTTGGGCTTGGGTTTGACCTAGGATTTGGGCTGGGTCGATGCTCCTTGGGCTTCGGCTTCGGCTCTCATGGGGATGTTGGGAGGGCTGGAATTTGTATTAATTAAATGCAAGGGTAAATTAATATACGGGGCGATGTGCGCTCGTTGTACATCCCGAAAATTAAGAAAAAATCCATGTGAAGGGAAAAGTGGGTTTTTTCACGTATTGTCCAATGGTGGGGATATCTCAACGTGCTTTGCATAAAAGCCCCTAAAATTTGGGAAATTGCACAAAGGCAGAAATTAGATTTTAATTGGTTAAATCGAATACGCACGATGTTATGAAATTAATTAGAAGTACAGGGAAATAAAATAGGCGAAAAAAGGGTCTGGGATGTAGAGGGAACAGTGTAGAATATTAATAAAATTCGGGTTGCACAAAGCGGTCAAGATTGTGTCTCCAATTTTGATTGGAACGCACAAGGGTACTGAGTTAGAATTTATTTAGAATTACGAAATAACGTTCGCGACGGTTATTGTGCGACTAAAATGTAGCACAAGAAAGCAATATTATAAGTTACACAATAGTTAGAATAGTAGGCGGGCATGTCTAGGATGAGGTTGTGAAATTTGTAGAAAGGCAATGGCTAGTGAGGTGCTCTAATTATCGAAGCAACGGTAAGGTGCGCTACGTGTCATAACTATTTCGTAATTAAATTAAATGCCGTGTTCTAATTCTAATTGGTTCAAACTAGCCCTAATTTCACTATCTAAGCAAGGTAGGCCTAATTTTGGGTGAGGAAGTTTACAATCTACCCAACTTAAAATAATTTCGTCCTCAAAATTAAACTAGGGTAGGGTTTCTCTCTCTAACCTCACTTGATTACGGTCTAAAGAATTCTCCTTAAGTTAACATTGCAGTTTCTACCCAACTTAGAATTTACCCATCTGTCATCTAAGGCTATACATCTAAGAAAGCTATGACCCAAATTATTTAATCATGTTATTGAATCCCCAAAGTTTTTAACACCAAATATATCATCTATGATATGCCCTTAATCATTTATAAAAGATAGTCATCAAACAATGCGACTGGCCTGTGGGGTATATCTAGTACTATCTATACCAAATTTATACCAAGCAAGATGTTTCATCCTTCAGAAATAAGGGGGGACGAAGATCAATAATAAAGAGTTCAAGGGGGAGGTAATAAAATAGAAGTATCGGGATCAAGGCGTTTAAAGAATTCAAATAAAAATTGTCAAGACAGTTGTGGATTGAAATCATAATTTGGTAATTCATATTCACATGCTTGCATCGGTACAGTTATGTAGCAGATACGATATACTCGGACATATCTGGAGGGCAAGTACATTCGTCTACTAATCATTATATATCTCAATCCACGTACGGTAGTTATGCGAAGGGGCGAACCAAGCGCACTATGGTTGATCAGACCGTAGTACACTGATTCTTATTAGGCAATTGTATCATTGTGTGCACCCAATAATACATATGCCATGAGCAAGCTCGATAAAAGAATAAGCTTGCAAAAACTAGGCTACAATAGCAGCATAAGTCAAGGTAGTACAACAAACATAAATACGCTGGATTATGATGAAAGAAGGTACATGACAATTCAAGTTCATAAAAGATAAGACTCCATAATCTCTACAGTTATCATACTAATTCCTTGTCTAAGTCGATAATCGACAAAGTAGGGGTATAGCCTCTAAGTTCTATAGTCCGAAAAAAATACTGTCGTCCTAAGCTAGCATACAGTTAATGTTGTTCAATCATACTTCAATAATAGGGCAAAAGACTATGTGATACTAGGTTGTGAGGTATACTACCCAACTTATAACAATAAACTAATACTGTAATTGCCTTAAGGATACCGTAGAAACTCCTGTTAGGGTCTACAAGAAGGGGTCTTGGTACTTATTAGGGTATCCTCTTATATTACATAGGTCATGGTCGTCTTACGTCTTAGTCATAGTGCTTATAGAACAAGTGTCAATAGTAAGGATAGAAGAGTTACTGGCCGTCAAGGGGAAAGGGATCTAACTTGTATCGAGGTGGGGGTACATGTTACGCAATTTAAAACTAAGGGATAAGCACCAGGTCTCAATCTACAAGAATAGTTAAACTATCAAGTTCTAACTACTAAGCACACAATTTCAAAATTTAACATTGACAATTATAATCCTAGCAACTATATGTATCCTAACATAGAATAAAATCACTTGGTCTATAATCAGAAGTGTCAGATGCCACGAGTTGAAAGATGAAGAATAGAGGAACAAAATTTAGTCGTCGCGCAATTAGAGAATGCTAAGGTCGCAGAGGAACATTATATAAAATTAAAATAGGGACTCTAGATAGCATCGTGGTTTTCTAAGGAGGAGTGGTATGCTAGTTGCTATGTTCGAGTTATGATCAAGAGAAATGTTATATTAATTGCTCTTGGCTTCCTAAGGTACCGTCTGCTACTAATAAGATAATGATCTAAGTTTATAGTTCCCCAGTACTTATCTAACTATGAAGGTTAGGTTCAGTCCTAATTTTTTTCAATTTTTGTTTTCTATTGGTTCCTCAATACTAGGGTCAAACATTATGGTAGAACTTCTAACTAACTCTAGTAGCGTCTATACTACTCTCAAGTCTTCATAGCACATCAAGGGGTAATGGTAAACCAATCTATAGATAAGGAATTCTAGGGTTCCCTAGATATTCTAAACTTAGTGGTGTGTCTATATTCTCGTTGTATTCTTAATAGGTGTGCTACCATAATTATCATCCTAATAACAGGGGTTCCTATATTCTAGCAGAAGGCTATACTCAAAGAACTATTAGGGAAGTACGGAAATCAAGCAGGATACAATTATCAGATAGAACAGATAGGAGGAAGATGAATCATAGTCAATTGTGGATAAGATCCTATACTTTATTCCTAGGTGCAGGCTTGTTCGGTACAATAACGTAACCGAGACAATATGCTCTCGACCTGCATGGGCCACCACAAAAACATGTCATGCCCCAGTCCCAAAATACATAGGACTAGGTCACGTAAGCATGCCAACCGCATGGATATAGCAACTCCAATATATGGAAACCATAACTCATACGTACCCTGTATTATGAACATCAAATCCACAAGTGGTATAAACATATGTCACAAGTCACAGGGTATAATCTAAATCTCATCCACGAGAATCAAATATAAATAAATAACTAGTATCTATGAAACTAGATCTCAATAAGAAGTATCTAAGGATGATAGTTGGATGGAAACAAATCTACTACCAACTCGAATGAAAAAGTAAATACAACATAAGTACACCACAACACACAATATAAAATACCAGCTATCAATCACGGGCTTGAAGAGAAGACATCCACGAAACATCTATACCAATCCGAATATATGCTCCTGCGAATACTCAAGAACAGATACACCTGGCTGAGGACCAGGTCCTCAGAGGGACGTAACAAGATACAAAAAAACGAGCCAATTTGAATATAGTAAACATGCATAATGTTTGAAAATAAATAAGTACGCTATACAAGACAATCTATATGAATGCAAATGAGGACAACTTTTCGACGTATGGGCAAGGGTAGGTGTAGAAGCATGAAAAATACGTCGGATGACTATACGCGGCATATTGGTGCAGAGCAGCGTAAGCAGAGGCCTTCAGAGCCATCAAGCGTGCAACATAGCTCTTTTCGCTAAAACGCAGCGTGAAATATGAAAGCTCAAAGGACCATTCGCGTAAGGCAGTACATCCAAGCCGCTTCAGCGTAAACAGGGTGCGCCATCGCCTCCAGGGCGTAAAACTCATCCTCTTTCAGACGCAACATTGAGGTGTACAAGAGACGCTTCATATTCTCCGAGGTGAACCTGTCAGAACCTGCAATGAAGATCCTGCAATGAACCTGACGTCTGGACTTCTGACAAAGGGATATGGCTCGACTACCCAGACGACGGTTATAATAATGGCACAGCACTGTGACCCAGGCCGTCAAATACCGCCATCCCCTTTGCGTAAACTGCTTTTACAAGCACGAAGGGATACGCTGCCTTGTTTTACATAGGCAGACACGAGCTGTTTTACGTTCTGCAGTAGACAAACTGCCTGCCACATCAAAAGCTGCACTCCGTACGGGGTTGAGGCACGTCTCTACGTCTAATGCACAGAGCGGTGACAGTTTCTTAAGGCACGTCTCTGCGACTGATGCGCAGAAGGGGTTGTAGACCTTCAAAGACACGCCTCCACATTTAATACACAGGATGGTGGCAAATCTCGGCATTTAATGCAAGAGATTTGATTATATCTTCAAAAGCCGTAATTTCGGCTAAGACGTCCCCCTCGGCACTCTGGCACGGTACGCAGCGACTTCTACGCCCCTCCAGCTCCTACGCCTACTCGGTCTCTATAACCACTCGGCTTCTATGCCTGCTCGTCTTCAACGCCCCTTCGGCTTCTACGCCTACTCGGTCTCTATGACCACTCGGCTTCTACGCCTGCTCGGCTTCAACGCCCCTTCGGCTTCTACGCCTGCTCGGCCTCTATGACCATTCGGCTTCTACGCCTGCTCGGCCTCTATGACCACTCAGCTTCTATGCCTATTCGTCTTCTACGCCTATTCGGCTTCTATGCAGGTTTGATAACTATTTGGCTTCTATGCCATGGTGACAGACATTTGGCTTATATACCAACCTCTTCTACACAATGGATACCTACCTACGTGGCTTCTACGCCGTGATCTTCGTAGCGATTATACGCGTTTTGTCCCTTAGTTGGACCCGCGTCACACGTTCATTCAAAGGATCATCTATACGCAGGCATTGGTTATTTTAACCGTTGTGTAAAAGGGTGATGTACTTTCCACTCCTTGGTTTCTACACCGACGGAGTGGTCACTGTCACTAAAACTCTATAAATAGAGACCTCTATCAATGAGGAAAATGGGGTCGGGTCAGAAAATTGGTCAAAAAACCAATATCAGATCCAAGGTCTACAGATTGGGAGGTCGAAAATTGGTCAAGAATACCAATATCAGATCCGAGGTTGAACTTCCAAGAAAGATCGAGCCAAAGGTCGAGAGAGAGAGAGAGAGAGAGAGAGAGAGAGAGAGAATCCGGAGCTCAGGCAGAGAGTAGGGATCGACGACTTTGGCATCGTGCATCCACCCTCTTTTGCAACCTTCGAAGCTGCTTCCTGTCTTCTACGGCACTTCTTCAACATCGTGTGGTCCAAGGGCTAAAGTGATCGACTGTCGACTGCAGATCAGACACCTATAGCAATATTTACCCAGATTAAATAAATTGTACTCCCATATCCTCGTATAGGATCAAATTATACAAGTTTGTTTGTAAACCAAAGAAGGCAGATTTCGTATAAACCCCATCCTGAATACATTTTTTATTCTTTCGTTTAATACCACAAACAAGATGGCGACTCTGCTGGAAACATCTTTCTCTTCTAATGAGGAAGTAATTTCTCAACACGATGCGGTATCTGTAGGAACCGTAAAGAAGACACTAGTCGTCCAATTCGACCAGTCTGCCTACGAAGATATGCTTCGAACCGGGGGTAGCCCTCACCCTCTCTCCGTCCAAGACAACAGGAAGCTGTGCAAGGTCTGGATGCCCAAGACATCCTCTACCATTCTTGGGGACTCTCCGATCTCTTCGACCTCTCTGACCAATGAGGTTATAGCATTGCTCCCTCCGTGCCCTGCACGTAAAATTCAGTCTCCTGCTACGTGCGATACAGACGAAACTTCAGGCAAAGCCTCAGCGCTAACCCAGAAGTATCCACTACGCTCTACGCGTAGGAACTAGTCTCCCGCTACGCGCGGTACAGACAAAACTTCGGGCAAAGCCTCAGCGCTAACCCAGAAGTATCCACTGCGCTATACGCGTAGAAACCAGTCTCCCGCTACGCGCGGTACAGACCAAACTTCTGATGATGCCTCAGCGCCAAATCGGAAGTACAAATCACTCTCCATGCGCAAGACAACATCTGACCTCTACGGGGAACCAGATGAGCGCTGTGATTTCCGCAAGGGGAAGCAAGCGGCAGAGTACTCAACTTCTCGGCCGTTACGCCAGCGAAGAAGCAATCTGCCTACCCTCCGGATTACGCGGGAAGCCGACGGCCGACTGAGGACCTCTTCAGCTTTACGCTAGTCTGAGCAACTCTCCAGATTACGCCAGGCAAAGTCCCACGACGTAAAGCAAGCTCAGGTTGTGGGAAGGCACCCTCTACGGGGATTATCCGCCACCCAGATGGCCAACCTGTTGTACACAGGTGGCGTAGGGAAAACCATGGTGCCCAATCTCCGCATACCCACTGAGGGGAACAGAAGGAACAAGTCATCGTCTTCTTCCTCTACTCCTCCTGACCTGTACGAATACCTAATCCAGAAGCGCAAGGAGAGGGGACCTTCCAACATGTCTATTATGCCCCCTAGTGAACGATATTGTAATAGTCATAAAATTGTGATTGACTGCTGCTGTTTTAAAGCAAAACGGTCGATTTTTGATCGATTGAGCTACTCTCAGTCTTTCCGGGAAGAAGAGCCTGCGCATGCATCCGTGAACATGGCTTCACACATACCTAGAGGAGGGCCGAGCTCAAGACTTCATCCCTCTAGGCCTCCGAGCCGAAGGAGATTCAAAGACCTCCTCAGGAATACTGAAGCTGGGGTATTCCAAAACACCCGTGCAAGGTCACAACAACCAGCTTCGTACTCATCTGATTCTGACGCTGGGGGTCGCCAATCTTCCAGATCAGACACTGAGAGTATAGAGTCGACTTCTGCAGTGACCTATACTAATCCTTCGATGACGCCCAGGGAAATAGGAGTTTACACCATTGAAGATGAACGCGAGAAAGCTTGGCCGTCAGGAAATACGGAACAACGCATCACTGTGCTGGAGACATCTCTGAAACAAATGCAATCCATGATGGAGAACATGCACCAAATGATGCTAACTCAGCACGCAGCTGCTATGGCTCAAGCGTCGGTCCCGCCAACTTAGATACGTGTGGGGGTAGACTTACCACCATCCAACCCGAGCCACAAACAAGATGGCGACTCTTCTCGCGCAGAAGAACGATGTGGGGCATGAACAGGCTATCTACTACCTCAGTAGGATGATGGTCAGAGCCGAACACCGGTACAACCCAGTGGAGAAAGAATGCTTGGCTCTGATATTCGCTATCTAGAAGACGCGGCACTATGTCACCGGCCAGACTATCCATATCATCTCCAGGATCAACCCTCTTCGAGTACTGATGAGCAAGCCAAGTGTTCTTAATTCCCGGCTCGCAACTTGGGCGATGCTGTTAACACCATATGACATGGTATATGTCCCGCAGAAATCCATCAAAGGCCAAGCGCTGGCCGACTTCCTAGCTGCTCATCCGATCCCGGAGGCCTCCAAATTATACGAAGATATTCCCGACGAAGTTGCAGAATGTAATTCCGCAATGGAAAGTGACGTATGGCAACTGTTCTTCGACGGCGCCTCCAGGGGACTGGTCCCCAGGGAAACGTGGTTTCAGGGGTAGGAATCATCCTGGTCACTCCTGATAAACTCGTCATCTATCGAGCATATTCTCTTAACGAACCATGTTCCAACAATGTGACGGAATATAACGCTCTGTTAATCGGGCTCCAAGTCGCTAAAGAGCTGGGGGTCGAGTCCCTGGAAGCTTTCGGTGATTCTCTGCTTATCGTCAATCAAGTCAGGAGAATATATGAAGTCCGGAATCCAGACCTCATCCCCTATCACCAGACAACGGTCGAGATAGCCATGACATTCAAAGGGTTCTTCCTAGAGCATGTACCTCGATCTCAGAACCTGGAAGCTGATGCCCTAGCCAGTCTAGCTGTGGATTTAGCCACTCCTATAAGAAGGCAGGATTCGGTAATCCTTCTTACCAGAGATTTATTCAGCGTGAAGAATAACTTTTACATAGAACGCAGCTACGCTGTGAATACGGATCCCCCTAGAAGAGACTGGAGAAGTCCCTTCATAGATTTTGTCGCATACGGAATCTTACCGGAGGACCCCAAAGAAGCTGTATCCGTCAAAAGACGATCATTACGCTTCTACTTCGATGCATCTTCATAATGCCTGTATCGCCGGACCTACGACGGACTGCTATTAAGATATCTCTCTGACGACGAAGCACAGTAGGTTATCCGGGAAGCTGATGACGGCGTATGCGGAGCGCATCAGCCTGGTCCTAAGCTGCAGGATCGTATCAGGAGGATGGGCTATTACTGGCCCACTATGATCACAGGCGCGATCAACTATGCAAGACAATGCAGAGCCTGTCAGGTTCATGCAGACTTCATACATCAACCGTCTGAATATCTACATCCTACGGTTGCATCCTGGCCTTTCGAAGCATGGGGTATGGATATCATTGGTCCTATTCACCCGTCTTCTTCCAGAGGTCACTGGTTCATACTGGCCATCACGGATTACTTCTCCAAATGGGCAGACGCGATCCCTCTTGCTGAGGTAAAGGCGTCTGACGTAATCAGCTTCATCAAGCATCACGTCATTTATCGCTTTAGGATTCTCCGAAGGATAATCCATGACAATGGGCCTCAGTTCATCAGCCAAGCATTTTATCGATTTTGCGATAAAAATCGGATACATAATATTGCCTCTACGGCATATTATCCAGCTGCTAATGGTTTGGCGGAAGCTTTCAACAAAACCATTATCAAGCTCTTGAAGAAGTTCGTCTCTTCAAATAAAAGAGACTGGAATGAGAAGCTGGGCGAATATCTCTGGGCATACCGCATAACGGTACGGACACCGACAGGTTGTACCCTATTTTCACTGGTCTACGGGAGCGAAGCAGTTCTTCCCATCGAAATCCAGATCCCGTCGCTTAGGATAGCCGTGACTAATGAGCTGACTCGAGAAAAGAATGATCTGTTAAGGCTTCAGGAGCTAGAAGGATTAGACGAGAAACGCCTCCAAGCTCAACAGCGCATCGCACTCTACCAAGCACGCATTTCCAGAGCTTTTAATTATAAAGTAAAGGAAAGAGTGTTCAAAGTCGGCGAGCTAGTTTTAGCCGTAAGAAGGCCGATGATTCTTACTCACAGGAGTAAAGGCAAATTCTAGCCCAAGTGGGAAGGCCCTTATGTGATCGAGACAACGTTCTCGAACGACGCTTACAGGTTAGTCCAGCCTAATGGAGACCTGTTAATGGCTCCTATCAACGGTAAATTCCTGAAGAGGTACTATGCTTAACCTCCTCTGCTCAAGTAGAATATAGCGAGAATCTCAAAGTCTGACCAAACTATTTCCAGAACGAAACTAGGTAGGTCATATTCTATCATGTCCGTATGACCTCTGAATAGATATGTCCTACTAAAAGTTTATCGAGAGTCTATCACGTCCATACTACCTCTGATATCACTCTCGCCCAAACCTGTCATTTACATTCTGAAATGATGGGTCCACAAGTCAGAAAAGATTCGCTTTATTTTTGAAAAGAGTAGAATTACATTGGGGAAGCAAAAAGAAGGAAGGGCACATCATTGTGGGGGAGCGGTCAGATCGCGAATCAGCTTCACCAGTGCAGCCACCCTCTCGTCCCTGGAGACCAAGGCATTAGCGCGGGCCTGTTCCAGCCGTGCCTCGGGATTGTTCGTAAAGGACAGTTCGGCCCTTGCCCGAAGAGAGCCAGCTCGAGCAACTTCTGTACGCTCCAGGTCCCATCGCGCTGTGCTCAGTCGACTAGTCGCTACGTCTAGATCTGCCAACGACTGCGAAGCCCACTCCTTTGCCTGAGCGAGTTTCTCCTTCAACTTGCGAGCCCTCGCTGCATTCCCTTCATGCTCGGACTGGCACTTCGTCTGAAGAGCAAGAGCCTCCTCCACGACAGCTTTTCTTTTATCCATCTCCAGCTTATGTGCTTTGATGGAGTTATCTAGGCTCTCCAGCTGTTTGGTAAGCCGCGCAGTCATAAAGTCGTATCTGGCCTGGACCTCAGCTTCAAAACTGCCCCGAGTCAGCTGCAAGTATTCGTTAATAGGTTGCTCCAACCCATTAATCATCGCCTCCAGGGCGTCAGCTACCCCAGAATCGCCGAACTCCCTGACCGCCCCAATCGAAAACTGGGAAGCCTTCTTCAGACAATCAAAATCCAGGTTCTTCGCCAACACCATGGATATCAGCGTTTGTAAACTGGTGTAAAAGAGGCTGGTATACAGCTCGGTCAGCGCAGCCAGATCTGGTTGAACGCCAGGGGTAGCCGCGATATTGGCGAGTTCACCTCCAGGAATGATTGCAGACGAGGTGGCCACAACCGCCGCCTCGACAAGTGGTACGACCGAAGAAGGTACGACAACGACGGTCGAAGTCATCGGCATACTCGCTAAAGGCGAGGTCACGATAACGGGTTCGTCCTCCTCTGGAGGTGACGAAACTACTCCGGGCGAGCTGGCCCCCAAAGGTATTTCCTCCTCGAAGTCGAACGCCTCCGTATCATCGTCAGGAGCCCGAGCAGAGCCAGAAGGCGCTTCAGCGCTATACTTCCCGTGGACGCCATCCCCTGAGAAGAGGACAAGAAAGTTGATATCAATATGATAGTAATCTTTCTAAGAGGAGACATAAAGATGATATTTACCCGTAGCCAACGGTGTATATGCCGCGTCTGCAGCCGATGTAGCTATATCATGCCTTAATGACGCAATACGAACTGTCATACCTGGAGAAGGAGGTGGGCCAACCGATATCGCCAGGAGCTCTACCAAGCCTTCACCAAGACGCGGTCGAGGTTCGTCAGCTGGAACCTCGCTGGTCATGCTCACGGACGCGGCAGGAGTTTCATCCGTTGCTGGTCCAGGGAAAGATTCTCCCATTTGCCTCGGCCACGCAGGCGATTTCATTCTACTACCGGAGGCAGTGGCAACAACGGCAGCCTCAAGCAGGAGTTCTCCGGTACCGCCAGCCGAAACTGAGGGTCCCCCTCCGAGGGGCAGGGAACCTCCAATCAAAAGGACATCCCCGACAGGAGAGGCAGCAGATTCCTCTCTAGGAGCCTCAATGCCACGAATCCGGATAGGGCGATCAACCGTCTTCTTCTTCCTCTTGCGAGGGAAAGTCTGCTTCAAAACAGGAGCCCTTCGCTTCCCAGAGACCGCCAAAGCCCCCGCAGTCGGAGGCACTTCACACCTCGGCACCGACACCAGAGGCTCATCCGGAGTGACGGACTCCTCACCCTCGTCAGATGAAATCGAGGGGACTTCGATTCTTCCCCCAGGCTTGGGAGAAGGCACCCTAAAGCTTCCACGAATGTCAAAATTGCGATGGAAGGTGTTGATCGCCACGTAAAACTGAGCGTACGAATGGAGGATCCGCAGCTCCGTAGAGAGGATGACGACCGGCACGATAAAGATCGCTCCCGTGCAGCCCATGATAAAATACCGCCATCCTCTGACTCCATCAATGAGTCCATCCCTGGACCTGAAGCTGGTGACGGCATTGCCCATGTGCAGCTGATCGTACCCAAACTGCCTAGCGAACCGACTGGGCAAGTAAGTGTCACGACCCGTACTCGGAAAAATCGGGCATGAGTCGTGGGTACGTCCAGCCTACGCCGCAGCATCGGCGGTAGAACGCTGTCTAGGTCAACTAACTAAATAATAATCTCACACAAAAATTGGGCATGACCTCTCCAAAAGGAGGGCAACCACATAAACAATATAAACCTGTCAAGATCTCAACTCCAAACGGAGGAGCAAATATCACAATGATAATCAAGTACTCAATCACGAATCTAAGCACGATAAGATAACACAGAGATCTAACAACTATAAAGTCTAACCAACAACAACTACAACATCAAATAATAATACAACAATATCCAAAATAATATACAAACAAGGTCTCAATCTATAACCGGAGACAAATCCGGTGCTAAAAGCTAATAAAAACAACAACAAAGATCCTAGTGATCCCGGCTACCAACCCGGAAATTACCTCTAAACTAGAGGGTCCCTGTCTGCACCATCGACAGGCTCAGGTCCATAAAACGTCGGACACCAATCCTCCGGATACTCTAAAAAATATGTCCAGTCAGGACTGAAGCAAGTACACCTCTAACAGCAGTTCCATTTAAATGATAAAAACTATAAAACAGTTATAGCAAGTAGCAAGAAGAATGAAGCAAGTATGAAACAAGAAAATATGTATAACTGGTGCATAAAGGTAAAGATGCATGGATATCAGAGCAAGATAGTAATAACTGCAAGATACAAGAAATCTACACTAAGAGTAAGTCTGTGCACATGAACGTGTAGTGAGTCCAGCATGAAAAATATGTAGTGAGTCAAGTCCAGAAACATGTAAGTGAGACAAGTCAAGAAATACATGAGAGTCCAGACTATAAAGAATGAACTCGGTGTCTTTGAAATACTTGTTTCGACATGTAAACGGCTAGGGGTAAGTACGGCTCACCGCGCACTGGGTGCGCGGCTGCTATCATTCCAGATTAGACCAGAGGGAGTGATTCCTGATGATGCCAGATAGGAATGTTTACATGTCTACTCGAGTATTTTCCCGCCCCGACTAATACAAGTGGATCCAAGACCCGACACGCAAATCAAGATGAGTCCAGCCTGAACATGAATGATGCCTGTAGGTGATGCCAGTAGTGATTCCAGAATAGAGGCCAGAAACATGAAATGTACGTATCGCAAGTAAATGAATCCAGAAATATCAATCAGTGTCCCGTGTTGTGCCAGAATAATCAGATGATACTATACTAGAAGCTGAATCATAATAATCATCAAATAATAAAAACTATCAGAGAATGTACTCGCTTGACGTCCTGAGCAACTGGCGATCCGAACTGGTGTCGCAAGGACCTGATACGAAAAGCAAGGTTAAACAGGGTTCTAATGAGTTAAACAGATATAAAATAACTAAAAATAGGCTTCTAGGGTCGTTCTAGGTCAAACGGGTCAAACCGGTAAAATTTGGGTCAAAAAGTCAACTCTAGGTCCAAAAAGTCAACTCTGGGTCAAAACTAGGTCAAAAGTTGACTTTGGCGGTCAACCGAGTCAACTACGGTCAAGTCTGGGTCAAACTAGGGTGCTCCTGAAATTCTAGGTCAAACCGAGCTCATTAAGCTAGAAAACTCACAAACTCGCCTCCTTGAGATACCGGGATACCCTCGGTATCCGATACCTCAACCTAGGCTACGCACCCCGCCTATACCCTCTAAAACCTATGCTAGCACGTGTAAATATATACACATAAGCATATAAAAATCACTCTAATACAATTCCTAGGCTATTGCTCAATTACCCCGCTCGAAACCTAATACCTTGGTTATCTTAAGATATTGAAATACCTTGGTATCTCAAGGTATTGAGGTTTCGCTCTAAAACCCCTCTAACTAGCTATCTAGTTACTAATTATGCACCTAGTTATTAGTCTAGCCTAGGTAGTAGAGATATCTACCATATTTATATATGTCTAAGTAGGTATCTACCTATATATATATATATCCACACATATATACATTTACCCATTTACCTTATCTATACACACACATATATATATATATATATATATATATATATATATATATATATATATATATATATATATATATATATATATATATATATATTACCTTACCTTACCCAACTCATAAATATCTATGTATAACTATCTAGATATCTATAGATATGTATATAACTATATGTATATACATCTATATCCTGGATAGATATAACTATCTATCTACCTATCTATTATCAACCTATCTAGTTATCTATCTATCTATCTAACTAGATATCTAATATCTAGTATTTACCTACCTAACTATCTATCAAATTATCTATCTATTTACCTATCTATATATCTAACTACCTATTGATATATCTATCTATCTATCAACATATATATATATATATATATCAATCTCTCTATCCCTCACTAATACCTTTGCGCTGCGCCGAAGCTGCGATGCTGCTGCTATGCCTGCTGTTATCGCTGCTGCTGCTGTGCATATTGCTGCCACTGCTGCTGTGCATATTGCTGCCACTGCTGCTCCTGCTGCTGCTGCTGCAGTGCAGCAGCAGCTGCTGCTCGCTGCGGCTGCGCTTTACCCCCCTCCATCTCGCAAACACCCACACCCACACTCCTATATATATATACATATATATATACATATATATACATCTATATATATATAACTAGATATCTATATATATATATATACACACTCATCTACACACTCTAACACACACACTAGCACACTCACACACTAATACACACACACACACTCACAACACTATCAACACACACACATAAGCACACACACATATATCTATACATATATAAACACACATATATATATATATACACACATATATATCTACACTCATATATTTATATATATATACACATACACACTCACACACTCAAACATAAATACATATCTATATATCCTCACTCACACACACTCACTCACACTAGCACACACTCTCACAAACACACAACCACACACACAAACATATCCTACATATATATAAATATATATACATATATACACACTCACTCAAACTCATATATATATACCTATAAACACTCACAAACACTCACACACACACTCACAAGCACTCACTCACACACTCACCTACACACTCACACAAGCACTCACTCACACACTCACCTACACACTCACACAAGCACTCCCTAACACGCTCACAAACACATAACCACACATATATATATAAATATATATATATAAACATACACACAATATATATATATACACATATATATAAACAAACACAACACAACGCACACCACGCCCACAACGCCCACCAACGCACGCCCAACGACCCCGACACGCCCAAACACCTAAAAATATATAAAATATAACTCGAAAACTCTAGCACACACTCCCCGATACTAATCCAACGCGCGCACAAGCCCGAAACGAGGAACCCAAGTCGAAATGGCCGTTCGGTCATTTCGACGAACACGTGGTGCGCGGCTCGGAAAACCTCCTGAAACGCACACCAAACGAACTCAGAATCGGCCCAAAATTTACCCACGCGCTCTACACGATGTCTAGATCCTAGAAAATGCACTCCCGCGTCGATTCTAGGTCCGTGGCGGAAACGCACACGCACTTAGAATCGGCGACGACGAAAAGCCCCAATTTTGCCCGAAACGCCCGTTTCTCCGTGACACGACTTCCCGTGTCCAAACGGAGACACGCTCTCACCCTCAAGACTCCCGACAACGTCTACCTAGGTCCGTCTAACCTAGGGCATCACCCAAAATTGGGCCAAATTCGGATTCCACCTGAATTCGACACAAAACCTAATGTCAAAGTCTCTAAACTCACCCAAACTAGTTCCAACTTCCTCCTACGGGTAGGGTTAGGGTCTAGGAAGGTTCTACAACACTAATTACACTACACAAAAATAATTAGGAAGGGAAAAGTTAGGTTTTACCTCTTGGGAGTTGAAATCCCAAGGCCAAAGTCTCACAACTCCTATAAATCACCTCCCTCAAGCTCCAAGCCTCCAACTCTAGCTCCCACACTAGATCTAAGCTCCTTACACCTAGGTTAGGGAAAATGCAAGGTTAAGGTTAGCTTAAAGAAGAAGGAATAGAAGAAAGAAGGAAGAAAAATGGAAGAAGACTTACTTTGAAGGAGAAGGAAGAAGAAAGGAGAAGTGGAGAAGAAGAAATGAAGAAGAAGAAGTGGAAGAAGTGGAATGAAGAGGAGGGGAGTTGGCTGCTGGTTGCTCACAGAAAATGGGGTAGGTAGGGCCGGCCAAAGGAATTAAATGGGGTTACACAAGTTCCACATTCCCAAAATGCCCCTATTCACTTGGTTTTGGGTTCTGGGTTCCAAAAGCACTCAAACTAGCTCCAAATCTCTCCAACTAACCTCCTAAAAATAAAATAAATATTTCTAAGTCCCAAAATAATTCTCGCAAGGGTGTGGGCTGGGTCGGACATGGGTCCACTAGGGTCTGACATGGGTCCAGGCTAGCCAAAATCCTAAAACAATCAATAAAAATATAATACAATCAATAATTAATTATAAATACAATTAATTATAAATAATCCACAATTAACTAAATTAAAATAAAAAAAATACCCGGCTCTAAAAATGGGGTGGTGACAGTAAGGCTCGAAGAAGCAATGATCTTCGCTTTTGTACAACAAATGGGAGGGTCTGATGCAGACCAGCCAATTAAAAGCTTCCGAAGAAAGATTGGTCTTCTCTCCACCTAAATCCTCAAGCCTAATCCCCGACTGATTGCGATGCACAGAGGGGACAGTGCAGAGGAGCTTCCAGCAATGACCGAGGCTCAGCACCAGCCGACAGTCTAAGACTGTGTTCACATTCCAGAGGGAGTCCTTGTAGTTCAGCAAGAAACTACCCCCCGCGCTACTACCAGGGCCGGGACACATCACCCTGGGGTTGTGGAGGATTAACCATCCCATCAAGTACAGGTATGGTAACTCTACCCGAGGAAAGCTATCACGTCGAGCTTCATCGACGAGCAGTCCGTTAGTCATGGCTCTCAGGCCAGCCTGTATACGGCAAACCATGGCAG
Organism: Iris macrosiphon; assembly: GCA_036927795.1. Classification (NCBI taxonomy): domain Eukaryota; kingdom Viridiplantae; phylum Streptophyta; class Magnoliopsida; order Asparagales; family Iridaceae; genus Iris; species Iris macrosiphon. Next base: position 30,488,274 of record JAYESA010000004.1, on the reverse strand, counting down.
GGAGCAAGCCCAGTCTTGCCCCGAACACCAGACGAACGGCGGGCCACAGGATATTTCGGTGAATGTGGTCCACGGACGCGATGCCGGGCACCACTACTCGACGCAGCCATAGGGAGAGAAAGCCAGCCAGCTTGGCTTCCTCAGACAAAGGCCTGCGACAGCGCCTCAAGTAACTATAGGCCTTAGTGCCTTCAGGGTACTTTCCTACCCCGTCATTGAGAAACTGATCTAGAGCTTTAGCCTCCTCCATAAGATCCTCGACGACCTGGGCACTGAGCACGCCCAAACAGTTCACGAGCTCATTCTTGCCCCCCGAAACTTTCTCCGACTTGCGGCCCTGGCCCGGTGGAAGAAGAGGTAGGACATCCACTTAGTGGTGTGAGCCAAATCAGAAGGCTCATTATAAAAAGTAGTACACGCAAAATAGTGGCACATCAGCTCCTGATACACCTCTACAACCCGAGGGTCCGAGTCCTCCAACTCCCGGTTGGTGGGAACATACTCTTCATATGGGGTATCCCCCATCGGCAATCTCGAGATCGCTGCCATTTCGTGGAGGGCCAACCCCAACTCCCCCAGTGGAGTGGTGAAGGTCCCGGTGAGCGAAATGTATCGCTCCATCAGTGCCAGAAACATGTTAGGGTTGGGAGGCAACCCAACACTCGTCGCGCTCACGGTAGCATATAGTCCTATGACCTCCAGCTCTCTTCGAAAATGCTTCAGAGCCCAGTCAACTAGGCAAGTCCATCGGAGGTTTGCTGGGGTGATCCACCCATTGCACCGAGGATTCTCCTTGGGGTATACTCCCCCTCGCACCATGAAGTCATTGCAGAAAGTCGGCAATTGGACCGGCTGGATTACTGAACTGTCTTCACTCGGGACGCTGCCCGGGCACAGTCACCTGAACAACGTCATGACGCCAGAAGGGCGGCTGACAAACGACCCCTGGTCAGCTCCTTTCAGGTGAAAGATCTTCCCCGGCTTGCCGTGAAGAACGGGAGTCAGCGTCCACGACATCCTCCAGGAATGTGTGGCATGGAAGAAAGCCGAGATGGGATAATCTCTCGGTACCGTGGGCAGATACAAGACCACGCTCTCGGTGGAAAAAACCCAGGGTTCTCTCTTGGGCTTCGTCTGGGACTGCTTGTCTATCATGTCCCCAAAGAGAAAGGCCGACTTGATGTACTGCTCCCCGTCTACGTACATTAGGGGTTCCCCGTTGATCATGCTCAGCAGCATTCGCTCGCCCTGAGCCGATATCAAGATCCCCCTTCCTTCAGGATACTGGGGTCCGGAGATAGGAAATGTCACGTGCGACAGATCCTCCAGGTAGTTCGAATGCAGCATCCCGGCAGCAGAACCCATCACCTCAGCCAGTGGAGACTCATGCAAGTTAACTGCGAAAGTGCAAGGAAAATATGTTATTATAAATCTTGCTAACGCAAAGACCAAGAAACGACAGTCTGTGCTTTACGCCAAGACTATACAAAATTTGGTCATTTTATACCGGAAGTCACATCCTGAAGCGTAATTGGCGGTATACTGTCCGTGCTTTACGCCAGACTGCCAAAATTCTAGTTACTACGCCAGAGGTCCCATCCAAAGCGTAAAACTAAAATTTTATAGTATACACCAAGTTTTCGGCAGTCAGAGCTTTTACGCTCATAACTGCGAAAAACATGGAGTTTTTACGCTGGCATATTAGAAATATGGGCGTAAAAGATGAAAATGTCTCCGTGCGTCATCTTCCTCAAACGACCTAGCGCGGTCACATTCAATGTGTGCAAAGGATTTTTTGTCGTTCTTTGTCATCCCCAATGGCTATACCTCTAAGGCCGGGTGCGCTACTCGTCGGCAGGAGCCTTCGCTCAGAAGGAAGCTCACCTTGCCCGACCGAAGACTCTCTCGCTGGGGCAGAAGAACGAGAAGAAGAGCCTGTGCTCTTTCCCTTGGTGGAGGGGGTTTGTTTCAGCGCCATTTCTGAAAACTCGGAGTGCTCGGAGAAAGAACGAGGGGAAAAACTCAAACAATCGAGGCTCTCTTTCGCAGAAGACGGATAAAAAGTTTTTCTCTCAAAAGCTTGGGATATATATAGAGTTCGGATCGATTCCTCGAATCCTCAGACGGGCTCCTCGAAACCCCAACTAAATCTCACAAATTAAAATATTTGTTTATGATTGGGTACTACGTCAGCCCACTATCTCGAAAGACGGGCAGTCAGAAAATTCGAAGAGTTTTTCGTACAAAAGCAGGTCAGCGGTTCCTATGCTAAAGAGCTTTCTACGCTCGACAGCAACAGATCTACGGTTTTACGCTCACAAGCTACAAGTCTATGGTTTTATGCCCGGATGCCTTTGTGCTCGGTAGCTTTTATGCTCGAGAGGCTACAAACCTACGACTTTACGCTCAGCAGATACCAAATCGATGATCTCACGCTCGATGGCGTCTAGTTTACGCTCAGAGGCAACAGATCCGCAACCTTACGCTCGGAAGATTTCTTTTTCACAGGTTACAAATCTACAGTTCTACGCTAAGGAGCTTTCTACGCTCGACAGCAACAGATCTACGGTTTTACGCTCGCAAGCTATCAGTCTATGATTTTATGCCCGGATGCCTTTGTGCTCGGTAGCTTTTATGCTCGAGAGGCTACAAACCTACGACTTTACGCTCAGCAGCTCCGAATCTACAATCTCAAGCTCGGTGGCTTTCTACGCTCAATAGACTACAAACTCAGGATTCTCAGCTCATCTACGCTACGGATCTCTGACTTTTCGCATATCCGAACAGCAAGGCGGTCGATTACAGGAGTTCACATAGAAGATACTCCTTCTTGACCTCAATATATCCCAAGTACCCGAAGCATACAGAGTTCAAACATTGAGAAATTACTCTTCTCGGGTCGAATTGGAGGATCATCCAGACTCCAGTCTGAATATCTCGTCTATCAAGATGGCAACTCAGTTTGAAGACGAAGTCTGAACAAAAATTTTGTTCATCAGAAGTAAAAATAACAGTTCAGAGCTCTACGCGGTTCCTCAGTCCTAGCAACAGGACAATTCTAAATGTTCAAAATGCTCAACAGCGTTCTATGGACTATTCGCTATGCGCAAAAGGACAGGACCTAGCACTCTTTCTACAGAGTTGGCGTAAAGAATCAGACATGTCGAAGCTACACATATTCAGACTTCACAACAACGTATGGCAAAACGATCATATGCGGAAAAGAAAGACGATTTTATTAAAGATTAAAGTCATGATTACATATGAGGAAAATCCTGTCTACAAAGGGTTTTTTTCTTCATTTTTTATAACTACATATGAGGGAAATCCCGTCTACAAAGGGCTGCCTCATCATCGTCGTCGGAAGATCGCCCCCAGAATCCGTTCTACCGGGTTCTCGCATAGTGCAGGTCTTCCTCTTCTTCTATGGCAGTTCATCGACCACCACAGTCATGAACAAGAAGATCGATGGCGGGAGGATACAGAACTGGGCCTGCATAAATGATGCAGATCCTATGCTCCGTACGCCATGACTGATCCAGTTGAGGCTTCTTTAAGACCCAACTCGATCGAGGACAGCAGTTACAGTTTATCTGCTCTTGTCCACGGAGGTCTCAGGGGAAAATACACCGCTTGCAAGCCGTATGGTCAAATCCGACCCTTCCCCTCTCCCGAAGAACCACCATACAAAGTTGCTGATTATCCCGAGCAAGGGAGGCTAAGATATCCTTCCATGATCCATCGTTGCAGTGGACACTTGCTCGAAGACGCCATCTTTTTTGGCTCCTTACACGCTGGAAGAACATGATCTCCTTCTTCCTCAGATCGACCCGACGAACTCCGGTGATCATCTCTGCGTGGTGATGGAAATACGGGGAGAACAGGTTAACTCCCCCAGCCTTTTTATAGGCGAAAGAGGTCACACCGGTCCCCAATAAATCTGCCATAAAGTCAGCATCGACCGTTTCAACGCTCCATTCAGAAACGTTTTGAGTCACGAGGAGCGGTTCATGCTTCATTCAAAGCATTCCAAATTTTGAGGAATTTGAAAGCTTTGAAGGGGGTCTTGTAGAAGCATAAAAAATACGCCGGATGACTATACGCGGCATATTGGTGCAGAGCAGCGTAAGCAGAGGCCTTCAGAGCCATCAAGCGTGCAACAGAGCTCTTTTCGCTAAAACGCAGCGTGAAATATGAAAGCTCAAATGACCATCTGCGTAAGGCAGTACGTCCAAGCTGCTTCAGCATAAACAGGGTGCGCCATCGCCTCCAGGGCGTAAAACTCATCCTCTTTCAGACGCAGCATTGAGGTATACAAGAGACGCTTCGTATTCTCCGAGGTGAACCTGTCAGACCCTGCAATGAAGATCCTGCAATGAACCTGACGTCTGGACTTCTGACAAAGGGATACGGCTCGACTACCCAGACAACGGCTATAATAATGGCACAGCACTGTGACCCAGGCCGTCAAATACCGCCATTCCCTTTGCGTAAACTACTTTTACAAGCACGAAGGGATACGCTGCCTTGTTTTACACAGGCAGACATGAGCTATTTTATATTTTGCAATAGACAAACTGCCTGCCACATCAAAAGCTGCACTCCGTACGGGGTCGAGGCACGTCTCTACGTCTAATACACAAAGCGGTGACAGTTTCTCAAGGCACGTCTCTGCGACTGATGCGCAGCAGGGGTTGCAGACCTTCAAAGATACGCCTCCACATTTAATGCACAGGATGGTGGCAAATCTTGGCATTTAATGCAAGAGATTTGATTATATCTTCAAAAGCCGTAATTTCGGCTAAGACGTCCCCCTCGGCACTCTGGCATGGTACGCAGCGGCTTCTACGCCCCTCCAGCTCCTACGCCTACTCGGTCTCTATGACCACTCGGCTTCTACGCCTGCTCGGCTTTAACGCCCCTTCGGCTTCTACGCTTACTCGGTCTCTATGACCACTCGGCTTCTACGCCTGCTCGGCTTTAACGTCCCTTCGGCTTCTACGCCTGCTCGGCCTCTATGACCATTCGGCTTCTACGCCTGCTCGGCCTCTATGACCACTCGGCTTCTACGCCTATTCGGCTTCTATGCCGGTCTGATAACTATTTGGCTTCTATGCCATGGTGACAGACATTTGGCTTCTATGCCAACCTCTTCTACATAATGGATACCTACCTACGTGGCTTCTACGCCGTGATCTTTGTAGCGATTATACGCGTTTTGTCCCTTAGTTGGACCCGCGTCACACGCTTATTCAAAGGATCATCTATACGCAGGCATTGATTACTTTAACCGTTATATAAAAGGGTGCTGTACTTTCCACTCCTCGGTTTCTACACCGTCGGAGTGGTCACTGTCACTAAAACTCTATAAATAGAGACCTCTATCAATGAGGAAAAGGGGGTCGGGTCAAAAAATTGGTCAAGAAACCAATATCAGATCCAAGGTCTACAGATTAGGAGGTCATAAATTGGTCAAGAATACCAATATCAGATCCAAGGTCGAACTTCCAAGAAAGATCGAGCCAGAGAGAGAGAGAGAGAGAGAGAGAGAAAGAGAGAGAGAGAAAGAGAGAGAGAATCCGGAGCTCAGACAGAGAGTAGGGATCGACGACTTTGGCATCGTGCATCCACCCTCTTTTGCAACCTTCGAAGCTGCTTCCTGTCTTCTACGACACTTCTTCAACATCGTATGGTCCAAGGGCTAAAGTGATCGACTGCAGATCAGACACCTATAGCAATATTTACCCAGATTAAATAAATTATACTCCCATATCCTCGTATAGGATCAAATTGTACAAGTTTGTTTGTAAACCAAAGAAGGCGGATTTCGTATAAACCCCATCCTGAATACATTTTTCATTCTTTCGTTTAATACCACAAACAGTAGGCTACTCGATCTAAGCCTCACAACTCACACACCCGTCAATGGATATCAGAAATCGACATACCTCTGGGGTAGCGACCAGCGCGACTCTACAGAAATCGACATACCTCTGGGGTAGCGACCAGCGCGACACACGCCCGTAGTGCGAACTATATACTACGGTTTACCAGAGTGGTTAAAAGCTCATACGCCTAATGATTGTCCTCTCATGATACTAAGTGCCATGTGTGTGTCAACATATCTAATACATAGTAATGACTGAAGAGTACTACACATGCAAGAAATATACATAAAGCAATAAATAAATAGAAATATAAATAGCGCGCAAAGTACTGTAAACAATTTGGCAAGGTATCTTGCTTGGTAAGAAACCTGCAAGGTGTAACGTCCCGAAGTCCAACACACAGGATCAGAAGCTATGGCCGCAGAACAAATATCTCCGGATGCTGAAATAAACATCACCAACATTCCCAGAATAAGAAAAATAGTTAAAAAGTACTTTCCTTTCGTCCAATTTGGACACAAGGACAAAACGATAATTTCGGGTAAAAGTGGGGTCCACGTGTGGCCCACTTTGTACCGAAAAATATGTCAGAACTAATGGTCTCCAAATTTATCAAACTTAGTATCAATAAGTCTAGAACGATGATACAAACCCAACGGAACTTCCAGAACTGGATTTCGATGAGCCTATCACAAAATCGCCCGTCAAGTGGAGCCGCGGGGCCCACGATACGCGATTTTGTCAACGTTTTCAGAATCGAACCAAACTTGGGTCACAGGACCAGCGTATTTCTACGAGTCCGATGGCGTAAGTTTCGTTTTGATCCGACGTGTGTACACAAAGTTACGACGTGTTCCAGAACAGGCGGATACGGGGTGTTGTCAGCGGATACGCGTTGATTCCGGTATGCACGTACATCCAAATCAACTTCTGCAAAATTCCGCACGCCCGTATCAACGGCGCGGACCTTTCGGTGAAGATCGCGTGCGACAATGTCATCCCGTTTGGTGGGGCGTACTCAGTTCCGGGTGAAAATGGAGTATCATTTTTCCTATTTTTCGATCGTGGTTCGCGATCGCCACAGGACGCGATGCACCGAGCGGGTTACACGGGCATCGAGAGGGTTACACGGTCTACGCGTCACAACTGACGGAACGGAAAATGGAGCAACGAGGAGAGAGAATGGTTTACCTAAACAGGGCTCCGTAGAACGAGTTTCTTCGTGTCCGCGAGTCGACTCGGCTCGACACGACACATCTGCACAGTGCTGTGCTGTGTCCGTGTATCGCTGTGTCCGGATCAGGGTTCGATGTGGGAGATGGCCGGGACTTTGCCGTGGCTGGTCGGAGCTGAGGGAGGCGGAGGAGCTCCTGGTAGGCGGCTGTGGGGGTTCGAGGCGGGGTCGTGGATGACTCCGGCGGGGAGAGTCGAGAAAGGAGATGAGCAGCGGGATCTGAGTCGCCGAGGGGAAAGGGTGGCGTAGTGGTCGTGATGGGGTTGGCCGGGAATGGCAGGGAGGTGGAGAGGAGGAGACGTCGGGGTGGTCTCCGGCCATGGGGAAGGACCACGGTGAGGAGGAGAGAGGAGTTCAGGCCTGGGGGTTCAGCGATGGAGCTCGGTTCAGCCGAGAGCAGCGGGGCTGCTCGGTCGAGTCAGGCGGAGGATGAGCGGGCAGAGCTGCTCCGGCGGGGTCGGCTCGCCACGGGGAGGCGGAGGTCAGGGAAAGGGGGTGGCGGCTGACGGCTAGGGTTAGGGTTAGGGTTAGGTTTAGGGATTTTATTATTTTATTATTTTTATTTTTCTTTTATTTTTGTGGAGAAAAACTAGGAAAAATATGTATTTATACATGCAGAAATTTAGGCTTAGGTTTGACCTAGGATTTGGCCTGGTCGATGCTCCTTAGGCTTGGGCTCTCATGGGGATGTTGGGAGGGCTGGAATTTGCATTAATTAAATGCAAGGGTAAATTAATATACGGGGCGATGTGCGCGCGTTGCACATCCCGAAAATTACAGAAAAATCCATGTGAAGGGAAAAGTGGGTTTCTTCACGTATTGTCCAATGGTGGGGATATTTTAACGCATTTTTACATAAAAGTCGCTAAAATTTGGGAAATTGCACAAAGGCAGAAATTAGATTTTAATTGGTTAAATCGAATGCGCACGATGTTCTGAAATTAATTAGAAGTACATGGAAATAAAATTGGTAGAACAAAGGGTCTGGGACGTAGAGGAGACATTGTAGAATATTAATAAAATTCGGGTTACACAAAGCGGTCAAGATTGTGTCTCCAATTTCGATTGGAACGCACAAGGGTACTGAGTTAGAATTTATTTAGAATTACGAAATAACGTCTGCGACGGTTATTGTGCGACTAAAATATAGCACAAGAAAGCAATATTATAAGTTACACAATGGTCAGAATAGTAGGCGGGCATATCTAGGATGAGGTTATAAAATTTGTAGAAAGGCAATGGCTAGTGAGGTGCTCCAATTATCGAAGCAACGGTAATGTGCGCTACGTGTCATAACTATTTCATAATTAAATTAAATGCCGTATTCTAATTCTAGTTGGTTCAAACTAGCCCTAATTTCACTATCTAAGCAAGGTAGGCCTAATTTTGGGTGTGGGGGTTTACAATCTACCTAACTTAAAATAATTTTGTCCTTAAAATTAAACTAGGGTAGGGTTTCTCTCTCTAACCTCACTTGATTACAGTCTAAATAATTCTCCTTAAGTTAACATTGCAGTTTCTACCCAACTTAGAATTTACCCATCTTTCATCTAAGGCTATACATCTAAGAAAGCTATGCCCCAAATTATTTAATCATGTTATTGAATCCTCAAAGTTTTTAACACCAAATATATCATCTATGATATGCCCTTAATCATTTATAAAAGATAGTCATCAAACAATGCGACTGGCCTGTGGGGTATATCTAGTACTATCTATACCAAACTTATACCAAGCAAGATGTTTCGTCCTTCCGAAATAAGGGGAGACGAAGATCAATAATAAAGAGTTCAAGGGGGAGGTAATAAAATAGAAGTATCGGGATCAAGGCATTTAAAGAATTCAAATAAAAATTGTCAAGACAGTTGTGGATTGAAATCATAATTTGGTAATTCTTATTCACATGCTTGCATCGGTATAGTTATGTAGCAGATATGATATACTCGGACATATCTGGAGGGCAAGTACATTCGTCTACTAATTATTATATATCTCAATCCACGTATGGTAGTTATACGAAGGGGCAAACCAAGCGCACTATGGTTGATCAGACCGTAGTACACTGATTCTGATTAGGCAATTGTATCATTGTGTGCACCCAATAATACATATGCCATGAGCAAGCTCGATAAAAGAATAAGCTTGCAAAAACTAGGCTACAATAGCAGCATAAGTCAAGGTAGTACAGCAAACATAAATACGCTGGATTATGATGAAAGAAGGTACATGACAATTCAAGTTCACAAAAGATAAGACTCCATAATCTCTACAGTTGTCATACTAATTCCTTGTATAAGTCGATAGTCGACAAAGTATGGGTATAGCCTCTAAGTTCTACAGTCCAAAAAAAACACTGTCGTCCTAAGCTAGAATACAGTTAATGTTGTTCAATCACACTTCAATAATAGGGCAAAAGACTATGTGATACTAGGTTGTGAGGTATACTACCCAACTTATAACAATAAACTAATACTGTAATTGCCTTAAGGATACCGTAGAAACTCCTGTTAGGGTCTACGAGAAGGGATCTTGGTACTTATTAGGGTATCCTCTTATATTACATAGGTCATGGTCGTCTTACGTCTTAGTCATAGTGCTTATAGAACAAGTGTGAATAGTAAGGATAGAAGAGTTACTGGCCGTCAAGGGGAAAGGGATCTAACTTGTATTAAGGTGGGGGTACATGTTACGCAATTTAAAACTGAGGGATAAGCACCAGGTCTCAATCTACAAGAATAGCTTAAACTATCAAGTTCTAACTACTAAGCACACAATTTCAAAATTTAACATTGACAATTATAATCCTAGCCACTATATGTATCCTAATATAGAATAAAATCACTTGGTCTATAATCAGAAGTATCAGATGCCACGAGTTAAAAGATAAAGAATAGAGGAACACAATTTAGTCGTCGCGCAATTAGAGAACGCTAAGGTCGCAAAGGAATAATATATGAAATTAAAATAGGGACTCTAGATAGCATCGTGGTTTTCTAAGGAGGAGTGGTATGCTATTTGCTATGTTCGAGTTATGATCAAGAGAAATGTTATATTAATTGCTCTTGGCTTCCTAAGGTACCGTCTGCTACTAATAAGATAATGATCTAAGTTTATAGTTCCCCAGTACTTATCTAACTATGAAGGTTAGGTTCAGTCCTAATTTTTTTAATTTTGGTTTTCTATTGGTTCCTCAATACTTGGGTCAAACATTATGGTAGAACTTCTAACTAACTCTAGTAGCGTCTATACTACTCTCAAGTCTTCATAGCACATCAAGGGGTAATGGTAAACCAATCTATAGATAAGGAATTCTAGGGTTTCCTAGATATTCTAAACTTAGTGGTGTGTCTATATTCTCGTTGTATTCTTAATAGGTGTGCTACCATAATTATCATCCTAATAACAGGGGTTCCTATATTCTAGCAGAAGGCTATACTCAAAAAACTATTAGGGAAGTACAGGAATCAAGCATGATGCAATTATCAGATAGAACAGATAGGAGGAAGATGAATCATAGTCAATTGTGGATGAGATCCTATACTATATTTCTAGGTGCAGGCTTGTTCGGTACAAACCGAGACAATATGCTCTCGACCTGCATGGGCCACCACAAAAATATGTCACGCCCCAGTCCCAAAATACATAAGACTAGGTCACGTAAGCATGCCAGCCGCATATATATGGCAACTCCAAAATATGGAAACCATAACCCATACGTACGCTGTATTATGAACATCAAATCCACAAGTGGTATAAACATATGTTACAAGTCACAGGGTATAATCTAAATCTCATCCACGAAAATCAAATATAAATAAATAACCAGTATCTATAAAACTAGATCTCAATAAGAAGTATCTAAGGATGATAGTTGGATGGAAACAAATCCACTACCAACTCGAATGGAAAAGTAAATACAATATAAGTACACCACAACACACAATATAAAATACCAGCTATCAATTATGGGCTCGAAGAGAAGACATCCATGAAACATCTATAGCCATCCGAATATGTGCTCCTGCGAATACTCAAGAACAGATACACCTGGCGGAGGACCAGGTCCTCAGAGGGACGTAACAAGATACAGAAAAGCGAGCCAATTTGAATACAATAAACATGCATAATATTTAAAAATAAATAAGTACGCTGTACAAGACAATCTATATGAATGCAAATGAGGACAACTTTTTGACGTATGGGCAAGGGTAGGCTACTCGATCTAAGCCTCACAACTCACACACCCGTCAATGGACATCAGAAATCGACATACCTCTGGGGTAGCGACCAGCGCGACTCTATAGAAATCGACATACCTCTGGGGTAGTGACCAGCGTGACACACGCCCGTAGTGCGAACTATATACTACGGTTTACCAGAGTGGTTAAAAGCCCATACGCCTAATGATTGTCCTCTCATGATACTAAGTGCCATGTGTGTGTCAACATATCTAATACAAAGTAATGACTGAAGAAAACTACGCATGCAAGAAATATACAGAATGTAATAAATAAACAGAAATATAAATAGCGTGCAAAGTACTGTAAATAATTTGACAAGGTATCTTGCCTGGTAAGAAAGCTGCAAGGTGTAACGTCCCGAAGTCCAACACACAGGATAAGAAGCTATGGCCGCAGAATAAATGTCTCCGGATGCTGAAATAAACATCACCAACGTTCCCAAAATAAGCAAAATAGCTAAAAAGTACTTCCTTTTCGTCCAATTTGGACACAGGGGTAAAACGATAATTTCGGGTAAAAGTGGGGTCCACGTGTGGCCCACTTTGTACCAAAAAACGTGTCAGAACTAATGGTCTCCAAATTTGTCAAACTTAGTATCAACAAGTCCAGAACGATGATACGAACCCAACAGAACTTCCAGAACTGGATTCCGATGAGCCTATCACAAAATCGCCCGTCAAGTAGAGCCGCCCTACGATACGCAATTTTGTCAACGTTCTCAGAATTGAACCAAACTTGGGTCACAGGACCAGCGTATTGCTACGAGTCCGATGGCACAAGTTTCGTTTCGATCCGACGTGTGTACACAAAGTTACGACGTATTCCAGAACAGGCAGATATATGGCGTTGTCGGCGGATACGCGTTGATTCCGGTGTGCACGCACATCCAAATCAACTTCTTCAAAATCCCGCACGCCCGTATCAACGGCGTACACCTTTCGGTGAAGACCGCGTGCGACTAAGTCGTCTCGTTTGGCGGGGCGTACTCAGTTCCGGGTGAAAATGGGGTATCATTTTTCCTATTTTTGGATCGCGGTTCGCGATCGCCACAGGACGCGATGTACCGAACGGGTTGCACGGGCATCGAGAGGGTTAAACAGTTTACGCGTCACAACTGACGGAACGAAAAATGGAGCAACGAGGAGAGAGAACGGTTTACCTGAATAGGGCTCCGTAAAACGAGTTTCTTCGTGTCCGCGAGTCGACTCGGCTCGACACGACACAACTGCACAGTGCTGTGTTGTGTCCGTGTATCGCTGTGTCCGGGTCAGGGTTCGATGTGGAAGATGGTCGGGACTTCGCCGTGGCTTGCCGGAGCTGAGGGAGGCGGAGGAGCTCCTGGTAGGCGGCTGTGGGGGGTCGAGGCGGGATCGTGGATGACTCCGGCGGGGAGAGTCGGGGAAGGAGATGAGCAGCGGGATCTGAGTCGCCGAGGGGAAGGGGTGGCGTGGTGGTCGTGATGGGGTTGGCCGGGAATGGCAGGGAGGTGGAGAGGAGGAGACGTCGGGGTGGTCTCCGGCCATGGGGAAGGACCACGGTGAGGAGGAGAGAGGAGTTCAGGCCTGGGGGTTCAGCGATGGAGCTCGGTTCAGCCGAGAGCAGCGGGGCTGCTCGGTCGAGTCAGGCGGAGGATGAACGGGCGGAGCTGCTCCGGCGGGGTCGACTCGCCTCGGGGAGACGGAGGTCAGGGAAAGGGGGTGGCGGCTGACGGCTAGGGTTAGGGTTAGGTTTATAGATTTTATTATTTTATTATTTTTATTTTTCTTTTATTTTTGTGGAGAAAAACTAGGAAAAATATGTATTTATACATGCAGAAATTTGGGCTTGGGTTTGACCTAGGATTTGGGCTGGGTTGATGCTTCTTGGGCTTGTGCTTCGGCTCTCATGGGGATGTTGGGAGGGCTGGAATTTGCATTAATTAAATGCAAGGGTAAATTAATATACGGGGCGATGTGCGCGCGTTGTACATCCCAAAAATTATGGAAAAATCCATGTGAAGGAAAAAGTGGGTTTCTTCACGTATTGTCCAATGGTGGGGATATCTCAACGCATTTTTGCATAAAAGCCCCTAAAATTTAGGAAATTGCACAAAGGCAGAAATTGGATTTTAATTGGTTAAATCGAATGCGCACGATGTTCTGAAATTAATTAGAAGTACAGGGAAATAAAATAGACAAAACAAAGGGTCTGGGACGTAGAGGGGACAGTGTAGAATATTAATAAAATTTGGGTTGCACAAAACGGTCAAGATTGTGTCTCCAATTTCGATTGGAACGCACAAGGGTACTGAGTTGGAATTTATTTAGAATTACAAAATAACGTCTGCGACGGTTATTGTGCGACTAAAATATAGCACAAGAAAGCAATAATATAAGTTATACAATGGTCAGAATAGTAGGCGGGCATGTCTAGGATGAGGTTATGAAATTTGTAGAAAGGCAATGGCTAGTGAGGTGCTCCAATTATCGAAGCAACGGTAAGGTGCGCTACGTGTCATAACTATTTCGTAATTAAATTAAATGCCATATTCTAATTCTAATTGGTTCAAACTAGCCCTAATTTCACTATCTAAGCAAGGTAGGCCTAATTTTGGGTGAGGAGGTTTACAGCGTGCACACCGGAATCAACGCGTATCCGTCGAAATCGCCCTATATTGGGCCTATTCTGAAACTCGTTGTAACTTTGTGTGCACTCACCGTTTCGAAATAAAACTTGCACCATCAGTCTCGTAGCGATACGCTAGTCCTGTGACCCAAGTTTGGTTCGATTCTGAGAACGTTGACAAAATCCCGTATCGCGGGCCCCATGGCTCTACTTGACGGGCGATTTTGTGATCGGCTCAACGGAATCCAGTTCTGGATATTCTGTTGGGTTTGTATCATCATTTTAGACTTGTAAACACTAAGTTTGACAAATTTGAGGACTTTGTCTCTGGCATATTTTTTGGTGCGAAGTGGGCCACATGTGGATCCCGCTTTGACCAAAAACTGTCAAGTTTGCCCCTGTGTCCAAATTGGACTTATGGATAGGCAATCCTAGCTATTTCATATCTTCTAAGCATGAGTTATGATTATTTTAACATCCGGAGGAGTACCTAAAGATCTTGATGTGACCGAAGCAACTGTTGAAAACCAAACCCCAAGCAAGTGTACCTTGCCAATCTTGCAGTACTTGCTTTATACTATTTCTTGATTTATGATTATGAAGTATCTACTTAACCTAGGACCGTGTGACGTTGCTTAGCGTTTGAATAATATTTGGGTGTCGACGCTGTACGCGGAGTCGTGTAACGTCACTTAGAGAATTGATATCGCGACCATATACATTTTCGTGCTTGCATTATCAAGTACGTTATACCATAGGACACTTGACACTATTTATATAACAAAATCTTCTTGAGTTATTTATGGTGATTCTATATAGGTTACAGGATTCGTGACATAGATATTACAAATGCATATCTATCTTTATGACTCGCTGCATTAGTTAGAGGTCATGATCTTGCGTGTTATGGACATGAGATATCGTGGACATGAGACGTGTGATTACATTGGGTGGGAAGAGTATTACCATATTAAAGGCTGATTATATTATATATATATATATGGGTAAACGGGATATGAGCCATAGGTGGGAGCAGCAGATTCGGTGAGGTCTGCCACCTCTCCACCTGACGGACAGACACCTGGAGTTCCTCCTACATCTCCTGTTCATGTGAGAGTATCTGCAGCTAACGGAATTCCTCCTCCACCTATTCAGAGGATTGCCCCAGCTATGACGGACAACCTTCCACTATCACCGACACCGATTCCCGGAGGAGTGCCCACTAACGGGGCACAAATGTTCGCACTGATGCAGGGCATGCTAGAGGCCCAGAGAGTAACAGCAGAAGCTCAGCATGTTCAAGATGAGGCTCAAAGAGTGCAAGCAGAGGCACACCAGGCACAGACTGATGAGAGAGAGCATGGAGAATGCTCATCAGGTGGCTTTCCAGGCTGTGGAGAGAGTAGCACGACAACCACAACATCATGGCCAACAACAACAGAGGCCAGGTACTATAGTGGACTTTAAGAGGATGATGCTTCGAGAGTTCAAAGGCACAGAAGGAATACTCTATGCCGACGATTGGTTAGAGGACATAGAGAGGAACCTACATTTAGCACAGATTTTGGAGATTCTTCAGATAGAGGCCGTTGGCAGTCAGATGTTTGATATCGCGCTGACGTGGTATCGTACAGAGCCGAGGCTCGCTGACGAAGGACTTACTTGGGAGGCCTTCAAAGAGATCTTCAAGGAGAAATTCTTTCCTGACGTAGCCTTGGGAGCATTAGAAAGTCAGTTCCATGACTTAATCCAAGGAGGCATGTCAGTCGACGAAATACGCCGCAGAGTTTTGTCGATTGAGTCAATTCACGCCATCGATGATTCGAGACCCAGGAGACCGAGCACAGAAATTCAGGAAGGGATTGAATAGAGAGATCAAGTCTCGTACTTCGGGATGACGCACTGCTATATTTGAGGGTATTCTGATGGATGCCCAGATTGTTGAAGATGACTTGGACCTCAGGCCCAAGAGATGACGTGATACTTCTGGAGGAACAAGTGGTAACACAGGACAGGCCAAGTGCCTACACTTTCAACAACAATAACAACAGAGGCCGTACCAGCAACAACACCAGCAACAGAAACCAGTTCGAGGACATATCCAGCAACAGCAACCACAGAGACAAAACTAGCCCGTTGCCCAGTGTGCGTATTGAGGAAAGATAGGACATACAAGGGACATCTGCAGGAAAAGGTTGGGTACTTGCTTGCCATGTGGATCATCAACACATCAGCTGAGGGACTGCCCAGCTGTTCAGACTCGCCAGGGAGGAGCAACAGCTCAAAGAGGACCAGCCAGAGCACCTATTATACCAGGAGGCCAGCAGAGAGGACCTCTACTTCCACCACAGCAGAAGAGGTTTGCTCAGCACCAGCAACAGCAGAGAGGAGCACCACAGGGACGAGCTTACGCCATGACTACTGAGGAGGCCGAGCCAGCTGGAGACGTGATTTCAGGTTCAGTTTTACTCGATTCTATTCCAGCACTTGCATTATTTGATTCTGATGCTTCCCATAGTTTTGTATCTGTATCTTATGCCCTTAAGCATCGTTTAGAAACGGAACCATTATATAGGACTTGCAAGATCACGACAGGAGGAGACATTATCCTAGTCCGTGATTATTGCAAGGATCGAAGAGTGTCATTGGAAGGCCGAGATTTGAGCGTGAGTTTACTCGTCATGCCACTCCCGGGATACGATATTGTACTCGGAATGGACTGGTTGAGTAAACACCATGCTTCTATAGATTGTTACGAAGGTAGAGTAGTATTTCGACCACCAGGAGAGCCAGAGTTCGATATCGCCAGAGGAGCAGAGAAGCGGAGCAGAGGCACTTTTTATGGAGCCATGATAGAAGAACAGGAGTTACCACATCCACTTATAGCGGAGTTCCTGGATGTATTTTCAGAGGAGTTGCCAGGATTGGCGCCAGACAGAGATGTTGAATTCTCTATAGACTTGATACCAGGAGCGGAGCCTATTTCGTAACATGTCTATAGAGTCAACAACAATGAGTTGGTAGAACTGAAGAAGCAAGTAAAGAGAGAAGACATACTGAAGACAGCCTTTTGGACCAGATATGGCCAGTTTGAATTCACGGTAATGTCGTTTGGTTTAACCAATGCACCAGCAGTATTCATGAACTTGATGAACAAGGTATTCTACTAGTACCTTGACAAGTTCATAGTGGTGTTCATCGATGACATTCTTGTGTATTCAAAGACCCCAGAAGAGCACGAAGAGCACCTGAGGATGGTCTTAGAGACTCTCAGGAAAGAGGAGTTGTACGGGAAGCTCTCAAAGTGTGAGTTCTTTCTTGACAAGGTTGAATTTCTTGGACATATGGTGACAGGTGACGAAATTTTAGTTAACCCAAAGAAGATCGAAGCAGTGGAGTCATGGGCTACCCCCAGATCGGTAGCTGAGATCAGGAGCTTTCTCGGACTAGCAGGATACTACAGAAGATTTGTACAAGACTTCTCCAAGATTGCAGAACCAATGAGTAGGCTGACCAAGAAAGATGTAGAATTTGTCTGGACAGAAGAATGTCAAGCCGCATTTGATGAGCTGAAGAAAAGATTGACGACAGCACCGATTTTAACGTTGCCGTCAGGGACAGGTGGATTCACTATTTATAGTGATGCTTCAGGAAAATATTTGGGATGCGTTCTTCAGCAGTACGGGAAAGTAATTGCCTATGCCTCAAGACAATTATGCCCTTATAAAAAGAACTACCTCACTCACGATTTGGAGTTAGCAGCAGTTATTTTTGCCCTAAAGCTGTAGAAATACTATTTGTACGAAGAGCATATGGAAATCTTCACAGACCACAAGAGCTTGAAGCACATGTTTACACAGAAGGAGCTAAACATGAGGCATAGAAGATGGTTAGAGTTGATGAAAGACTTTGATATCTTATTATAGTACCATCCAGGAAAGGCCAACGTAGTCGCCGATGCCTTGAGTAGGTATCCGATGGCTATGTGCTTGCCTTCAGATAGGCATTTATTAGCTAATCTTGAGAGCTTGAGAATTGAAGTACTAGTTCCAGGAGTTGAGATTCAGATATGGAGATTACAGATACAATCGAAGCTGATGGACAGAATTAGAGCTGCTCAGTATGATAATGAGACTCTAAGGAATATTAGAGCACAAGTTCGAACATGATTGACAGACGACTTAACTATTGCGGATGATGGATCTTTACGACGTGGCACGAGGATGTGTGTGCCAAGTGAAGAGCTGCGCGAAGAAGTTTTGCAAGAGGCACATCGCTCTCAGTACTCGATGCATCCCAAAGCCGATAAGATGTATCGAGATTTGAGGGAGCATGTATGGTGGTATGGTATGAAGCACGAGGTAGCACGCTTTGTATCCCGATGTTTAGTGTGCCAGCAGGTAAAAGCAGATCGACAGAGGCCAGGAGGATTGCTTCAACCTTTACCCATTCCAGAATGGAAGTAGGAGCATGTGATTATGGATTTTGTTTCAGGACTTCCTCGTTCTCCAGGAGGAAAGGACGCAATTTGGGTTATCGTAGATAGGTTGACCAAATCAGCCCACTTCTTACCATTCAAAGTGGGTACATCGATAGAGAAGTTAGCAGAGATGTACGTGCAGCAGATTATCAGACTACATAGAGTTCCTATGAGTATTGTCTCAGATCGGGATAGTCGTTTCCATTTCCATTTCTGGAGGAGTCTGTAGTCTAGCTTGGGCACTCAGCTCAAGTTCAGTACCGCGTATCACCCCCAGACAGACGGACAGTCTGAAAGGACTATTCAGACTCTTGAAGATATGCTACGTACTTGCGTTTTGGATCTTGGAGGTTCTTGGGAGGATCATCTACACCTAGTAGAGTTTGCTTACAACAACAGCTACCAGGCCAGAATTGAGATGTCACCATTCGAAGCTTTATATGGACGAAGGTGTCGTACACCATTATCTTGGGATTATGTTGGAGAGAGAGCTTTATTAGGACCAGAAATGGTCGTGGATGCAGCAGAAAAGGTGAAACTTATCAGAGACAGACTGCGAGTGGCACAGGACAGACAACGACATTGGGCCGATAGCCACCGTAGACCCCTAGAGTTTCAGGTATTGGTTTTATTTTTTATTTGGTTGTGATTGTTTTTTTTTAGATTACACGTTAAGATTATTTGTTCTAAGTTGGTGATTTGGTGTTCCTACGGATTTCTCTGACACGGGGCACGATTCATTTTGGTAGAGGCGGAAAGCTTAGTCCACGATACATCGGGCCCTTCAGTATTCTTGCAAGGGTCTAAGTGAAATGCACTTTGAAGACAACCTTGGTACGTATGGGTAGGTGAAAGGTATAAAGCATAGCGTCGAGCCAGAGGCTAAGTACCTAGCATTAGCTGTAAACTGGATGCCAGGAGTATATGCTGACTACATCACCGATTATGATAGCGCGCAGCTAGTAACCTCTGCCAGATGTATCGACAAGCATATACGCCCATAACCGGGTAATACTGTCCCATAACCGGGTATCACTGGCCCATAACCGGGTAAAACTGGCCCATAACCGGGTAACACTGAGGCTCATAGCCCCGCAGTTTACTCTAAAACTACGGCAACCAAATGTCTGTCCCATACGCCTACTAATTATCTTCCACGCCCAATGATCTATGCATGTTGTATCCACAACACGCAGTAGCTACTACACTGAGACGGAGTGCAAGCATCAGTGTCGTAACTCTGGCTCATAGTCTATCGTTAGAACGATAGTCCAACCTCACAACCAAACAAGGACAATGATTGGACCTTCGTACTACAATAGTCTATGCTCCGACTACTAATAACTGCTAAGTGTCTAACATGCATCACTATTAGCAGTTATACCCTATCCGTCACATGACCTACGCGTACAGGTGGCCAACCGCATACGCAAGTCCGTGCCCTACATGAGACTCACAATATGTGTAAGAAATGTGTCAAGGCCTGGGGAGTCATACCGATAACTCCACAACTTTGTGTGGGTCTACTAGACACTAGGTCATACACAAGTCCTAACGTCTACACCTTCGTTGACTGCACCCGAGTCTCTCTCGGATGCGCACAAATATAATAATAAATATGCAGCTAATAATACAAAATTTAAACAGTATAACAAGACAAGGTATACTTGCCTGGCAAGAAAGCTGCAAAGTACCAATAACCTGCTCCTGAAGTCGCGCAGATAAATCCAATATCCTTGGGGTACGCGCACGGAAATGACGATAACGACGATGAGGTTGACGATGCTAAAAATGACGATAATGTCGATGATGGTAAACGACGATGACGACGAGGGTGATGACGATGATATGATTGGGTCAATGATGGTGGTTATGTTGATGATGGAGGGTTATAATAGTAACGATGATTACCATGGTGATGATGATAGAATGATAATGGGAATTATGATAATAGTGGTGACGTGGATGATGACTGGGACGATGGTGATGACTAGGATGATGATATAGATGATGGTGATAACGAGGACGTTGATTGGGATGATGGTGTTAATAGCAATGGTGGTGGTGATGATAATGTATGGTGGTGATGTTGATGATCATGATGGTGGGGATGATGGTGATGGCGAGGACGATGATGTGGATGATAGTGATGACGAGGATGGTGATAATGATGATAGGTTGACAACGATGATAACGATGATGATAACGACGATGATAATGACGACGATGACGATGATAGTTAAGGTGATGGCGAAGACGACGATGGTGATGGTGATGGTGATGGTGATGGTGATGATGATGATGATGATAATAATGGTAAAGGTGATGACGATGGTGAAGGCGATGATGATGATGGGTGTTGATGTTGATGATGATGTTAATAGCAATGGTTGTGGTGATTATAAAGTATGGTGGTGGTGACTAAACTCCAGCCAGGATGAAGGTCCGGCCAGTGGGGGAGGTCCGGTCAGTTGAAGGGGAAGAAGGAGAGGACATGAAGGTAGAAGAGGAGGAGGAGTGGACAGGAAGGTGGAAGAGGAGGAGGAGTTCAGGCCAGGGGGAGGGGTGATCCGGCCAGAAGAAGAAGGAGGAGGAGCAGGGAGGTCGTGGCTACTCCGGCGGTTAGGCTGAAGAGGAGGATGGAGGACAGAGGTGAAAAGGAGATGGCAATGGTGATGGTGTGGTATTGCTGGTGGTCGATGTCAGGATCCCGGCGGGCAGTGCAGGGCGATCGACGGGAGGAGTCGGGGTCTTGAGCAGAGAGAGGATGACAGGGAGGTGGTGGAGGTGGTTCTGCTCGGTACTCAGGTGGGTCGGGTGGATACGAAGAAGTCAAAGGCGGTGTGTAGAGGGAGGTGCGGTGGAGTCGACGACTCGGGTTAGCCGGAGATGGGAGAAGGAGAAGAAGAAGTCAACGAAGGAGAGGGGCTCGGGTGTGGCGAGGTACAGCGGGGCACGACGGAGGAAAGGAGACGTTGAGGGAACGGTCCGACGAGGCTCCGGCGATGGGTTGGCTGGGAAAGGAGGTGAACATGGAATAAGGGAGGGGGTGTCGGCTGTGTAGAGTTTCTTTGGGTTTGAGTTTTTGGTGAAAAAAGGAAAAAAATAAAGAAGGAAAGGAAAACTTATGTATTTATATACATGTGGTCCTAGGGTTTGATGTTTGACCTAGGATTAGTTGACTTTGGTCAACATCCTCCTTGGGATGGGCCTTGGTCTCACATGGGGGTGTTTGGAGGGCCATAATTGCATTGTTTAAATGCAAGGATAGGTTTAAAATAAAGGGGGCGAGGTTGCGCGTTGCATATCCCAAAAATTATAGAAAAATTCCTATGAAGGGGAAAGTTAGATTTCTTCATGTATTGTCCAATGGGGTGGACACCTCAATGCAATTTTGTATAAAAGTGCCCAACAATTGGGAAAATTGTACAAAGATGGAAATTGAGTTTTAATTAATTAAAATTAGTGTGCATGGTGTTTTGGAATTAATTATAAGTACATGGCAATAAAATTAGGTGGGACACAAGTGTCATGGACGTAGAGAATACAATGTAGAATATTATCAAAAATTCGGGTTGCACAAAATGGTCAAGATTGTGTTCCCAATTTCGATTGGAACGCACAAGGGTACAAAGTCATATTTTATTTACAATTAAATAATAACGTCTGCGACGAATGTTGTGCGAGTAGCAAAAGAAAATATAATTATAAGTTACACAAAGGTTAGAATGGTAGGCGGGCACGTCTAGGATAAGGTTGTGAAATTTGTAAATAGGCAATGGCTAGTGTAGTGCTCCAATTATCGAAGCAACGGTAAGGTGCGCTAAGTGATATAAATATTGTATAGTTAAATCAAATGCCGTGTTCTATTTCTAATTGGGTTCAACTAGCCCTAATTTCACTATCAAAGCCAAGTAGGCCTAATTTGGGTGATGGGGTTTACATAAACTGTGTAAGCTAACTATGTCTTCATGGCAGGGAAGGTCATGGTAAGTATTTGTGCATGTGGTTCAGACGGGCAGGTAAAAGTCACCGAACAGTGGCATATTTATTTAAGTAAAATTTTCATATCCAATGCTTACTTGTAAAATAAACTAAGGCAAGATAGAAAGACCCCAAAATAACTTGCATGCTTCATATAAACAACTTATAATTTGGTATAGTTGGATTAGCTCACCTTTACCAGTGCATTTCGATGTACTGACGCTTGTTGCAATAGGTTCCCTGCACTAAGGTGATCCTGTAAGGAACCTAGCTACTTCCTAACCCAGTCCAGCTACCGGTATGCCCTGATCGTGCCTCAAAGAAGTAGTTTTGAAGTTTTCTGGAGCTCATGCACAAACTTATGCAGCTCCATGGGAAGGCGATAGCTTCGCCAAAAGGTCTTTAACATTTTGAAGTTTTAGTAAAATGATGTAATGTACAGGACGACTATCTTATTTTGAGTCTACTTTTGTAAGCCCGAGCGACACTTATCTGACTTGTTCAAGAGTTTGTAAAAGATGTTCATTATCAATAAAGAGAACTTTTTCATGTTTCAACATTGTGTTTCAATTATCTGCTTACTATGAATATGTGCTCGTTATATTAAATACTTTAGCCTTGTGCCTGGCGCAACCTAGGCACACACGGCATCACGTCCGAGGGACGACTATCGATTCTCCGGAATTAGGACGTAATATTGACGGATACCGCTATAGCATCTAAATAGGGTCCTGCTATAGGAACCATTAGTGTAAGGGGTCATACATCTCCGCTTATGGTCCCCTTTACAGGGGGCTTAGTCTTTGTCGCTGGTCCCATCTCTAGGACCACATCGGTCCTCACCTTCTTGGAGTAGCGAGCATGCTGGGTTTCGACCTTCTGTTTGCATTTCATAACCGGAGGATCATCAAAAGGAGATATCGTCTTTCCTTCACCGGTTAATGTGTCCAAATCCACAAAAAGGGGTCTAGCAACCCCTTACCCTTCTTGGGCATTCTGCGGCCTTTGGCCTCGGGAGGCATCAGCATGGTGCCCTCGATGTAACTCCTATTCGGGTCAAAGTTAGGCGGTAGGGCGTTGGCCGTATAATAATACTTGGTCGTCGTATACAGTATTCTTGGCACTACCCCGGCTGTTTGCAATTGGAATTAAACTTTGGTGCCGGTTGCATTATAATAACTGCAAGCCCTGGCTCCATCAAGCAAGCTGTCATTGTATCCGAGGAAAGCACTCATGTGGCAAAATAAAAGCTAAGAATAGCCAAATTGACCGGCGAACTGGCTGGACAAGTAGGGCTCCACGAAAACTATAGCCTTATTCTGGTACACCAGGTGGGAGGGACGGATGGCTTGGAGCCAGCGAAAGAGCTTGCCAGACAGACTTTGAGGCCAGTTATCATAGTGAATGACGTTCTATTCATCGTTGGTAAACTCTGGCTCGAACATAAAGAAGGTCCAGCCTTTCATGAAGGAGAGCTCCCTCCTACCAGCAGGGACGGTATCGCATGACAGAACATACTATTTTGTCAAGTCATTAATTGAGTAGATTTGGTTCGATCTCCGAGAAGATCTCTTGGGGTTTTGCGACATCAGGGGATAAAGTGGCCCAATAACCGAGAAGTCTCCTTCATTCGTGGCTGTTACGGGGATCGAGATGACTCAGGATCTAAACAGTCGTCGCCTCATCTTCAGCCGCATGCTGCGATAACACAAAGTCATGCGACAACATGGTTATGTGGCATGTCTCTCCGATGAGACCAAAAGTGCTCGACCATGCTTCTAATTTAAAGTATTCCAAACTTGTCATTTTTAAAACTTTGAAGGGGGTCTTGTAAAAGCATAAAAATACTACAGGCCGCATAGGGCTCATGCTGTATAAAATATGATAGATGCGGCCAGACCGAAGCCGCATAATAGCCTTCATGCGGCCTGAACAATCAAGTCGTAGAGAAGCCATATGCGGCCTGATCAGCCAAGTCGCAGAGAAGGCGCATAATATACTATATGCGGCCTAAATAACCACAGAGCAGGGCGATCGCATAAAACCCCCTGACACAGATTTTGATGTCTGTCATAAGCTCTGACGCCTCACTCATCACCCTAAGATACTTTGGAATCCGTGCAGATAACAACTTAGGAAAAGACAATAAGTCACAGCAGTACATTAATTGCCTCGATAGACGGGCCATGCCACGTGTCCTACGTATGCGGCTTCAAGACCCATGCGGCCTCGACATCATGCGGCTAGAGCGTCCACCTGACCTAGGCCAAATAAGAGTACGCATGCGGTTTCAAGACCCATGCGGCCTTGTCCACATACGGCCAAAGGGTCATTCCAACTAAGGTCAAACCAGAGCTTCTATGCGACTACAACAGTATACGGCTCTAGACTCACAAGATTTTTTGTTATAACCGAAGATGATTTCTCGTACAGTTAGTGTTGACCAAGTATCCAATTGACCGAGTTATACACACAACAGCCCCAAGATCTCTTCAAATAGAAAATCCTAACCAAACCAACGTGGCGGCTTGCCCGTACCATACGACAATAGTTGCAACCATATTCTGTTGAAGGAGCCTTATGTGGCCACCAAACAGAGGCATATGCGGCACCCATAGTCCATCAGCACGATGTATTATGACTCTTATTTTTCTCTTTTATTTAATATCATGCTTTCATCATCCTTTAGTTTTATATTATGATTGATTATTGTTTACCATTATCATATATCATATTGTTCCTCCGTTTGGAGTTGAGATGACATTGACAGTTACCTTATATATATTGTATGAGATGTCTATATAGTATGGTTGACCCAGACAACGTTCTACCACCGATGCTGCAGCGAAGGTTAGGTGTTGTTCACTACTCATGCCTGTAGAAGCATGAAATACGCTGGGGAATTTATGCGTATTATACAGTCAAAACCCCCAACATACATGAAGTCCACGTAAAATAGAGCTTCAGAGCCGTTTGGCGTAAAGTAGAGCTTCAGAGCTGTTTGGCATAAAGTAGATCGTCAGAGCTGTCCACGTAAAACAGAGCTTCAAAGCTGTTTGGCGTAAAGTAGAGCTTCAGAGCTGCCCGCGTAAAGCAGCGCTTCAAGGCTGTTTTGGCATAAAAAGGTTGCTATACCTCCCTGCGTAAAAGTTTAAAATACGTTTGTTTTTAATGCAGCGTAAAGTTGTATGAGAAACTCTTCGTATTCCTCGGATAAATTTGTCAGACAAAACAATGAACCTGACTCCTGACAAAAGTACTGCACGATGATCGAGAGGACGGCTGTGATGATGATTTTGCATAGAGACCCAGGCTGTCGTTTAGTGACATATTCTTGATACAAGTTATTTTTACGCATTCAAAGAATATGCTGTCTATTCTACATGGGCAGAAATGAGTTTTTACGCTCAAGATGGGACAAAATCAGACGCTACGTCAAAAGCTGTTTCTCGTACAGAGCTCGAGGCATATCTCTGTATTTAATACACGAGATGGGGGCAGATCTCTGCATTTAATGCACGAGATTTTGTTCTATTTTTAAATGACTGGAAAAGCTAAAACTATGGCTAATACGCTCACATCACCATCCTTTTTTTTACGCCAACCAGGCTATTTTCAACTATAGGAGTACGCCGTATGCTATCTCCTTGAAATACGCCAACTCGGCTATATTTGCAAAGGTACGTGATAAGGCTATTTAGCCCAGAATACGCTCAAGACCTCAGTCGTGACGAATAATTGGCTATTTTATGCTGGTTGTCTATTATTCATGAATCCTCAAGTTTTACGCAGAGCTTGGATTTTACGCCAACAAGACAATTATTTGGCTTTTATGCCAACCATCTTTATGCAAGGTGCAGCTACCTACGTGGCTTGTATGCCATGATCTTCGAGAAGCAGTTATACGCGTTATCTCATAAAGGGACACATGTCATACGTATATTCAGAAGACAATTAGAACGTGGGGTAGCAGTTATCATAACCGCAGCATAAATAAAGTCTTCTTCTTCACAGTTACTTGGCTTTTACGCCAATAAGACAGTTATTTGGCTTTTACGCCAACCATCTTTACGCAAGGTGCAGCTACCTACGTGGCTTGCATGCCATGATCTTCGAGAAGCAGTTATACGCGTTACCTCATAAAGGGACACGTGTTATACGCATATTCAGAAGACAATTGGAACGTGGGGTAGCAGTTATCATAACCGTAACGTAAAAGAAGTCTTCTTCTTCACAGTTACTTGGCTTTTACGCCAACAAGACAGTTATTTGGCTTTTATGCCAACCATCTTTACGCAGGGGTAGTTATCTACGTGGCTTGTATGTCATGATCTTCGAGAAGCAGTTATACGCGTTACCTTATAATAGGACACATGTCATACACAGATTCAGAAGATTATTTGAATATGGGTAGCAGTTATTATAACCACCGCATAAAAGATGCAACTTTCTTTATAGTTTGGCATTTTACGTCAACAAGACAGTTGCTTGGCTTTTTACGCCAACCTGTCAGTTATTCGGCTGATCTCTATAAATAGAGACCCTTGGTTACAGGGTAAAAAGGGGACCAAGACGGCACACAACCGGGCACACAGACCGGACAAGGGCATAATCGGAGATCAGAGAGAGAGAGAGAGAGAGAGAGCACAGACAGAGAGTGTTGGTTGACAACTTTGGCAACGAGAATTCAATCCCACTTGCAACCTTTGGAGCTTCTTCTTCTTCTACAGTACTTCTTCATCATCGTGTGGTCCAAGGGACAAAGTGATCGACCGCATATCAGACTCCTATAGCAATACTTCCCCAGAATCATTCTATTGTACTTAACATCCTCATATAGGATTAATTGTACTCTTTTTCTTGTTTGTAAGCAAAAAAGAAAGGTTTTGTATAAACCCTCTTCTCTTCTCATTTTGTTTATCCAAACAAAGATGGCAACTTTACTGGGGAAGACTTTCTCCTCTGACGAGAAAGCAATTGCTCAACACGATGCTGTATCCATCGGATCGACGAAGAAGACTTTGGTCGTCAAGTTTGACCAATCTGCCTATGAAGACATACTTCATGCAGGGGGTAGCTCTCATTCCTCCTCTGTCCAGAACAACAGGAAGCTGCATAAAGTGTCGATGCCTAAGACATCCTCTACCCTTCCTGCAAGCTCTCACTCTCTGATCAATATGGTTGTGACAACACAACCAACACGTCCTGTGCGTAAAAATTTGTCTCCCGTTTGTAACGTGGTAGACAAGACTTCTGGTAATGCCTCAGTGCCAATCCAGAAGTTTCAAACGCGCCCTGTGCGTAAAACTTTGTTTTCCGTCTGTGATGTGGTAGACAAAATTTCTGGCAATGCCTCGGTGCCAATCCAGAAATTTCAAATATGCCCTGTGCGTAAAATTATATCTCCCATCTATGATGAGGTAGATGTACCCTTTGATCACATCAAAGGAAAACAAGCAGCGAATCTTTCAACCTCTAAGTCTTTACGCCCACAAGAGAAGAAAGTTCCCAATTTACAGATTACGCGGACTTTCTCTGTTTTACGTGAACCTATGCAAACATCCAAATTATGCCAGGATAGGTCTGTCCGCGTAAATAAGACTTATTTCATAGGAAGATACGCTCCTTAGACAGATGATGGATCATATGCTACTCATATGGGTGAACTGCTGTATTCCTACGGCAGAGAAAGGGTTATGGTTCCTAATCTGCACCTTCCTACTGATGTAAAAAGGTAGAATAAGCCTTCTTCTTCTTTTTGTAATCTCCCTGATTTGCGTGATTTTTTGATCCATAAATGCAAAGACAGGGGATCTCCTAATATGTCTATTACACTTCCTAGGGAACATTGTTGTAATAGTCATGAGGTTGTAATTAACCATTGCTGTTCTAAAGCAAAACGGTCAATTTTCGACCGATTGAACTACTCTTTTCCATTACAGGAAGAAGAACTAGACAACGACATGCCTGGGGGTAGTCTTCCTCGACAAAACAGAGCAGCATCCATAGCTGGGGGCAGAATTCCCTCTGAGTCCGAAGATGATGCAACTATGACCATCTTCCCTGAGGACCGTACGACTCAGGTATTGGAATCCCGAAAGCCAAAGGGGACTTTCTCCTTCAATGATGAAGACATTATTGAAATCTTCAATATATTGATGAAGGAAAATAAACTTCGGCTACCCAACATCAGATACCCTGAAAGGGCTGGCAAGGTCGATGACCCAGAATATTGTCTCTTTCTTCGGTACATTCATCACCCCACAAAGACATACTATGTACTGAAAAGAAAAATCCAAGAGTTGATCGATGCCAAAGTCATCACTTTGTATTTATAAACGAGAAGACGGTCACTGTAAATTGATCTCACTCCAACGTGGCAATTTGCCCCCTTAAGAAGTACCAGATGATGAATCCCTAAAATCTCCCTAGCTGAGCAACCTTCAGGTCTATCCCTACTCAACAAATCACTCCCCAGTAAATTTTTCGGACATGGGTTCACGTCCAAATTACCTCTGAACTATTGTCCAAATATTTTTTTTTCTTTCCCCAGCTGAGTTTACCATGTCCAAGTGACCTCTGAGCAAACCTCCCAGGTTGTTGTTATCGATCAGTTCATGTCCATATTACCTCTGAACTATGTCTCTCCACTTTCTCCAGCAGAGTAAATCTATCACCACAAAAATGGTCACTTCCATATTACTTCTGTCCTGTTTTTCTTTACCCCCACAGAGTCACATCTTACCACGTCCACATTACCTCTGAGTAAGATATTTTCAGAATTTTTTCACCTATGAGTAAAGTTCTACTCTTCGACTTTCTACTATCACGTTCGCATAACCCCTGGTAGTGCTAGTCATTTCAGCTTATTATTTGTACTTAACGTACGCCATGGGTAATAAGTCCATAAACCAGATGTACGAATCAACTCTTGGTTATTCATCCCCAGCAAATGCCTATGTGCAATATTTTTCTCCTTCATCCGTATCCAAGAGTCCCAGATATGCAATGGATGATGGATCCTCAAAATCTCTCCAACGGACCAATCCTTAGGTCTACTCGCACACTCCCACAGTGACTATTCAAACCAATCTCGTTAGACGCTAGCCATGCTCATATTGCCTCTGAGCTATCGTCCCATCAATCTCCCCAGCGGAGCGATCCTTTGGTCTATCTTCATGTTCGGATAGACCACACTCAACGAATCACTTCTTAATAAGTTTTTCGGACATGGGTTCACGTCTATATTACCTCTGAACTGCTGTCATAATATTTCTCTCAGGTTGAGTTTGTCATGTCCATATTACCTTTGAGCAAACCTTCCGGGTTCGGCTATCGATTATCATGTCCATATTATCTCTGATATCGGTTGTCATCTCAACTTAGCACCCGTACTTAACTCTAAGTACGCCAGTGGTGTTAGTTCCACAAAAACTGCCACGTCCATATTACCTCTGACAGGGCTTGTCTTGAACTTATTACTTGCACTCTTGTACACAAGAAGTAATAGGTCCACCAAAACCCCCCCGGGGGGGATGCCCGCAATGGAAACGAGTCCATATTACCTCTCAAACAAAAATATGTCTCTCCACTATCCCCACAGAGTCATATTTTACAACATCCATATTACCTCTGGCAGGGCTTGTCTCAAACCTATTACTGGCACTAACGTGTGCAAAAAGTAGTGAGTCCACAAAAACTGTCATGTCTATAAGGCTTGTTTCGAACTTATTATTTCCACTCAACATGCACAACAAATAATAGGTCCACCAAAGATCCCCCAGTGGGATGTCCTCAACAAACACGGTATTGTACTACGTCCATATTACCTCTGGTATGATATCCGAAGTTTACACAACCAATCCTAAAGAAATGGAAGGCCCTTATATGATTGAAACAATATTCTCAAATGGTGCTTACAGATTAGCCAAACCTAATAGAGATTTAATAATGGCTCCTATCAAACGACAAATTCCTGAAGAAGTATTATGCTTGATCTCCCTTGCTTAATGGAGTATGATAAAGATTTTATTCTGATGATACTACGTACAAAGGTTAGCTGAATCATATTCTATCAGGTTCATATGACCTCTGAATAGATATGCTTAACTAATTTATAAACCTATCATGTTCATATTACCTCTGATAGTGTTTTGTATACAAATTTAGTTGGATTATATTCTATCAGGTTCATATTACCTTTGAATAGATTTACATTCAGCTAAACCTTACCGAAAGTATATCATATTCGTATTACCTCTGATATCACTTTTACTTAGCCTATCATTTATATTTTAAAGTGATGGGTCCACAAAGTCAGAAAATATATCTTTATTATCTCTGAGAAAATAAGGACCAAAAAAGTAAAAAATACATCATTGGGGAGGAGCAGTTAAATCCCTGATCTGTTGCGCCAAAGCAGCCATCCTCTCATTCTTGGAGTTTAAAATGTTAGTGCGAGCCAGTTCCAGCCTTGCCTCGTCATTGCTCAAGAGAGATAGTTTGGACAGAGAATCAACAAAACTTGTGTGGATGACACCCACATATGTCAAGTTCTGTTGAGCTGTATTCACTAGGCCCTCCAATACATCACGAACTAGCGATGCTTTGAGAAGCCTCTCCCTTGTTTGAGCAAGTTCAGCTTCCAATTCTCGAACCCTCACTTCATATCCCTCACATTCGGTACGACACTGAGCTAGCTGAGGAATATTCTCCACCAATACTGCTTGCTCTTTCTCTATCTCTTGTTGATGTTCCTGGATGGATTTGTTTAAAGATTCTGTCTTCTGAGCAAGTTCTGCAGTTAGTCAGTCGTACTCAGCCTGAACCAAGTCATTGATGCTTCCTAGGGATAGTTGCAAATATTCGTTAATGGGTTGTTCTAAACCATTAACTATTTGCTCTAGCGCATTAGCTCTTTCGGTGTCATTGAAATTTCTAATCTGCGCTATAGTGAGATTGGAGGACGTCTTCAAAGCATCAAAGCCTAAATTCTTCTCCAACATCATGGATATCAATTCTTTCAAAGTGAGGTAGAATATGCTAGTGTATTGTTCAACTAGCATAGCAAAGCTCGAATGGACGCTGGGAGTGGCCGCAATATCGGTAAATCTTCTTTCTGGAATGACTGCAGAGGATATTGTCATAGTCGTTGCTTCAACAGATGGCACGACAAAAGAAGAGACACCAACAACAGTGGAAGTTGCTGGCATGCTCAATGAAGGAGGCACGGTCGAGATGGTGGGTTCATCCATCTCTGATATTATTTGAACTGCTGCTGGCAGGATTACATTCGAGAATATTGCGGATGAAAGATCAATAGTTTCAAGGTATGCTTCCTCGACGATGGCCACCGCCGTTTCATTAGCTAGATCCGCAACAAAATCAGAGGTTGTCTCAGCTCCACCCTCCCCAGAAATGTCTTCGCCTGAAAATAAGATAAGAGAAAGTTAATATCAACTTGATGTTAAATTTTCCTGAAAAGAGCGTGAAGACAATATTTACCCATGGCCGATGGTATGTATATTGCGTCTGCAGCCTGTATAGCTAAAATATTTCTTACTGATGCTAAACAAGCTATCATACCTGGCGAGGAGGGTACACCAACTGACGCTTGAGGGTAGTCATCCCAGTCGTCACCGAGATCTACTCGAGGTTCATCGGGTGGAATCTCGTTTGAAATACTTACAGATGAAGGAGGGGCTCGCCCCATTATTTGTCTGGGTAAAGGTATACTGATTATTATTGAGCTCGGTGTAAACCCCCTCGACCAAAATTAGGGTTAATTAACTTAGATAGCATAATTAGGGTTAATTAGATACAATTTAGATTTATTATATAGTATTAAATATTTGTGCAGTGTTTTATCACTTATGATACCTTACCGTTGTCCCGATATTTAGGACACTACCCTAACTGTTACCCTAAAACAAATTCTACATACTTGGCCTAGATATACTAACCTATCATAATGAGCCTTGAACAAACCCCGGATACTAGTTTTTGTGCCTGATTTTAGTCTCACAAAAGTCGTTACAAACGTCCGTACGCAAATTAAATAAATTGCATATTTACGTTTGTTGTCCATTCCAATCGAAATTGAGATCCAATATCAACCCGATTTGACCAACCCAGATCATGACATTATTGTACCCCGAGCCTACCACACTAATGACCCTTGTCCAACCTAATTTAGACCCCCAGTATTTGTTAAATTAATTTGGAAGCACCCGGTGCATTAATTAGGAATTAATTAAGGTAGTGACTTAACCTCATTTTAATTAGATCCAACTCCAACCCAAACCCACACACACACACACACCCACAAGCCTCATACAAAATACCATACACCATCCTAGCCCAATGCAAAATACTAAACATGGTGTTTTGTTACATTAAATCTCCAATTCCAGAATTAGTGCAAATTCTAAATTGTTCAGGGGCCTTTGTGCAAAATTGCAATGAGGTGCCCCCTCTCATTGGCCAAATCGAATAGAGAAAGAACCTACATCCCTTGAACCGGCCACCATGCATTTTCCCCCCATTCTTCATGTACTTGCATCACTTTAGGAGGACACATCATGACCCTCCATTTGAAATACTCAATTCCTAGCCCTCCCCTCATCATGATGGACCTCCCCAACTCCCTAAAATTTTTACACAGCCGGCCCTAATCCCTAGGCAGCCCCCCCACTCTCTCTCCTACATATACATCATTTTACCTCATTTAATGTACACAAACCAAGGAATACACTACATAAACCCTATTTCTTTAAAAATCTCCCACACACAGCCGACCCCTACCCAGCATTCCCGCCGCCCTCTCCCGTCCGGCCACCGCCTCCGGCCACCCCCACAAGGACCCGACCCCCTCCGCCGACCTCTCCCCTACCCCCAGCCACCGCTACCCGCCGCCTAGCCACCTACAGCAACCCCCAGCAGCCCCGTCCTCAACCCGAGCTCATCCCCCCCGAGCTCGAGCCGACCACCCGACCTCCGATTCCTCCGCCACCGCTGCATGCCCGGCCGCCCAACTCCACTGACCTCTCCCCCGGCCAACCACCTCCCTCCCCGTCGACTTCCAGCGCCGGTCGACGACGCACCTGGCCGCACTCGCCCCCGCAGCGCCGACGACTCCAGACCGCTACAGTTGCTGCCGAACCTACCGAGCCCTGCCGGAGCTCCGTCCGGCCACCCTCGCCGTCGACGGTCAGCCACCGGGTCCCCCTCGACCTGAGCGTCGTATAGGTATATGATTTTATGTATAAATACTATTAATTTTATACGTATTTAATGTTGCAAAGGTTATATACATGCATATATGTATAGTTTCTGTATTTTTCTATTTTTGAATACGTATTCAGTATATTATATGTATTATTCTGTATTTCTTAATATTTATATATATGAATGTATGTATATACTATATTACTGTATTCTAAGTATATTTATATATAATATAAATATATAAGTACGTATTTTATTATATATATGTATGTATATACCTAGTATATATATATACTTGAGTAAATATTTATTAAATACCTAATAGGTGTATATATATATATATATATATATATATATATATATATATATATATATATATATATATAAATGTATATATTTCAAATACGTTTTATGTATTAATATATTACATAATTATTATATGTATGTATGTATATTATATATATTTGAAATATTATATAGTTAATATATATGGTATATATATATTCTGTATTTTACTATATTATATGCGATTTATTGGTATTAAATACACTGTACCTATTATTAGTATATATATATATTTATATATATATTGTGTATTTAGTATTTAGGATATTAAATATATATATGAAAATATTTATAAATATAATTATGCTTGTGTATTAATATAATAAATATTAGTGTAATATTGTATAAAAGTACACTTCCTATTCTTGTACACTTAAATGTATATGTATATATAAATAACTGTTGTATATATGTACTTATATATATATATATATATATATATATATATATATATATATATATATATATATATATATATATATATATATATATATATATATATATATATATATATAAATGCTTATATAAATATATGTAAATATATGTCTATTATATATATGGTCTTATGCGTT
Organism: Iris macrosiphon; assembly: GCA_036927795.1. NCBI lineage: Eukaryota > Viridiplantae > Streptophyta > Magnoliopsida > Asparagales > Iridaceae > Iris > Iris macrosiphon. The sequence continues at coordinate 30,453,700 of JAYESA010000004.1, read as the reverse complement.
TATATATATATTTATTGAATAGGTGTATATGTACATAATTATTGGTGTATTACTAATAAATACATAGGTGCTATTTTTAAATGTACTATTAAACATACATATTATTTTAATATATTTAAATATGTATTAGAGTACACATATATATATTTTGTGATATCTATGTATAAATATATGTACTAAGGGGTCCCACAAATTGTACAGTCCACACCCTGTGTCAGCTATAGCTGCAAGTTGTGTGTCTTAGTCGTGCTATTGCAGCGACTAATGTTGTCATTATTAAATCATATATATAACTGCTGGACAGTACAACCAAGGCTTCAGGTGTAGGACATTGGCTTTCGCAGCTACCCGGGATAGGCAAGTATACCTTGCTGGATTACTGTTTAAATTAAATAATAAATGTTGCAATATACATAAACTGTGCGCGTCCGAGATTGACTCGGGTGCAGTCGACAATGCGTCGATGAGTAGTGTACTTGACCTAACTGCTAGCTGACTCACTTACTACTGTAAGGATATTCTGATATCTTCCTAGACCATGACACTATACACGTATCAAGATGGTACTTTCATATTAGGATGCGGGTCCGTGTACCCGATTCGCTATCGGTGCGTACGACATGCATCACGGACTAGCATGTATTCTAGAGTAATATAGTTAGATGTGACTTGGCATATAGATACGGGACACTCACGTCGTGTATTCGACTTGCGTATCTATATTGGGTGGGGAGGACAACTGATAAATGTATGGGATACGCACATCGGACTCCGTGGTATCCAGAGGAGCCACAGACCCGATGACTTCCTATATTCAGACACCGCGCTCTTTGGAGTGTTACGGACGTATATACATTGCAGATACCACGTCCCTTAGAGTGTTGGACGTTATATATATACAGATACCTCATTCTTCGGAATGATGGACGTTGCAGATACCACACTCTAGAGGACGTTGGACGTTATGCCTACACCTACCTATATGTTCCGAGGTTGTCCTTATATTGCATTCACTTAGATGGTTAGCACGTACCCTTTTATTTTATTCAGTACTTTATCTGGCATGCATTTTGTATCTTGTTACGTCCCTCTGAGGACCTGGTTATCTCCCAGATCTGGACCAGGCCTATTACCCCACTGTGTACGGACCAGGTATAGAGACGAGGTTCGCTCTTGACGAGGAGCTAGAGGTCCTTCCATCGGAGTTTCCCTGATCATCTTGGTAGGCCTTCCGCATAGGACTGGAGCTTCTTATCTAGTTAGCAGTTATTTCAGTCACACTCTTATTTCAGTCTTCAGTACTATGTTTTCATCATTTGTAGTAGATTTGTTCCCACCGGACATATTTTAGTTTGTATTATGTCATTCGACTATGTTCTTATATTCCAGTCTTTCATTTCAGTATTATACTTGTTATTTGTGGATGATATTAGACACTGCCTGTTGTTGATATTAGACTTGTCAGATTTAGGACAGCGTAGCACGCTTCGCTAGGATCCATTAAATTGGGATATCCTCGGAGACGTGTCAGCTGGCCAATGCCACGTGGCCTGGTTCCATATATTTTTGGGACTGGGGTGTGACATGGTTTTAGTGGTGGCCTATGCAGGTCCTGTTTATCGCTTATGGTATGGTAACATGCCCAGCGAGCCTACAATAGGATAGAAATTTTTAGATCTTATCCACCTTGATCATCGCCTTTGAACCTCTTTCGTATCTAATTATTCGAATACCTGCATCCTGTTTGATTTCATACTCTTTTAAATGAAGTTCCATCTACTCTTTTAAATGAAGTTCCATCTTTTACAGTGAGATGAACTTGCGTAGCGACCGCGAGGCATACGGTGCCGTACTGCCATCCGCCACCGCACAGAGGGAGGAGACGTCCCAGGAACCACCCGGAGAGCAGCCTCAACTACAGGCACCGGTGATCCCCCAGGCCCCGATGATACACAGGCACCAGACCTCTCCCGACGATAGGACGTAGCAGCCAGAGGGCCAGACTTCGAAGACGGTTCCGATGCAGCACTTCGAGGGACAGACCTCGAGGGCTACGCCGATGCCACAGTACGAGAGGTCGGCATCCGAGGAGACACCGATGAGGCAGCCGGAGATACCACTACCACCACCTCCGCCATTTCTACCCCAGATGCCACCAGCGGAGGGACAGCACCAGATGTTGCAGTTCTTTCAGACTATGATGCAGACGCAGTGGCATTAGACCGAGACTTTGAGACGGAGCTTGATGGCAGATCTAGAGAACGCCAGGAGATTCCATTACAGCCTTTCCTTCGAGCTGCAGAGGTATACCTCTACTCAGGCGAGGATCTCTTATAAAGAGGTTCTATCAGAGGCGAGGATCCAGGAAGCCATAGACGAAGGAGCGAGACGTTCCAGCATGAACGTACCAGCCAGAGTCCACTACGGAGCAGGAGGACCGATCCGGCATCCAGGAGTGCAGACGCAACAGAGGATTGTGCCATGTCCGCATAGAGAGCCGCCAACATGTCACTATTGCAGAAAGAAGGGACATATTCAGAAAGATTGCAGAAGAAGGTTAGGACAGTATTTTAGGTGTGGATCGAACCGACATCAGGCTCAGGAGTATTCCCGGTATGTCAATAGACTCCACCGGTCCTAGGTATGTTCGTTGCATTGCTTGATAATTTATAGATTATTATGTGTCTATTTTAATTTCGAGGACAAAATTCTTATCAGTTGGGTACATTGTAAACTCCTTCGACCAAAATTAGGGTTAATTAACTTAGATAGCATAATTAGGGTTAATTAGATACAATTTAGATTTATTATATAGTATTAAATATTTGTGCAGTGTTTTATAACTTAGGACACCTTACCGTTGTCCCGATATTTAGGACACTACCCTAGCTGTTATCCTGAGACAAATTCCACATACTTGGCCTAGACATACTAACCTATCATAATGAGCCTTGAACAAACCCCGGATACTGGTTTTCGTGCCTGATTTTAGTCGCACAAAAGTCGTTACAAACGTCCGTACGCAAATTAAATAAATTACGTATTTACGTTTGTTGTCCGTTCCAATCGAAATTGAGACCCAATCTCAACCCGATTTGACCAACCCAGATCATGACATTATTGTACCCTGAGCCTACCACACTAATGACCCTTGTCCAACCCAATTTAGACCCCCGATATTTGTTAAATTAATTTAGAAGCACCCGGTGCATTAATTAGAAATTAATTAAGGTAGTGATTTAACCTCATTTAAATTAGACCCAACTCCAACCCAAACCCACACACATACCCACAAGCCTCATACAAAATACCATACACCATCCTAGCCCAATGCAAAATACCAAACATGGTGTTTTGTTACATTAAATCTCTAATTCCAGAATTAGTGCAAATTCCAAATTGTTCAGGGGCCTTTGTGCAAAATTGTAATGAGGTGCCCCCTCTCATTGGCCAAATCAAATGGAGAAATAACCTACATCCCTTGAACCGGTCACCATGTATTTTTCCCCCATTCTTCATGTACTTGCATCACTTTAGGAGGGCACATCATGACCCTCCATTTGAAATGCTTAATTCCTAGCCCTCCCCTCATCATGATGGACCTCCCCAACTCCCCAAAATTTTTACACAATCGGCCCTAATCCCTAGGCAGCCCCCCCACTCTCTCTCCTACATATACATCATTTTACCTCATTTAATGCACACAAACCAAGGAATACACTACACAAACCCTATTTCTTTAAAAATCTCCCACACACAGCCGACCCCTACCCAGCATTCCCGCCGCCCTCTCCCGTCCGGCTACCGCCTCCGGCCACCCCATCAAGGACCCGACCCCGTCCGCCGACCTCTCCCCTACCCCCAGCTACCGCCACCCGCCGCCTAGTCGCCTACAGCAACCCCCAGCAGCCCCGTCCTCAACCTGAGCTCATCCTCCCCGAGCTCGAGCCGACCACCCGACCTCCGATTCCTCCGCCACCGCTGCACGCCCGGCCGCACAACTCCACTGACCTCTCCCCCGGCCAACCACCTCCCTCCCCGTCGACTTCCAGCGCCGGTCGACGACGCACCTGGCCGCACTTGCCCCCGCAGCACCGACGACTCCAGACCGCTACAGTTGCTGTCGAACCTCCCGAGCCCTGCCGGAGCTCCGTCCGGCCACCCTCGCCGTCGACGGTCAGCCACCGGGTCCCCCTCGACCTGAGCGTCGTATAGGTATATAATTTTATGTATAAATACTATTAATTTTATATGTATTTAATGTTGCAAAGGTTATATACATGCATATATGTATAGTTTCTGTATTTTTCTATTTTTGAATACGTATTCAGTATATTATATGTATTATTCTGTATTTCTTAATATTTATATATATGAATGTATGTATATACTATATTACTGTATTCTAAGTATATTTATATATAATATAAATATATAAGTACGTATTTTATTATATATATGTATGTATATACCTAGTATATATATACTTTAGTAAATATTTATTAAATACCTAATAGGTATATGTATATATATATATATATATATATATATATATATATATATATATATATATAAATGTATATATTTCAAATACATTTTATGTATTAATATATTACATAATTATTATATGTATGTATGTATATTATATATATTTGAAATATTATACAGTTTATATATATGGTATATATATATTCTGTATTTTACTATATTATATGCTATTTATTGGTATTAAATACACTGTACCTATTATTAGTATATATATATATATATATATATTTATATATATATATTGTGTATTTAGTATTTAGGATATTAAATATATATATGAAAATATTTATAAATATAATTATGCTTGTGTATTAATATAATAAATATTAGTGTAATATTGTATAAAAGTACAATTCCTATTCTTGTACACTTAAATGTATATGTATATATAAATAACTGTTGTATATATGTACTTATATATATATATATATATATATATATATATATATATATATATATATATATATATATATATATATATATATATATATATATATATATAAAAATGCTTATATAAATATATGTAAATATATGTCTATTATATATATGGTCTTATGTGTTTATATATATATTTATTGAATAGGTGTATATGTACATAATTATTGGTGTATTACTAATAAATACATAGGTGCTATTTTTAAATGTACTATTAAACATACATATTATCTTAATATATTTAAATATGTATTAGAGTACACATATATATATTTTGTGATATCTATGTATAAATATATGTACTAAGGGGTCCCACAAATTATACAGTCCACACCCTGTGTCAGCTATAGCTGCAAATAGTGTGTCTTAGTCGTGCTATTGCAGTGACTAATGTTGTCATTATTATATTATATATAGGACTGCTGGACAGTACAGCCGAGACTTCAGGTGCAGGACATTGGCTTTCGCAGCTACCCGGGACAGGCAAGTATACCTTGCTGGATTACTGTTTAAATTAAATGATAAATGTTGCAATATACATAAACTATGCGCGTCCGAGATTGACTCGGGTGCAGTCGACAATGCGTCGATGAGTAGTGTACTTGACCTAGCTGCTAGCTGACTTACCTACTACTGTGAGGATATTCTGATATCTTCCTAAACCATGATACTATACACGTATCACGATGGTACTTTCATATTGGGATGCGGGTCCGCGTACCCGATTCGCTATCGGTGCGTACGACATGCATCACGGACTAGCATGTATTCTAGAGTAATATAGTTAGATATGACTTGGCATATAGATACGGGACACTCACGTCCTGTATTCGACTTGCGTATCTATATTGGGCGGGGAGGACAACTGATAAACGTATGGGATATACACATCGGACTCCGTGGTATCCAGAGGAGCCACAGACCCGACGACTTCCTATATTCAGACACCGCGCTCTTCGGAGTGTTACGAACGTATATACATTGCAGATACCACGTCCCTTAGAGTGTTGGATGTTATATATATATACAGATACCTTATTCTTCGGAATGATGGACGTTGCAGATACCACACTCTAGAGGACGTTGGACGTTATGTCTACACCTACCTATACGTTCCGAGGTTGTCCTTACATTGCATTCACTTAGATGGTTAGCACACCCTCTTTTATTTTATTCAGTACTATATCTGGCATACATTTTATATCTTGTTACGTCCCTCTGAGGACCTGGTTATCTTCCAGATCTAGACGAGGCCTATTACCCTACTGTGTACGGACCAGGTGTGGAGACGAGGTTCGCTCTTGACGAGGAGCTAGAGGTCCTTCCATCGGAGTTTTCCTGATCATCTTGGTAGGCCTTCCGCCTAGGACTGGAGCTTCTTATCTAGTTAGCAATTGTTTCAATCACACTCTTATTTCAGTCTTCAGTACTATGTTTTCATCATTTGTAGTGGGTTTGTTCCCACCGGACATATTTCGATTTGTACTATAACATTCGACTATGTTCTTATATTCCAGTCTTTCATTTTAGTATTTTACTTGTTATTTGTGGATGAGATTAGACACTGCCTGTTGTTGTTATTAGACTTGTTAGATTTAGGACAGCGTAGCACGCTTCGCTAGGATCCATTAAATTGGGATATCCTCGGAGACGTGTCAGCTGGCCAATGCCATGTGGCCTGGTTCCATATATTTTGGGACTGGGGCGTGACACTCGGCCTCGAAGGCGATATAGAAGAATCACCAGTAACGGTGGTAGCGGCAGCAGTCGCGGGCAAAGAATCTCCAGCACTTTCAGCTGGGACTGTGGAGGCTCCTTCTTTAAAAGGCGAAGGACCCCTAATCAAAGAATCATCCCTAATAGGGGAAACAATAGGCTCACTCCTGGAAAAGGCCCCCTTGGTGGAAGTCTTTTTAGGACCTATGATAGTCTGCTTCTTCTTGCGGGGGGAAGGCTCTTTCAGAGTAGAAGCCTTTCGTTTATTGGAAATAATGAGAGGCTCTGCTGGCGGAGCTATTACGTCTCTCGGTAAAATCAACAAATAATCATCTGCACCAGTAGTTTCATCACCTTCATCAGAGGAGATAGATGGTATCTCCTCTCGTCCATTGGACTTATGGGAGGGCATTTTGAAACTTTTATATACATCAAAATCACGATGGAAGGTATTGATGGACACATAAAATTGTGCGTATGAATAAAGAATGCGCAACTCCATGGAGAGAGAAGTCACGGGCACAGTAAAGGTTGCTCCAGTACAATCCATGATGAAATACCGTCATCCTCTAGCTCCATCAATAGCTGGTGATGGGATTTCCCACATATAACTGATCATACCCAAATTGTCTGGCGAAATGGCTAGGCAGATAAGGCTCCAAGTAGCAGTGGTCCTCACTTCTGTACAGCAGGTGGGAAGGTCTAATGCAGACCAACCAGTAAAAGGCTTCAGGAGAAAGAATAGTCTTCCCCTGACCTAAATCCTGAACTTTAGTCCCCTGTTGATTGATATGTACGCGGGGGGGGGGGGGGTACAAAAGAATTTCCAACTATGGGCAAAATTTAGTTCTAGTCGACAATCTATGACGCTAGTCATATTAAAAAAAGAATTCTTGTAATTCAGCAAGAAGTTTTTGCCCGAACCACTGGCAGACCCGGAAGGTATCACTCTGGTGTTGTGAAGGATTAACCATCCCATCAGATATAAGAATGGCAATTCCACTCTGGAATATCCTTCACGCTGTTTAGTATCGGCCAGCAGCCCATCAGTAATAGCCCTCAAGCCAGCTTGTATCCTGCATACCATGGCAGGGAGCAGTCCCAACCTTGCTCCAAATACCAAATGTACTACGGGCCATAATGTAAGCCCCCTGATTTTTCAATTTATTTTTAAAACATTTTTCCAATGTTTCTGTAATTTTTGGAATTAAAGCTAGGGAATTTTGTGATTAAATGATTTTTAATGGATGATAATAATAATAAAATATTATGAAAATAATATTTTATGATGTAAAATGGAAAATCAGACATAGGATAATTTTCTGCGAATTTATTGGACTCCGAAATTAGTTTTAAAGCCCTAAAAACCCATGAAAAATTAAACCGAATTAAACCCGTGCCAAACGCCCAACATCCCCATGAGAGCCGAAGCCAAGCCCAAGGAGCGTTGACCCAGCCCAAATCCTAGGTCAGACCCAAGCCCAAATTTTTGCATGTATAAATGCATATGGTTTATAGTTTTCTCCACAAAGAAAATAAAAAGGAAAAATAAAATTAATAAAAATCCCTAAACCCTAAACCTAACCCTAACCCTGGCCGCCACCCCCTTCCCTGACCCCCTCCGACGAGTCTCTGGCGTCACCTCTGTAACCTCCGTATCCTGAAATTTGTACTTAAATGTTGTTATTAGGTTAAATTGGGGCTATTGAGATTTTTTCCATAATTTTTGTTAATTAAAACCTAGTAACCCTAATTTTCTAGGACTTTTAAGAATTTATTTTAGAGACAAACTTAATTAAAAATATCCCAAACTTTTATTTTAGGTTCTAAATAATAAAATATATTTTCTAGAATTTTTTGGGAATTTTTTGATTATTTTTAGCATTTATTTTGAGTTAATTATGAAAAACTGAATTAAAAACTAATTTCTGAAAAAAAATCCAAAAAATAATTATTTCTGCCCAGTCAGCAAACAGGGGGCCCACCTGTCAGCCTCCTGCAGCCAACAGTGCGGGGCCCGCTTGTCAGCCACCGCGGGTGAAGCCGAGCCGACCTCGAGCCGAGCCGAGTCCGAGTTCGACTCGGACTCAGCTGAGCCGAGCCGCGTCCGACCGGGACCGTTTGATTTGGGCGGGGAGCCACGGATGGCTGCCACGTGGCAAACTCCTGAGCCGCAGCTGCTCTTTCTCTCTCCTCTCTCTATATATATTAGTTTAGTTATTTTCTAGGGTTTTTCTTGAGCCAATTTTTAGAGAATTTCCATCTAGGGTTCCTTCATCTTCCAGAAGCCATTGCGCATAGCTCCGACTCCAAACGAGGCCTAGTTTTTTTGTGTTAGAACGATATTGAGGTTAGATTTTTGATTATATAATTTGTTTTACGAAATTATGAGTATTAAATTCTAGAAAATTCGTAGATCACAGCATGTCTGAAAATAGATGTGTTTCGATGTTTTCGCGATTCCGGGAGAACCAGGAATCGGAATCATGAATCGTTTAAAGTTTCGGAAAGCTAATGTCGAGATCATTAATATATATTTTTCCCAGAATTTACTTCGAAGTATTTTTATACTTTTAATTCTGTAGAACTTCTAGGTTAGAATTTAACCATCGGTGCACGATACGAAACTTGTATGTGCCATAATTCCCAAACGAATTTGAATTTGGACGAGCCGTAAATTCTAGCATATTTTTGACGCTGAAATCTACAGGAAATCATGTATAAAAGTCGAGTTTATGTCGGTTGACTTTTCGGTCAATATATCGCCTCGATTTGCGTGCCATGAGTCTCGAGTTGATAAAATTCAGTTCCTTTGGACAAAATTTAGGAATTAACCTAAAAATTAGAATAATAAGATTAAAATAGGATTTTAGAGTAATTATTGCAGAATTAAATAAATTAAAATAAATTATCTTTTGACATGGTAAAATTGTAATACATAGGCTATTTGGACTGTGACTTGGACTCTGATTCATACCAGCAGCAGGACCCCAGGCGAGTACATTCTCTGACAATTTCTATTATGTTGATTATCTCTATAATTCTTGTTGTATAGAGTACATGACCCTGACACTATTCTTTACACGAGTTGGCATCATTGAGACCTGTCACGAGGAGTCGTGATTGAAATCCATCGTGCTAGCTGGGGATAAATGGGGAAATATTAGTAGCTTATGTGATCATAACCAACCTTACATGCATCATAGCTCACCCACACCTCACGTTGGTGCAGCCTGACCATTACATGCCTCATCACTGTTATATATGGTTAGCCGGACTTGTTGGGGATGATCGCTAATCAATGTAATGAGTCATATAGTCCCAAGCCGATCACATGATATACTAATATTTCACACACTTAGTTAGATGTTCTTGACATGCATCTCTAGTATATTGATCTAGCATCTCTATATGTTCTAGTTATTGTTCTTGTACACACCTATATACCAGTTCATTGTTCTTGCGTGTACTTGTAGTTCTATTCATTGCTAGATGCATATTGATGATGATGTTCTAGTATTTCTTTATTCCAGCATTCCCTTATTCCTGTATTTTTTATTGCCAGTATTCATATCTGTCTTGTATTTCTTTACACTGTGTTATAATTTTTGTCAATATATGTAAAACTGCTGTTAGAGGTGTATTTCGTTCCAATCCTGACTGGATATTTTTTCCAGACTGTGACATAGAAGACTTGTTTCCAACATACTTGGAGATTGGATGTTATTGATTGCAGGTTAGACAATTTATTATTGTTTAGACTTATCTTATATTTTATTTGTTTGCTTCGATATCTCATCGTGCTTTAGCTTATGTGATTGAGTATATTTCCATATTATTTTGTGATATCTGCGTCTCCTTATGGAGTTGAATATTTCATGTGAGATTGATTAGATAGTTACATGACCTAGACAGCGTTCTACCGTCGATGCTGCGGCGTAGGCTGGACGTACCCACGCTCTCGTGCCCCTATACCGGGTGCGGGTCGTGACAGTCTCTGCCCAGCCGCGTCCACTCCGACGCCCCTATCCTCCGCCCATCACCTTTCCTCTCCTCCCCGCCGCCCATCTCCGCCCTAGTCACCCCAGCGAACCTCGCCGTCGACTCCCTCTCTCATCCACCCGACGCCGTCGACCCTCCAAATCGAACTCCGCCGTACCCCAGCGAACCTCGCCGTCGATCCCGAACTCCACAGCCGCCATCTTCTCCCTAGTCCACCGCCCGTTCTTCTCCTCCTCCCGCTCCACTAACAACCCGACGCCCCGACTGCTCCGCCTGTCTCCGCCGAGACACGCTCCCAGCCACTCCCTTAGCCCCCGAGCTCCTCCTCCGGCTCTTCCCCTAGCCGCCTCCGGCCAGAGCCGCCCGGCTAGCATCGCCTCAACCGGCTGCAGCCCCGATCTCCCTCTCCGACTAACAGCAGCGACAACAGCAGCCCTAAGCGGCCAGTCGAGCGCCTCCGCTCAGCCCTCGATGACCCCGCCTCCGCCGACGAGTCCACCCAGCCCCCGGACACAGCCCTAGCGGCGGACACACGAGCCCTCGACCTGGACGAGAGCAGCAGGATCCAACAGAGGACACAGGACGCATGACAAGAGCATGACACGAGAATTCAGACTTCTCGGAGCCCTGTTCAGGTACCGTTTTCTCCCTCCTCGTAACTCTATTTTCGATTTCATCTGTTGCAACGCATAGACTGTGTAACCCGCTCGATGCCCGTATAACTCGCTCGGAGCATCGCGTCCTGTGGTGATCGCAAACAGCGATCCAAAAACAAAAAAATAACGCCCTATTTTACCCCGGAACTGAGTACGCCCTGCCAAATGGGACAACTTGGTCGTACGCGATCTTTACCGAAACGTGCGCGTCGTTGATACGGACATGTGGGATTTCGCAGAAGTCGATTCGGATGTGTGTGCACACCAAAATCAACGCATATCCGTCGACAACGCCCCGTATCTGTCCATTCTGGAATACGCTGTAACTTTGTGTACACACATCAGATCGAGACGAAACTTGCGCTATCGGACTCGTAGCAATACGCTGGTCCTTTGACCCAAGTTTGGTTCGATTTTGAGAACGTTGACAAAATTGCGTATCGTGGGCCCTACAGCTCCACTTGACGGGCGATTTTATGATCGGCTCATCGAAATCCAATTCTGGAAGTTCCGTTGGGATCGTATCATCGTTCCTGACTTGTAGACACTAAGTTGGATGAATTTGGAGACCTTTGACCCTGATACGCTTTTTGGTGCAAAGTGGCCCACATGTGGACCCCGCTTTAGCCCGAAAATGTCATTTTTGCCCTTGTGTCCAAATTGGACTTAAGGACAGGCGTTTCTAGCTATTTGATATCTTCTAAGTCTGTTAGTGATGTTTATTACAGCTTTTGGAGGAGTACCTACTGGATCCACTGATACAGGGACAACTGTTGATATTCGAACACCATGCAAGTGTACCTTGCCAAACTCTGCAGTATTGTTACATATTTTCCTTGCTTTATTATATTACTGTGCATGCTTAATCTAGGACCGTGTGACGTACTTAGCGTCCGATTATTAGTTGGGTGCCAACACCGTACGCGGTGTTGGGTATTGTCATCTAGAGATGGACATTCGTGACACTTATATATTTTCGTACTTGTCTTATCAAGTACCATATGACCCAGGACACTTGACACCATTCATGAGATAGGACCTTCCCGAGATATTCGTGGTGATTCTGTATAGGATACAAGACTTGACAGAGATACTATATTTATAGATACTTTATGACTTATTGTATTAGCTATGATCCCGCTTGACATGTACATGAGACGTTATGGTCATGATATGCATAGTTACATTGGGTGGGGAGAGACACACAGGCTACAGGCTGATCATATATATATATATAAAAATTCCTACTATTGTGAGGCCGTAGACTCTCGTAGCAGAGCTAGGCACATTACGTGTTATTACCGCTACCGGCTCCCCGACACAGAGCTTGTAGTGGCTCAGCCTGAGTACTCGTGTTGCTCTCAACTTGTATTTCACATAGATGGTTACTTACTTGCCCTATTTATTTTATTATGCTCTGCACTGCTTATATTTTGGCTTGTATTATTTTCTGTAACTTGCTATGTCCTCTGAGGACCTGGATATGGATTATGTCCCCAGGATTTGAGGACGAAATCTTTCCCGAGGTATACGGGACCGCAGCAGGAGCTGATACAGGAGCTGTACCGCCATCTGAGGATGAGGTGTTAGCCGAAGACTTTTCCTGAGCATCCATGTTTCATGCTCAGTATTTATTTATTTCAGTCATTATTATTTCGGTCTGTTGAACCATTGTATCAGATATTTATCGGGTTGTTCCCCGAAGCACTTTGTTTGAGACTAGCTGATGATTTACATTCCTTATATATATTCTGTGGATCATATTTTATTTTATATGGATGAGATTAGTTGTGCCATGTTGTCGTAGACTTGATTTTACAGCTTAAGTGCGCTCTGATGGATCCATTAAATTGGGTTGTCCATCAGTGTGTACTGCTGGCCATTGCCACTTGTCTAGTCCCTCGGTATTTTGGGACTGGGGCGTGACATGGTTTTTGTGGTGGCCCATGCAGGTCAACGACTAAATTGTTCGATTTCAACTTAGGGATCGACCAAGCCTGCAAATAGGATTAGAGTATAGGATCTCATCCACAACTTACTATGACTCATCCTCCTTCCAATCTATTCCGTTGAAAAATTGCATCCTGCTTGATTCATGTGCCTTCTCATTAGTTCCTTGAGTGTAGCTTTCTCCTAGAATATAGAAGTCCCTGTTGATAGAATAATAGGTAGGGTAACCTTCCTATTAAGAGTACAGCTAGGATATTGACACGCCCCTAAGTAGAACGCTTAATGAACCCTAGCGTCCCTCACCTATAGAATAACTTACCATTATTTCTTGTTGTAGTCATGAATGACCTAAGAGTAGTATAAGCACTATTAAAAGCTGGTTAGAGATTTGACCCTAATGTTTGACCCCAGTCTTGAAGAACCAATAGAAATTCGAGATCGAATGTTAGGACTGAACCTAATGCGCATAGTGAGATAGCATTAGGATATAGGTTCATGTCATGATATTAGCAGACAGTACCTCAGAAAGCCCAGAGCAACGAGGATGACATTCCCCATGAGGTCATACCTCAAACACGGAGAATTGCTCGCCACCTTTCCTTAGGAAACTATGATGCTATCTAGAGCCCTCTATTTTAATTTCATATGTTGTTCATCTGCGACCTTAACGTTCGCTAATGTGCAATGACTAAAATATGTTCTTCTTTCCTCCGTCTTCCAATTCGTGCCATCTGACCCTTCTGATAGTAGGCCAAGTAATTTTATTCCTTGTTAAAGACCCATAGTTTGCTAGGATTATAGCTGTAGTCTTGAATTTGAAAATTTTGTGCTTGGTAGTTAGAGTTCGATAAGTTTGAATTAATCTTGTAGAGTGTGACCCGATGATTATCCCTTAGTGTTAAATTACGTAATTTGTACCCCCACCTCGATACAAGTTATATTCCCTTTTCCTTGGGACTAGTACCATATAGTCCACTTAACCCATCGAGGCGATGTAACTGAATGGCATTAATCGCATGCTAGCAAAAGATGACAGTGTTTATTCAGACAATTAAATTTAGAGGTCCTTGCCCCTATTTGGTCGACTAGCGACTTAGACAAGGAGGTTGTATGATACTGTAGAGATTGTAGAGTCTTTTATTACTGTTGCTTATTCTGTTTTGTGACTTGAATTATTTGTATATTCTTTCATCATGATCTAGCGCATTTATATTTATAGACCACCTTGACTCATGCTGCTATTTTATAGCCTAGTTTTGCAAGCTTATTCCTTTATCAAGCTTGTTCACAATACATGTATTAGTGGATGCATACACTAATACGTTTCAGAATCAGTGTATTAAGGTCTAGCTAACCTTGGTGCGCTTGGTTCGCCCTTCGCATAACTACTTTACGTGGATTGAGATATATAGTTGACTAGTATACCTACCTCTACACATATAAGAGCATATCGTATCGGGCACATAACTGTTCCAATATGAACATGCGAATAGGAATTTACCAATAGGATTTCAATCCACAAACTGCCCTGACAACTCTCCTATTTTTGAATTCTTTAATCTCCTTGCACCTCGTACTTGTATTATATTACCATTCCCTTGAACTCTTTATTATTGATCTCTGTATTCCCTTATTTCGGAAAGACGAACCTCGTGCCTAGTATAAGTTTGACACGTAGAGAGTACTAGATATACCCCATAGGCTGATCATATACTTGAGGATTATTCTTTCGTAATTAAGGACACATCATATGGGATACAATCGGCGTTGAAGTTTCGAGGATTGAATGACATGAGTAAATAAATTAAGGAATATTTTCTTAAGGTATATAGCCTTATGTGATAGATGGATAAATTCTAAGTTGGATAGTAGTACATTGTCAACGCGAGAGGAATTTCTTTTAGATTGTGATCGAGTAAGATTAAATTGGGAGAGGTTCAAGCCATTCTAATTTTGAGAAATTTAGAAGAATGACTAAGATGATAAGGATTAATGAATTGATATTGAGTACCCAATATTTATACCTTAAGTACATGATTTAAATTTTTGAACAATGAAGGTAGAATCATCAATTTGAATTTGGAGGATAAATATAGAATTTCAGACTTGAACATTGGTGGACTGTATTTAAATTATATTTTTTTCAACTTGATGATTTGAATTAAGAATTAAAATTTGATGGTTGGACTACCTATCTGAAATATTAAGGATGTGAATGGAATTTAAAAAGTTGAAGCATACAAAAATTTATAAGTGAAAGTGGGAATAATATTGGACTCGAATTACTTCTAGAGAAAATTATGATAGTTAGAGATCGTGAGGTAAAATATACATGCTTATTTAAATCTTGGAGATGTTATGTGGATATGGATAATTTGAAACAAGGGAGAAGAGATAACCATAGGTTGAATTTTGATTGGAGCAGTGGTCATCTTAACCTAGAAGTGATTGCAATGGATATGATTAGGATTTTAGTTATCACAAGGAGATTGCGATTGACTTGCCTTATGTATATGAAGGATTAACAGATTATGCCTAATTTTAATTTTGAGGACGGCATTGTTTAAGTTGGATGGATTGTGAAACCCTCTCACCTAAGAATTAGACCTACTTGGCTTAGATAGTGAGACTGAGGCTAGCTCGAATACACTTAGAAATAGAACACGATATTTTATTTAGTTTTACAACATGGTATCACTTGGCGCACCTTACCATTGCTTCGATAATTGGAGCACTTTCCCAGTCAATGCCTTCCTACAAATTCCACACCTTTGTCCTAGACATGCCCATCCTCCATTTCCATCTTTGTGCAACATTTCAATGGTTGGGCGTTTTATGCAAAAGGGCATTTAGGTGTCCACATCGTTGACATGACACAAGAAGAAACCTATTTTTCTGCCCATGTAACGTCGCCCACTCCGTTAAACCTATCCTTGCAATTTAACTAATGCAAATCTTATATCATCCTTGTCTTCTACCGTGGCTTAATTTTAATTTTGAGGACGAAATTTTTATAAGTTGGGTAGATTGTAAGCCCCCTGATTTTTTAATTTATTTTTAAAACATTTTTCCAATGTTTCTGTAATTTTTGGAATTAAAGCTAGGGAATTTTGTGATTAAATAATTTTTAATGGATGATAATAATATTAATAAAATATTATGGAAATAATATTTTATGGTGTAAAATGGAAAACCGGACATAGGGTAATTTTTTGCGAATTTATTGGACTCCGGAATCAGTTTTAAAGCCCTAAAAACCCATAAAGAATTAAACCAAATTAAACCCGTACCAAACGCCCAACATCCCCATGAGAGCCGAAGCCAAGCCCAAGGAGCGTTGACCCAGCCCAAATCCTAGGTCAGACCCAAGCCCAAATTTTTGCATGTATAAATGCATATGGTTTATAGTTTTCTCCACAAAGAAAATAAAAAGGAAAAATAAAATTAATAAAAATCCCTAAACCCTAAACCTAACTCTAACCCTGG
Source organism: Iris macrosiphon (assembly GCA_036927795.1). NCBI lineage: Eukaryota > Viridiplantae > Streptophyta > Magnoliopsida > Asparagales > Iridaceae > Iris > Iris macrosiphon. The sequence continues at coordinate 30,436,907 of JAYESA010000004.1, read as the reverse complement.
CCGCCATCCCCTTCCTTGACCCCCTCCGACAAGTCTCCGGTGCCGCCTCTGCCCAGCCGCGTCCACTTCGGCGCCCCTAGCCTCCGCCCATCACCTTTCCTCTCCTCCCCGCCGCCCATCTTCGCCCTAGTCACCCCAGCGAACCTCGCCGTCGACTCCCTCTCTCATCCACCCGACGCCGTCGACCCACCAAATCGAACTCCGCCGTACCCCAGCGAACCTCGCCGTCGATCCAGAACTCCACAGCCACCATCTTCTCCCTAGTCCACCGCCCGTTCTTCTTCTCCTCCCGCTCCACCAACAACCCGACGCCCCGACTTATCCGCCTGTCTCCGCCGAGACACGCTCCCAGCCACTCCCTCAGCCCCCGAGCTCCTCCTCCGGCTCTTCCCCTAGCCGCCTCCGGCCAGAGCCGCCCGGCTAGCATCGCCTCAGCCGGCTGCAGCCCCGATCTCCCTCTCCAACTAACAGTAGCGGCAGCAGCAGCCCTAAGCGGTCAGACGAACGCCTCCGCTCAGCCCTCGACGACCCCGCCTCCACCGGCGAGTCCACCCAGCCCCCGGACACAGCCCTAGCGGCGGACACACGAGCCCTCGACCTGGACGCGAGCAGCAGGATCCAACAGAGGACACAGGACGCAGGACACGAGCAGGACACGAGAATTCAGACTTCTCGGAGCCCTGTTCAGGTACCGTTTTCTCCCTCCTCGTAACTCTATTTTCGATTCTGTCTATTGCAAAGCGTAGACTGTGTAACCCCCTCGGTGCCCGTGCAACTCGCTCGGAGCATCGCGTCCTGTGGTGATCGCAAACCGCGATCCAAAAACAGGAAAAATAATGCCCTGTTTTACCCCGAAACTGAGTATGCCCCGCCAAACGGGACGACTTGGTCGCACGCGATCTTTACCGAAATATGCGCGTCGTTGATACGGACGTGTGAGATTTCGCAGAAGTCGATTCGGATGTGCGTGCACACCGAAATCAACGCGTATCCGTCGACAACGCCCCGTATTCGTCTATTCTGGAACACGCTATAACTTTGTGTACGCACGTCGGATCGAGACAAAACTTACGCCATCAGACTCGTAGCAATACGCTGGTCCTTTGACCCAAGTTTGGTTCGATTCTGAGAACATTGACAAAATCGCGTATCGTGGGCCCCACAGGCTCCACTTGACGGGCGATTTTGTGATCGGCTCATCGGAATCCAATTCTGGAAGTTCCGTTGGGATCATATCATCGTTCCTGACTTGTAGATACTAAGTTGGATGAATTTGGAGACCTTTGACCCTGACACACTTTTCGGTGCAAAGTGGCCCACATGTGGACCCCGCTTTGGCCCAGAAATGTCATTTTTGCCCTTGTGTCCAAATTGGACTTAAGGACAGACGTTTCTAGCTATTTGATATCTTCTGAGTCTGTTGGTGATGTTTATTACAGCTTTTGGAGGAGTACCTACAGGATCCACTGATACAGGGACAACTGTTGATATTCGAACACCAGGCAAGTGTACCTTGCCAAACTCTGCAGTATTGTTACATATTTTTATTACTTCATTATATTGCTGTGCATGCTTAACCTAGGACCATGTGACGTACTTAGCGTCCGATTATTAGTCGGGTGCCAACACCGTACGCGGTATTGGGTATTGTCATCTAGAGATGGACATTCGTGACACTTATATATTCTCGTACTTGTCTTATCAAGTATCATATGACCCAGGACACTTGACACCATTCATGAGACAGGATCTTCCCAAGATATTCATGGTGATTCTGTATAGGATACATGACTTGACAGAGATACTATATTTATAGATACTTTATGACTTATTGTATTAGCTATGATCCCGCTTGACATGGACATGAGACGTTATGGTCGTGATATGCGTGGTTACATTGGGTGGGGAGAGACACACAGGCTACAGGCTGATCATATATATATAAAAAAAATCCCTACTATTGTGAGGCCGTAGACTCTCGTAGCAGAGCTAGGCACATTACGTGTTATTACCGCTACCCGGCTCTCCGACACAGAGCTTGTAGTGGCTCAGCCTGAGTACTCGTGTTGCTCTCAACTTGTATTTTACATAGATGGTTACTTACTTGCCCTATTTATTTCATTATGCTCTGTACTGCTTATATTTTGGCTTGTATTATTTTCTGTACCTTGCTATGTCCCCTGAGGACCTGGATATGGATTATGTCCCCAGGATTTGAGGACGAGATCTATCCCGAGGTATACGGGACCGCAGCAGGAGCTGATACAGAAGCTGTACTGCCATCTGAGGACGAGGTGTTAGCCGAAGACTTTTCCTGAGCATCCATGTTTCATGCTCAGTATTTATTTATTTCAGTCATTATTATTTTGGTCTGTTGAACCATTGTATCAGATATTTATTGGGTTGTTCCCCGAAGCACTTTGTTTGAGACTAGATGATGATTTACATTCCTTATATATTCTGTGGATTATATTTTATTTTGTATGGATGAGATTAGTTGTGCCATGTTGTCGTAGACTTAATTTTACAGCTTAAGTGCGCTCTGATGGATCCATTAAATTGGGTTGTCCATCAATGTGTACTGCTGGCCATTGCCACGTGTCTAGTCCCTCGGTATTTTGGGACTGGGGCGTGACACATAAGGTATTGCGATGAATGCGATCCACAGACGCGATGCCAGGCACCACCCATCGGCGTAGCCAAATAGAAAGGAAGCCAGCCAGTTGAGCTTCTCTTGACAGAGGCTTTCGACAATGCCTCATATAATTGTAGGCTTTAGTTCCTGCAGGATAACCCCCTATCTCTTCATTGAGAACACAATCTGGAGCCCCTGCATCTTCAATAAGATCATCAATTATATTGGCATTAAGAATGCTCAGAGGGTTCAAAGGTTTGTCTTTGCTATCTACAACCTTGTCCTGCTTGGCATTTCTAGCCTGATGGAAGAAGAGGTAGGATACCCATTTATTAATATGGGCTAAATCAGAGGGCTCTCTGTAGAAGGTGGTGCATGGAAGATAGTGGCTCATCAGCTCTTGGTACACTGCCACTACCCGAGGGTTGGTATCCTTTAACTCTCTGTTGGTGGGGACGTATTCTTTATAAGGAATGTCTCACATTAGCAGCTTTGAGATATCTACCATCTCATGAAGGGCTAGGCCCAACTCACCTATCGGAGTGGCGAAAGTCCTAGTGAGCGAGTTATATCGCTCCATCAAAGCTAAGAATAAATTGGGGTTGATAGGCAGCCTAACACTAGTAGCACTCACAGCCTCAAATAAGTTAATACTTTTCAGCTCCATCTGAAAGTGCTTCAGGGCCCATACAGTTAAACTGGCCCATCGAAGATTCTGGGGGTTAAGCCATTCATGGTGCGAGGGTTAACCCTACGATATACTCCTCCCTGCTCTATGAATTCATTACAGAAAGTTGCCATTTGAAATGGCTGGATCAAGGAAGAGTCTTCACTAGGGACGCTGCCTGGTAATAAGCCTCTGAAGAGCATAATAGGGCCTGAGGGACTGCCTACAAAGGATCCTCGGTTTAATTCTTTCTTATAAAAGATCTTCCCTGGCTGGCCATGAAGATCAGGAGTCAGAGTCCATGTCATCTTTCTGGGATATGTGGCATGGAAGAATGCAGAGATAGGGTAATCTCTGGACATCTTTGGCAGGAATATGACCGTGCCCTCAGCAGAAAATATCCAATCTTCCTTCTTGGGCTTTATTTGGGATTGTTTATCAATAACATCCCCAAATAAGAAAGCTGGTTTCTTATACTCAGTTCCGTCTATGTACGTTAAGGGTTCCCTACTGATCATACTCGGCAACATTCTTTCTCCTTGGGCCGAGATCAGAGTTCCCCTTTCTTGAGGATACTCGTTTCCAGAGATGGGGAAAGTCACATGGGACAAGTCCTCCAAGTAGTTAGAATTCAGCATTCCAGCAGCAGAGCCTATTACTTCAGCCAGAAGAAGGATCTGTAGGTCCACTGCAAAAAGCAAGAGAATAAGTCAGTTTTACGCTGGAATTTACTTTCAGCGCGTAAAACGTAAGGTGCTACACTCTTGCAGTATACACCAAAACTTGACAGTCTGAGTTTTTACGCCAGACTGTAAAAATTTGAGTTTTACGCTGGAGTTTATTTCCAGTGCGTAAAACGCAAGGTTTGCGAAATATGCCAAAATTTGACAGTCTTGAGTTTTTATGCCAGACTGCAAAAATATGGAGTTTTACGCTGACACATTAAAAATGTGGACGTACTTGCGCATACATGTATAACGTGTATGAAGGGTTTTATTCCTCTCGAAGTCTTTACCTGTGATGCCCGGTGCACAGCTAGAAGGCGGAGCACTTCATTCAGAATGAGGCTCGCTTGGCCTAGTAGGAGTCGCTCATGATTGAGCAGAGGAGCGAGATGATGAAACGGCTTTCTTTCCCTTAGCAGCGGAGGTCTGTTTTGGTGCCATGGCGAATCTGAGGTTTTTTAGAAAGAGACGAAGAGTTCTCAGAAAGAGACGAAGGGTTTTTTCTCTCTCATGACCTAGGCCTATTTATAGAGTTCAAGTGACTCTCTGAATCCTTAACCAAATCTAATTTTTTATCATAATCGGTTATGATTTGGGACCACGTCAGCCGATCATTTGAAAAGGAAGACAGATAGTCATGCTGCGTAACGGATCCCTAATTTTACGCTCAGATTCTTTTATGCGCAGAGCAAGGATCCATGATTTTATGTGTAGAGCAAGGATATATGATTTTACGTGCAGAGCTACAGATATATGATTTTATACTTAGAAGCTTTTACGCTCAGAAGCTACAGATCTACGATTTTACGCTCAAAAGCTACAGATCTATGATTTTACGCTCAGAAGCTTTTACGCTCAGAAGCTACAGATCTATGATTTTACGCTCAGAAGCTACAGATCTATGATTTTACGCTCAAAAGTTTTTACGCTCAGAAGCTACAGATCTACGATTTTACGCTCAGAATCTACAGATCTATAATTTTATGCTCAGAAGCTACAGATCTACGATTTTATGCTCAGAAGCTACAGATCTACGATTTTATGCTCAGAAGCTACAGATCTACAATTTTATACTCGGAAGCTGCGGATCTATGATTTTACGCTCAAATGCTATGGATCTATGATTTTATGTGCATCTTAAATTATACGGGACAGATCAGCTAGCAGAATACGCGTATATCTTGATAATTTGGGTTTTACGCTTGAAAAAGCCAGTCACAAGAGTTTACGCAGAAAATGCTCTTCTTTCCCAGTCGAAAGGACTTCATCAGACGAAGGGCCAAGGATTTCCCTAAAAGCATCTATCTTCACTGGAAGATGACTTTTCTTCCTCGGCCATTGATAGTTCATTCGAAGTATTAGCCAGAATCTAGTTCAGGGATGGCCTGTTCGGCGGACATTTTTTGCCTTGTCTCGAGAATCTTTCGAGAAGCTATTTTTTTGAAGATGATGTTCTGAACAGATGTTTTTCGTATTTATGAAGGAGAAATGACGGTTTAGAATGACTCCTCGTCCAAAAAAATAGCATGACAATTGGATTTTCAAGACAATTTAATGCTAAAAGAGTTTTTACGCATCCTCCTCTATGCGTAAAAGTCGGAACGTGACTGGAGGCATATTTGTCAGAGTCAGCGTAAAAATTACTCAAGCGTGTTGAAGTTGCGCATTACCAGACTTCCTCACAGCAATATGGCAAATCAATAGTGTGTAAAAAAAGACAAGTTTATTAATCATGATTACATATGATGGAAATCTATTTTTTACAAAGGATTTTTCATTAATATTCAAGATCACGATTACATATGATGGGAATCTATTACGCTAGGTTCTCGTCTGATGGAGATCTTCATTGCTTCTTCTATAGCACTTTTTCGGCCGGGAGGCCAAGAAAATGGTTAATGGAGGGAGGATATAGAACTGGACCTGTTTAAATTATTCAAGCCCACCCCCCATACGTTATTGGTGGCCATGCTTAGATTTGTGTTAGGAATTCAGACCCAACACAATACTGGAAGACACGGCCAAGTTGCCCACCGGGGTCCAGCTTCATAACAGGGGAAAATACAGCTAGCAAGCTGTATGGTCTAATGTGACCCTTCCTCTCTCTTTGACGAATCGCTATATAAAATTGCTGATTATCTTGAGCAAAAGAATCTATGATATCCTTCCATGGTCCATCATTGCATAGAATATTTGCTCGAAGATGTCTCTTTTTACGGCTCCTTACATGCTGGAAGAGCATAATCTTCCTCTTTCTCGGTTCAGTCCAATGAATCTCAGCAGCCATCTTTGTGGTGAAGGAAGTATGGAAAAACAAGTTTATTTGCTTGCTCTTATATAGGCAGAAGAGAACATACAAATCCCAACAACTTCTTAAATATCGCCGAAAAATCAGCCTCGAAGAACGAGTCAAATTTGACCATTTCATGCTTCATTCAAAGTATTTCAAATTACAAAGAATTTGAAAACTTTGAAGGGGGTCTTGTAGAAGCATGAAATACGCTGAGGAATTGTACGCGTATTATACAGTCAAAATCCCCAACATACATGAAGCCCGCGTAAAACAGAGCTTCAGAGCTGTTTGGCGTAAAATAGAGCTTAAGAGCTGTTTGGCGTAAAGTAGATCGTTAGAGCTGTCCGCGTAAAACAGAGCTTCAGAGCTGTTTGGCGTAAAGCAGCACTTCAAGGCTGTTTTGGCGTAAAAATATTGCTATACCTCCCTGTGTAAAAGTTTAAAATACGTTTATTTTTAATGCAGCGTAAAGTTGTACGAGGAACTCTTCGTATTCCTCGAATGAATTTGTCAAACAAAACAGTGAACCTGACTCCTGACAAAAGTACTGCACGATGACCGAGAGGACGGCTGTGATGATGATTTTGCACAGAGACCAAGGCTGTCGTTTAGTGACATATTCTTGATACAAGTCATTTTTACGCATTCAAAGAATACGCTGCCTATTCTATATGGGCATAAATAAGTTTTTACGCTCAAGATGGGACGAAATCAGACGCCACGTCAAAAGCTGTTTCTCGTACAGAGCTCGAGGCATATCTCTGCATTTAATGCACGAGATGGGGGCAGATCTCTGCATTTAATGCACGAGATTTTGTTCTATTTTTAAATGACTGGGAAAGCTAAAACTGTGGCTAATACGCTCACATCACCATCCTCGCATTTTATTCCAACCAGGCTATTTTCAACTATAGGAGTATGCCGTATGCTATCTCCTCGAAATACGCCAACTCGGCTATATTTGCAAAGGTACGTGATAAGGCTATTTAGCCCAGAATACGCTCAAGACCTCAGTCATGACGGATAATTGGCTATTTTACGCTGGTTGTCTATTATTCATGAATCCTCAAGTTTTACGCAGAGCTTGGCTTTTACACCAACAAGATATTTATTTGGCTTTTAAGCCAACCATCTTTACGCAAGGTGTAGCTACCTACGTGGCTTGCATGCCATGATCTTCGAGAAGCAGTTATACGCGTTACCTCATAAAGGGACACGTGTCATACGCAGATTCAGAAGACAATTAGAATATGGGGTAGCAGTTATCATAACTACAGCGTAAAAGAAGTCTTCTTCTTCACAGTTACTTGGCTTTTACGCCAACAAGACAGTTATTTGGCTTTTACGTCAACCATCTTTATGCAAGGTGCAACTACCTATGTGGCTTGCATGCCATGATCTTCGAGAAGCAGTTATACGCGTTACCTCATAAAGGTACACGTGTCATACGCATATTCAGAAGACAATTGGAACATGGGGTAGCAGTTATCATAACCGCAGCGTAAAAGAAGTCTTCTTCTTCATAGTTACTTGGCTTTTACGCCTTTTACGCCAATAAGACAGTTATTTGGCTTTTACGCCAACCATCTTTACGCAGGGGCAGTTATCTACGTGGCTTGCATGCCATGATCTTTGAGAAGCAGTTATACGCGTTACCTTATAATGGGACACGTGTCATACGCAGATTCAGAAGATTATTTGAATATGGGTAGCAGTTATTATAACCGCCGCGTAAAAGATGCAACTTTCTTCACAATTTGGCATTTTACGCCAACAAGACAGTTGCTTGGCTTTTTACGCCAACCTATCAGTTATTCGGCTGATCTCTATAAATAGAGACCCTTGGTCACAGGGTAAAAAGGGGACCAAGACGGCATACAACCGGGCACACAGACCGGACAAGGGCATAATCGAAGATCGGAGAGAGAGAGCACAGACAGAGAGTATTGGTTGACAACTTTGGCAACGAAAATTCAATCCCACTTGCAACCTTTGGAGCTTCTTCTTCTTCTACAACACTTCTTCATCATCGTGTGGTCCAAGGGACAAAGTGATCGACCGCAGATCAGACTCCTTTAGCAATACTTCCCCAGAATAATTCTATTGTACTTAACATCCTCGTATAAGATTAATTGTACTCTTTTTCTTGTTTGTAAGCAAAAAAAAAGGTTTCGTATAAACCCTCTTCTCTTCTCATTTTGTTTATCCAAACAATGCCCTTATTCCTGGTATGGGTCATGACATGGTGACAAAATAAAGATTTTTATAATGGATTTCATACTTAATCCCTCAAGGAAAATCAATCCATATGGGCCACCATCCCATGTGCATATACAAATACTAAGCAAAGCTATATATTGAGATATACACATTGGTGGTTTTCCAATGTGGGACTAAAACTCCCAAAGCAAAGTAAAAAATACCAACAATCCCCCACATATATCACAATATATGGTCGAGTGTTCCTCATAGTGACTGTCAATTATGTATTAGGATAGATGTCGCCCACGACTTGAATCTTCCTGCATAGGTCAAACAACAATTTGATACAATAATGGACTACGCCTTGAATTCTGAACCATAGCTGATGTTCTTCCTACTCGCACAATGAGATCAGCTGTGCCTCTGGTCACAAATTAAAGGCCCTGTGCTGACATGGTTTTGATGTATGTATCTTGGGTGTCTACAAGTTTACCCTCAAGAGACGGCCTATATCTCTGTTCATACACTTAGGTGAGTTCTTTTAAGAGAGTTTAACATTTTTCAACATAAAGCCTTGCGCTTTTGTGTGGTGCTATGCCACCGAGACATGGCTCACAGTCGAGGTTAACTACCTCTTGTGGTGTCACCCACTGTAGTATGAGGTCACTAGCCTCTTAGTAGTGTTGTACTAAATCCCAGCACGAAGTCTTGCGCTTCCGTGCGGTGCTACGCCTCTGTGACATGGATCGTAGTCGAGGTTAACTACCTCATGTGGTATCACCCACTGTAGCATGAGGTCACCGACCTCTTAGTAGTGATGTGCTACAACTCTCTATCTTTTCAGCATTAGGCTATTTGCCTATTTGTGGTGCTACTACCGCTGTGACATGGCTCACAGCCGAGGCTTTACATCTTTTACTTTATCGTGGTGTCACACCACTGTAGCATAGGATACAAGTCCCTTGTAGTGCTGAACTACACATGCTTCCTGCAGCGTAGGCCGAATATTCGCTCTGTCCGAGAACTCATTAAGGCATCCAAGCCACCCTTACACATGATTTGTTCTATATATAAATATAAAAAACAACTAATAGACCATAGTGGTTCTGGGTATGTATCATATCCTGTCCCGAAAGAGTACCCACTGTACCTGATATTTTTTCAGTCAATGATCCTCCCTTAAACCAAAAGTTAGATACCTAGTAGATTTTTCTTTGAACTAATAGCATAAAACTTAATGGTAGGATTACAAAAACATAATATCAAAGGTCCTTCAAGCCCATTTTATCTACTGTGTCTTCGACTAGCTGGCGCTTGAGGCCTTTAGTGAACGGATCCTCCAGGTTCTCCTAACTCCGAACATCTACCACTGTAATGACACCAGTCTTGATGAAATTGTTCAGTACTCTGTGCCAAAGCCGCACAGTTCTCTTCTTTCTATTAAAAAGATTATTAGATACCACTGTCACAGCTGCTTCGTTGTCTCAGTATATCGGTACAGTCAGAATCTGTTCACCAATAATTGAAAGATCGTACATAAGCTCCTGAAGCCACTCTGCTTTATCTGCTGCAGCCAATAGTGCATAGAAATTAGACTCCATTGATGAGTTTGAGAGCATAGTCTACTTCTTTGACTTCACGATATAACAACTCCACCCATTGAGAAAATATATCCTTATGTGGATCTCTCGCTCTCTTCTTCTGAGCACCAACTAGCATCACTGAAGCCTTTTACCAGCTGGATCTCCGTTGTAGTAAATTATAAACTTATGAGTCTTCTTGAGGTGTCATGCCCCAGTATCAAAATACGAAGATGGACATGTCCAGCTATCCCATACAAGGTGTTATACGTTATACGGCGATCACGGCTGTATAAGACAAAGTGGTGCATGCTATAATCAAGTTTTATATGGTCAAAAACTTCTATGACTCAATCGTCAACCAAGAAATAGTAAGAGTGAGCATGTAAGATAAAGCAGTTAGGCGTCCCTGACACTCTATCAGAATGATCATGAAACTAGTTATACATGATGCTATACTAGTATATTTCCAAGAGTACATGACTGTAACTCAGCCACAGTCTGAATAATATACAATCATGTAGAGGAACTAAGGTCCAGATAAACCAGCTAACAGGTGTCGTTGGCTAAATGCCAAAAAGGCAATACAAAATTATACTCAAATTGGGGAAGAAAAAACCCACTCAAGTTCCTCGACAAAAATTCTCCTGGTGTGCGACATCGGTCAAATACAGGATAAGATCCTCGGGCTCTGCTACTAAACCTGGCCAAACAAAACCAGCGGGGTCAGGCCCCGATAACAAGTACCATAAAGGAGCATAAGTGAATGAAGCAAAAACCAATAAAGTATATAAAAATAGGAAATTCGTGCCATAACGGCGAGCGTATGACCTTTAATAGGAGCAGTATGACTCCTCTACAACCAAACTAGGACAAGAGGTATCGCACTACTCCGAGATAGGGTACGACTAACCAATTATGAACACGACGAAGATACAACACATTAATATAATCCAGGACACACATGCCATAATAGAAGCCAAGATATAGAAATAATATGCATCTTCGGTACATGATCTATTGTGACATATTGGCGCAACCCTACAACCAAACAAGGACAAGGGTTAAACCATCGCACCACAATAGTCATGTCCTTAGACTACAAGCACATACTCTTTTAAATCGGCCAATCAATCATACGGCTTATTATGTGGAGTCTGAGTTATCTCAGAAATAATGCATAATAGGTATCCTCAGGTCACGCTAGTGCTGAACATGAGCTAACCGAACCAAATAAATAAAATATGTACTTGCAGGATACACCAGTCCCCCGTAGGGCCACTGTGCTAAAAATACGGTATTAACGGTTCCAGTGTTCCTATACTGTCCTTGGCTCTGCATAATAATAATCAGATACTGCAATCCACTAAGACAGATGATATATAGTATCTGTAGTGGCTAGCCCACAGCGCACTTAGAATGAATCTCTGTGGGAAGGTTCGTTGGCATGGTCTTGGGATACCGTTCTCTCCCAATGTTACTACCACTTTTAGTTACCTAATTAGCCCTATGTTGTTGTTAAAATCTCAAGGCGTGATCACATGAGAATTTTCCTTAAGATGTCGTACAAAGTACGGGCACGCTAGATACGAATCCATAGAAGTCAAATCTGGATTCACCCGAGCGTGTATGCAACATTCAGACAATCAACATCCTAGCCACGCTTTGGTAGTTGACTCACTTATTATGTCCGTACTGGGATATATATATATATATATATAATATCATGCGTTCAAGAATTTGGAGACATTCTCGATGCACAACCCAAATACAATCACTTAACACGTGACACGATGTGTCACACCTCGGCGCACAATAAATCATAAATAATTATCCGGCAATAGTGGTATCAGCACGGATACAGTATTCGAGTCCAACCACCAAACTTATAGTTGGTCATATGAGTCTTATCACATGGGGATGCTTGGTCAAAATATAATCTACTTAAATCAGGTATAAAGACTGTCAATCAATTGGAAGTCTAGATTGTGTAAAATCCTCGAATTAATGATTATGCTGCCGAACGTGAGTAAGGAAAAAATTGTGAGCTACTCTGGAGAAGATCCACAATCCTCTGGAGAAGATCCACAATCCTTCAACCAAATAAGGACTGGGATTGCAGATCGTCTCCCAAGCAGAATTATGCCCTCACTCCATTCAACTAACAAAATGATAAGTTCATCTTCTATTCTGAGTTTACTCTGGGTTGTCATATGGTCTACTACAATATATAATCATACTATGCACATAGTCAATTCTATCACATAGCCAGGGCTAGCACAGTCTGGTTAGTAAGTCCATTCTTTCTTATAATAACACAACAAGAAGCCATGATCAACCATATAGGGTACGATAAGAAATATTTTAAATACAATAATTAAACCGAAGAAATCGTGGAACATGAACATAGATTACTAGGGTCGCATAGGATCACATACGCGTATGAGAAGTGCACGCATGGATTGTCGCATAGGTCAGGCCGCATACACTAATCAGGCGCATGAGCAACTGGCCGCATGGACGAGATGGCCGCATCGATAAGATGGCCAAATGGATGAGCTGGCCGCATGGACGAACTGGCCGCATACTACCCCAGTCCGCATGTGAAGTCAGGCTGCATGCTCCTCTTGGTCGCATGCTCAGGGTCAAGGTCTACTCCTTGGGATAAGTGTCGAAGTGACAGGCAATAAATAAAGTATCAGTGATATGACATAAAGTGACATCTATAATAAAATGGGTCAGAAAAAAAATAAAGAAAAGTGCCAACGGTTCAGAGCCACGCATCCGAGAAAAATAGTGGTTGCATGCTCTCCAGGCCGCATAAGTGTCGGTGCCGCATATGGAGTCAATATCGCATGAAGTTGATGCTGCATAGAGGTCTCTTAGACTTAGCACAATTATCATCCGTTCAGTGAGTGAAAGCACAAGGTGTTCAAGGCCACTTGTGTAAATCCGCAGTCATGCGTCCAACAAGATGGACGCATGATGTCAGTATGCGGCAAGAGTTTATGCCGCATAACCCTCTCAGTCCATATGGCACTCTCAGTCGCATAGTTCACTGGCCACATGCTAACTTCGTCTTCTCCAGACAGCAAGTTCAGCCATGGTAGAAAAGCTCCAAAAACCCAAAAATTATTTTCTTCATAAAACTTTATTTTAACTCTGAATCAAGTGATACAAAAGCCAAAATGCTCGAAATAAAGTGCTCTAACATATGGAAAAACTAGTTTTTGAAAACACTAAATTTTAGTATATCAAAACCAAGAAAAACACATAGAACACGTAAAAATCCTAAACTTGAAACTCAGATCTATAAAAATCTATACACCAAAATCCAAAACTCCAGAACTAAATATGATCAGTAACTCAAGGAGAATATTTTTTATCGAAGGTCTGGTAGTTGTGCACCTCTACAATGTGCAGGATCTCCAAGTGAAGTCCCTGCTGGAACCTTATTGCTCTCTCCAATTTAGTTGCCACCATGGTTGGAGCGAATCTGTTAAGTCGACAAATTTTTGCCGCATGGACATCTACTGTCCTTCCAGCTTGCTTGAGGTTAATGAACCTTAGGTGAAACTTACACTGAGTCACAATCCCAAAGTACTTTGCCCTGAAACGGATCCTAAAATCTTTTCATGAAATAGGGTGCCTCAATCCTACCTTAATCCTACCTCTTTTGCCAGATCTTGGAGTTGTAATCAGACTTGGTCGACTTGCTCCTCTGCTGGAATCTTAGCTGCCGCCATGCTTGTCTCAATGTCTTGACGCCAAGCATCCATCATAATAGCATCTACTGTGCCATCAAAATATCTCGAGTTGAGTCGACAGAATCTGTATGACATCCCATAATCTTCTTCTTCACTCTTCTCCAGAACCGTTTGCAGTCCTTAGTTTAATAGTACGTTCTGCTCATGTTATCGAAGCTGTTGGAGCTGCTACACTGCTATCTGATGTTGTTATGTAGCCATCATATCTCTGATAATTTCTAACAGTGTCGGGATTTCAAGTGCTGCTGGTGTTACTAGAACTGCTGGTGGTTCTAGGATCTCTGGTACATGTCCATCCATTGTCTCTACTCGAAGCTGATCTTGAGAAAGTATTGTCTCTTGCTAGCACTCAATAGGATCTTGCCCTGCTAGCTGTTATACCCCATATGCTCTCTAACAGGCAGAGAAGAGGCACCCTAAAGGAAAAGAATACCAAGACATCAAATGACAGGACATAAAAGAACAAGAAAGTAAACTGTTGATATTTTATGCTCGGTATCGAATAAGACGAATTCAGGATATCAAAAGAAATAGTTTTGATTGAGACTCTTAGATCAAGACACCCCACAAGTCTGAAAAGACAGACCTGCATGGGCTACTACTAAAACCTTGTCACGTCCCAGTATCAGAATACGAAGATGGACATGGCCAGCTACCCTATACAAGGTGTTATATGTTGTACGGTGATCACGGCTGTATAAGACAAAGGGGTGCATGCTACAATCAAGTCTCCTATGGTCAATAACTTTTGTCTCAATCATCAACCAAGAAACAGTAAGAGTGAGCTTGTAAGATAAAGCAGTTAGGCGTTCCTGACGCTCTATCAGAATGATCATGAAACTAGTTATAATGGATGGTATGCTAGTACATTGCCAAGAGTACATGACTGTAAGTCAGTCATGGTTTGAATAATGTAGAGAAACTAACGTCCAGATAAATGGACTACAGGTGCCGTCGGCTAAACGCCAAAAAGGTAATACAAAATAATACTCTTAGTGGAGGAAAAGAAACTCACTCAAGTTTCTCGGAGGACATCCTCCTGGTGTGCACCATCAGTCAGATACATGACAGGATCCTCAGACTCTGCTACTAAACATGGCCAAACAAAACAATCGGAGTCAGGCCCCGATAGCAAGTACCACAAAGGAGTACAAGTGAAGAAAGCAAAAACCAATAAAGTACATAAAATAGGAAATCTGTGCCACAACGGTGAGAGTATGACCTTTCATCGGATCAGTAGGACACCTCTACAACCAAATAAGGACAAGAGGTGTCACACTACTCCGAGACAGGGAACGACTAACCAATTATGAACACGACGAAGATACAACACATCAATATAATCCAGAACACACATGTCATAATACAAGCTAAGATATAAATATAATATGAAGCTTTCGTACATGACCTATTATGACACATTGGCGCAACCCTACAACCAAATAAGGACAAGGGTTGAACCGTCGCACCACAATAGTTCATATCCCTAGACTACCAGCACATACCATTTTAGATCGGCCAATCAATCGTACGGCTTGTTATGTGGAGTTCGAGTTATCTAAAAATAATGCATAATAATTATCCTCAGATCACGCAAGTGCCAAACATGAGCTAACCGAACCAAATAAATAGAACAGACACTTGCAGGATGCATCAGTCCCTCGTAGGGCCACTGTGCTAAAAATATGGTATTAGCGATTTCAGTGTTCCTATAGTAAAATAGTAGCTCGGTATAATAATAGTCAGATACTGCACTCCACTAAGACAGATGATATACAATATCTGTAGTGGCCATCCCCCAGCGCACTTAGAATGAAACTATGTGGGAAGGTTCATTGGCATAGTATCAGAATACCGTTCCCTCCCAATGTTACTACCATTTTTAGTTACCTAATTAGCCCTATGTTGTTGTTGAAATCTCAAGGCGTGGTCACATGAGAATTTCCCTTAAAATATCGTACAAAGTACGGGCACGCTAGATACGAATCCATAGAAGTCAAATCAGGATTCACCCGAGCATGTATGCAACATTCAGACAATCAATATCCTAGCCACGCTTTGGTAGTTGACTCGCTTATTATGCCCGTGTAGGAAAAACAATATATATATATATATATATATATATATATATATATATATATATAATATCATGCATTCAGGAATTTGGAGGCATTCTCGATGCACAACCCAAATATAATAACTTACAATATGCACGCGTAGGGCGCGCGTGCACAAGGCCTAGGTATAATGATATTCTTTAGAAGGCATGCAACAGAGTATGCAAATTAGATAACACACATTGAGGCATAGAATTTTTTTCTTTTATTGATAATGAACATATGATTACAGACTCTAGACCCAAAAGGGATAAGATGCCACACGGGCTTACAACTTGGATACAAAAAGAGATAGCCGTTCCATACATCACATCCTTTACTAAAACTTTAAAATGATATAGACACCTGCTGGCGAAGCTATCGCCTTACCTCGGAGCTGCATATAAGGGTTGTGCGGCCTCCGAGTGCTTTGTACAAGCTCCAAAAAGTTACGAACAGTTGCAAAGAGTACTGGACTGGTTGGGGGAAGAAGAAGCTTCAGCTCCTCGTCGTGTCGCTTGGGCTCGGGGAACCTGCTACAACGAGGGTCAGTACTTTGAAAAGTACCGGTGAGGGCGAGCTAACCCAACTAACCAAATCCAGAGTTGTTTATATGAAGCATGCAAGTTAATTGTGGACTTTTTATCTTGCCTTAGTTCATTTTACATGCAAGTATTAAGTATGCACTTTACAGAAACAAATATGCCACCGTTAGGTGACTTTTACCTTCCCGTCCGAACTGCCTGCACAATACTTACCATGTCCTTCTCTGCCACGAAGATATCATTAGTTTAAGCAAGCAATGCAGAAATATATATACATTGGGTCATGGCATATCATTGCCACCGAGGACAATAGCTACAGTAAGACGGTGACCCTTACAGCGCGGGTAGCAAGCCCCATTGCAAGGCCCCCGCATTACCCGTGCTAGGCTTGCTAGCGTAGCTATCTGAGTTCCGCCCAGAACGAATCGGCCCCAGTGCCCCAGGCACCGTTCGCAAGAACTAAACCTTGTGCACAAGTTGTCCGACCGAACCACGCATTGATACTAAGTTAATAGGTAAAGCATTCAAGCCAAACAAATGTACATATCTATTTTAGCACAGTACTGTTGGCATAGTTTACCTGTCCATGTGAATGCATTTCAATTAGTTTGCACAATATATCTGTACAGTTATATAGAATAAGTTCTAGCTACAACTGAAATATGAATATATAAATGCATAGCGGACAAGCATGCATCAATGTGAATCGTTTGTGAATTCTAGGTAACAAGTATTATAAGTGTTTCAAATCTAACTCTTCTTTCATTTGACTCAATTTATTCTTATTATGATATCGTTGGAGCGGAATGCATAAATGAGCCAATTTTATTAAGAATGAAGACTTGGAAGAAGGGTGCTAATCGAAGTAAATCCACTCACAAGTTGGTGAACTAGGAGAGAAAAGGGAGAACTTCAAGGCTTCGTTCGCGCGTTGTCTACCCGATCACCTGCACGCACCAACAGATGATCAATATCTCCTGCTTCAGTCTCTGAGGTTTGATACAAAATGCAAAATCCTAAGAACGAAGGTAATAAAATCCATCAAAATTATTCAAGAAAATGCAAGTCATAAAACCAACAAGAAAGCAACCAAGCGGCATAAAAAACGGGCAAGAAAACTAGCACAACGAAAAGGCCCCTCTCGACTCTGCCGCCGAGTCCTTCCTTGAGGCACGATCGGTTGAATATGGGATCTGATTCCGAAGAAACTAATACATGACGAGGAAAGGATCTTGATTCAATCTATCCCGATCGAATGGTACCAAGTCTTTCTTGGCCGCGCTCCCCGAATAGGGGGAATGGGGCATTACATCATAACCACCTAATAGAAAGTTTCGTCCACAAAACTTAGGAATAGAACCTACCCCTAAGTAATAATGAGGAAAACTTTTTCTTCATATCAGATTCGAGTTCCCACGTCGATTCTTCGACCGTGTGGTTTCGCCAAAGAACACGCACTAGCGAAACTGCTTGATTCCGTAACTGCTTTTCCTTATGCTCCAAGATCTTTACGGTTTCTTCGACGTACGACAAGTCTGCCTGTAGATCTAACTGACCAAAGTCTACCACATGGTTTGGTTCATGCACGTACTTTCTAAGCTAAGATACATAAAAAATATCATGCACCTCTGATAAGGCTGACGGTAATGCAATTTGATAGGCAACTGAAGTGACTCATCTGAGAATTTTAAATGGGCCAACAAATCTCAGACTTAACTTCCCCTTTACCTCGAATCTTATCACTCTTCGCATGGACGAGACCTTCAAAAATACGTGGTCACCCTCTTGGAACTCAAGGGGACGACGATGAACATCGGTATAGCTCTTCTGCCGGCTTTGTGCTACTTTTAATCGTTCTCGAACTAGCCGAACATTTTGGACTGTTTGTTCAACCAGTTCCGGTCCAAGAATTTGTCTCTTTCCAACTTTATCCCAGCAGATTGGTGACCTACACTTCCGCCCATACAGAGCCTCGTACGGAGCCATTTGGATGCTAGACTGATAACTGTTATTGTATGCAAATTCGGCAAGCGGCAGGTAGACGTCCCAACTTGACTTCGAATTTATTACACAGAGGCGCAGTATGTCTTCTAGTACCTGATTCACCCGTTCTGTTTGGTCGTCTGTTTGAGGATGGTAGGCTGAGCTGAACTTCAACTTGGTCCCTATCGATGACTGAAGGCTTTCCTAGAAACGTGAGATAAACCGTCTGTCCCGATCTGATACTATAGAAACTGGCACTCCGTGCAGTCGGACTATCTCATCAAGGTAGGTCTAGGTAAGGCGATCGGTGCTCCAAGTACTTTTAATGGCAATAAAGTATGCAGACTTGGTTAGCCGGTCGACGATGACCCAGATTGCCTCGTTCCCCCGTTGCGTCCTTAGCAGGCCAACAATGAAGTCCATGCTTATGTGCTCCCACTTCCATTTTGGGATAGCAAGATTCTGCATTTCTTCGCCCGGCCTCTGATGCTCTGCTTTCACCCTCAAATAGGTTATGCATTGCGACACAAAGAGCGCCACATCTTTCTTTATGCTGTGCCACCAGAAGATAGTACGAAGGTCTTTATACATTTTTGTGCTCCCGGGATGGATCGTATAGGCTGCATAGTGAGCTTCTGTAAGGATCTCCTTTCTGAGTTCTGAGTCGTTGGGGACGCATAGCATTCCATTCACTCGCAACACCCCATTTTTATCTACTGTAAAGTCTTTCGCCTTTCCCGCTAGAATCTGCTCCCGTATTTTCCTGAGGAATGGGTCATCCCTCTGAGTAGATGTGACCCTCTCTATCAGGTTAGGTATAAATAGCATCTGAACAACCCGTGCGCTGCGATACCGAATTCGGAGTTTAATGCCCAACTCTTCTAAGTCCCTTTATAACCTGCTATAAACGGACAAAGATCCCGCAAAGACCCGACTCAATGAATCCGCTACCATATTTTCCTTACCAGGTGTGTAGTCTATGGTCAAGTCGTAATACTTTATCAATTCTAGCCAATGCCGCTGTCGTAAGTTCAGATCCGCTTGGGTGAATAAGTACTTTAAACTCTTGTGATCGGTATAAATTCGGCAAGGCACTCCATAAAAGTAGTATCGCCACAACTTCAACCCGAACACAATTGCCGCTAATTCGAGATCATGCGTAGGATGATTCTTTTCATGCTTTTTCAATTGCCTGGATGCATAGGCTACCATCCTATCCTGCTGCATAAGTACACACCATAAGCCCTGCCCTGACGCGTCGCTGAAGATTTAGAATCCCGAGGTCTCGTCTGGTAGTGCAAGTAACGGGGCAGAGGTAAGGCGATGCTTTAACTCTTGAAACAAAGTTTCGCAGTCGGCGGACCACTCAAACGCGACTCCCTTCTGTGTGAGGCGAGTCAGAGGTGAGGCTAGTTTGGAAAAATCCTTTACGAACCACCTGTAGTAGCCCGCTAGCCCGAGAAAGCTTCAAATTTTACTAACGGATGCAGGTCGCTTCCACTCGATAATGGCCTCCACCTTCTTTGGATCGACTGAAATGCCTCCCGAAGAAATGATGTGCCCAAGGAAAGATACACTACTCAGCCAGAAATCGCACTTACTCAGTTTTGCATATAACTTGTTGTCCCGAAGGGTCTGTAGCACGGTCCGCAAGTGCTCGACATGCTCCTCCCCATTCTTCGAGTATACCAAGATATCATCGATGAACACTACTATAAAGCTATCGAGATACGGCCGGAACACACGGTTCATTAAATCCATAAAGGCGGCATGGGCATTGGTCAAACTGAACGACATTACCAAAAACTTATAGTAGCCGTAGCGAGTACAAAAGGCTGACTTTGGCACATCGTCCGGCTTAATCTTGAGCTGATGGTAACCCGAGCGTAGATCAATTTTCGAGAACACTGTTGCAGCTTGTAATTGATCAAAGAGATTATCTATCCTGGGGAGGGGGTACTTATTTCGGACAGTAGCCTTATTCAATTCCTGATAGTCGATGCAGAGCCGCATCGAGCCATCATTTTTCTTAACAAACAACACAGACGCACCCCATGGAGGCACACTCAGACGGATGTATCCACGATCTAGAAACTCTTACAACTGAATCTTTATCTCCTTCAGCTCCGCTGGTGCCATTCGATACAGAGTTTTAGAAATTGGTCGGGTTTCTGGAAATATATCAATAGTGAACTCTATCTCTCGATCAGGCGACATATCGGGTAACTCGTCTGGAAACACATCAGAAAAATCTGCCAAAACGGGAATGGACTCAACGTTTACACAATCTTGCTGAGTGTCTCAAATGGACGTCAAGTACCCTATACAGCCGGAGTGAATCCTCCGTCGAGTAGACATTGCTGAGAACACCATGCAGGCATTCGACGCTTTCGACTGTGGACTGCACGAATAGCAAAATTTGATCTCGCCAGGAGGATAAAACACGACTTTCTTCTTCGCACAATCGATAGTAGCTGAGCAAGCGCCAAGCCAATCCATTCCTAGAATGATGTCGTAGTCCCCAATGTCTAGAACTATCGTATCAAGTGACAATTTCCTTCCTCCGATGTAAATACAGCCGTCACGACAAACTAAATCACCAGGCAAACTCATGCCTGACGGGGTACTGACGCTAAGCCTTAGGCCTAACGGGGTTTGAATGAATTTGTGTTCCCTAGCAAAGTTTGTTGACACAAAACTGTGTGTGGAACTAGAATCAAATAACACTCGTGTACATTATTGAATAGCAACATACCTGGCACTACGGTGTTCGAGGCAAGCGCCTCATCCCTCGTCAAGGCATAAATCCGGCCCCCAGTGTTCGGACGACGCTCTTGTTGTTGCACAGCCCGATTTGCTTGGGGTCCCTGAACTGAATTTTGCTTCTCTGCACGACGCTGAGGGACTCGGTTTAGACGATCAAGACAGTCTCGAGCATAATGGCCCAGCCGATCATAGTTGAAGCATCCCTGATTTCGACATTCGCTAGCCTGGTGCCCTGTACGATTGCATTTTGTATAGCGCTGCCCCTGATTTCCTTCCGATTTGTTGCCCTGATTGCCGCCATTATTTGGACGCTTATTAGCATTGTTTCCTCCTGTATTACTAGAGCGCTTGTGATGAAAATGTTGCACAGTGCCGACAATAGTGGAAGAATATTGTGACTCCAGGACAAGGGCATGGTTAAGGAATTCCCTCATCGTCTCGTATTATGGAGCGACTACGTACGCGTGAATGAAAGGTTGCAGACCGCCTTCAAATCGCCTGGCTTGGCTTGCTGCATTGGGCAGATAAGAACTAGCAAACTTGGCCAAACGATTGAATTATGTGGCATACTATTTCACTGTCATCATTCCTTATTGCAGACGCATGAAATTATTCTCTTTCTGACGACGAATGGGTGGGGGGATAAACTCTTCTTCGAATGCGCCATGGAAGGTGGACCAAGGGATCGTCTCACCATCAGCATCTGTGGAGAGAGATCTGCGGTGCACATCCCATCAATCATGTGCGTTCATCCGAAGCTGGAGTTGGGCACAGGCGACCTGCTTGTCATCGGGTACTTCTAGTAGCTTAAAGTGGTCTTCTAGCCCGGCCAACCAATCTAGCGCCACAATAGGATCCTCAGTGCCACGGAAGGACGTGTTGCAAACCTTTTTGAAGTTGACAAAGTCGAAGGCAGTCATATCCTTCTTTTTTGCGGTGCGGGGTATTTCGACTTTGTCTATTGGTGGCTCCACCAGTGCCGCTATTGTTGTTACAGAATGTTTAGAAGCCAAGGTCTGAACAATTTGTTGTAACGCATCCACCTGCTTCTGCTGGATCTCGAATCGAGCTTCTAAATTTTTCTCAAATTTGTCATGTCGGGCCTCATCCCTCTTTTGTCGTGCCTCTAGCATTTGCATCATTCGTTCGACCGGATCGACTGAGGGTACAGGTCGTTGGCTCTCAGAACTAGCCGAAGTGCCAAAAGTACTAGCATTAACTTGCCCTGTTGCTTGTGTTTGGGCCATTCATGCTGAAACAAGGAACTTACATCAGTCTCATAGAGTATTACGGACTCACTGTATGGAATGCATCTCATTTTGCACCAATCGATTTCAAGAGTTCAACTCGGAAGGGACAAGGTCATCTTAAAAAAACTTTCTGACATGAGATCAAAGGATCTGAAGCTTTGCGCTGATACCAATATGTCACGTCCCAATTTTTTCCAATCAATAATCGTCCCCTGGGCGTGATACCGTGCACGCGTAAGGTGCGCGTGCACAAGTCCTAGGCATAATGATATTCTTTAGAACGCATGCAACAGAGTACGCAAATTTGATAACACACATTGAGGCATAGAAAAGTTTTCTTTTATTGATAATGAACATCTAATTATAGACTCTTGACCCAAAAGCGATAAGATGCCACACGGGCTTACAACTTGGATACAAAATGAGATAGCCGTTCCAAATATCACATCTTTTATAAAACTTCAAAATGATATAGACACCTGCTGGCGAAGCTATCGCCTTGCCTCGGAGCTGCATATAAGGGTTGCGCGGCCTCTGAGTGCTTTGTACAAGCTCCAAAAAGTCACGAAAGGTTGCGAAGAGTACTGGACTGGTTGGGGGAAGAAGAAGCTTCAGCTCCTTGTCGCGTCGCTTGGGCTCGGGGAACCTGCTGCAACGAGGGTCAATACTTTGAAAAGTACCGGTGAGGGCGAGCTAACCTAACTAACCAAATTCAGAGTTGTTTATATGAAGCATGCAAGTTAATTGTGGTCTTTCTATCTTGCCTTAGTTTATTTTACATGCAAGTATTGAGTATGCACTTTACAGAAACAAATATGCTACCGTTAGGTGACTTTTACCTTCCCGTCTGAACTGCTTGCACAATACTTACCATGTCCTTCCCTGCCATGAAGACTTCATTAGTTTAAGCAAGCAATGCAGAAATATATATACATTGGGTCATGGCATATCATTGCCACCGAGGACAATAGCTACAGTAAGACGGTGACCTTTGCAGCGCGGGTAGCAAGCCCCGTTGCAAGGCCCCCGCATTACCCGTGCTAGGCTTGCTAGCATAGCTATCCGAGTTTCGCCCAGAATGAATCGGCCCCAGTGCCCCGGGCACCGTTCGCAGGAACTAAGCCTTGTGCACAAGTTGTCTGACCGAACCACGCATTGATACAAAGTTAATAGGTAAAGTATTCAAGCCAAACAAATGTACATATCTACTTTAGCACAGTACATTTGGCATAGTCTGCCTGTCCATGTGAATGCATTTCAATTAGTTTGCATAATACATCTGTACAGTTATATAGAATAAGTTCTAGCTACAACTAAAATATAAATATATAAATGCATAGCAAACAAGCACGCATCAATGTGAATCGTTTATGAATTCTAGGTGACAAGTTTTATAAGTGTTTCAAATCTAACTCTTCTTTCATTTGACTCAATTTATTCTTATTATGATATCGTTGGAGCAGAATGCACAAATAAGCCGATTTTATTAAGAGTGAAGACTTGGAAGAAGGGTGTTAATCGAAGTAAAGCCACTCACAAGTTGGTAAACTAGGAGAAAAAAGGGAGAACTTCAAGACTCCGCTCACACATCGTCTACCCGATCACCTGCACGCACCAACAGATGATCAATATCTCCTGCTTCGAGGTTCGATACGAAATGCAAAATCCTAAGAACGAAGGCAATGAAATCCATCAAAACCGTTCAAGAAAATGCAAGTCATAAAACCAACAAGAAAGCAACCAAGCGGCATCGAAAACGGACAAGAAAACTAGCTCAACGGAAAGGCCCCTCTCGACTCTGCCGTCGAGTCCTTCCTTGAGGCACGATCCGTTGAATATGGGACATATTTCTGAAGAAACTAATCCATAACAAGGAAAGGATCTTGATTCAATCTATCCCGATCGAACGGTACCAAGTCTTTCTTGGCCGCGCTCTCCGAATAGGGGTAATGGGGCATTACAGTAAGATGCCAGAGCACATGATTGACAATTGTCGTAAGAGACTCAAGTTATGCCTCATTTATGGAGATCCAAACCATGCCACGCCTGACTGTCCGCTCTACGATGAACGCCGCTCTCAACATCCGAATCCTGCCCCTGCACCCCAGGCCAATCGAGCTGCACCTCAGCAAGAGCGTCGCCAAGCTCAAGGTCGGGTCTATACTATGATACGAGAGGAAGGTCTGGCCTCTGACACCGTTGTGTCAGGTACTTTGCTTTTTAATAACATACCTGCACATGTGCTATTTGATTCTGGTACAATGTAAAGTTTTATATCCATAAATTTTGCCATGATAAACAATATAAAAATGACGTCGTTGTATCTAGACCTTAGTGTTAGCACCGTCAAGCACAAAAATACTTGTCCGTTCAGTATGCCAAGGTAGTTACGCCTGTATCGGAGGAAGGAAGCTCTCGCTAGATATTTTAGTCTTAGATGTTCGAGATTATGACATTATTTTGGGGATGGATTGGCTCGGCGCTTGCTCGACAACTATCGAATGTGTAGAGAAATGAGTTATCTTCCGCCTACTTGGAGAAGCCAAATTCTGCTACACGAGTAGTCTAGCAACTGATGCGTCCAGGGCCTGCATGGTGATTCATGCGATGTCTGCTCGGCAGATGCTATACTCTGGCTGCGAGGGATACCTAGCGTCGGTTCAGGACACACAGATGGATTACGCAAATGTTGAGTCTTCTTCCATTTGGTGGAGTTCCCTGATGTGTTTCTGAGTGAACTACCCGACATGCCACCTGACCGAGAGATCGATTTCACCATCGACACATTCCCGAATACTCAGCCGATTTCTAAGCCTCTGTACAGAATGGCCTCTGCTGAATTGAAGGAGTTAAAGTGCCAACTTCAAGCATTGCTGGATCATGGATTTATCCATCCGAGCGTATCTTCTTGGGGCACGCCTGTACTCATCGTGAAGAAGAAAGACGAAATATTGAGACTCTGCATCGATTACCGGGAGCTCAATAAGGTCACCATCAGAAATAAGTATCCTCTGCCCAGGATAGATGACCTCTTTGACCAGCTACAAGGGGCAACGGTGTTCTCAAAAAATGATATTCGCTCAGGCTACCACCAGCTTAAGATTAAGCCAGAGGACATGCCCAAGTCTGTATTCCGAACACGCTATGGACACTAAGAGTTTTTTTTCATATCGTTTGGTCTGATGAACGCCCCTGCTGCTTTTATGGATTTGATGAATCGAGTATTCCGACCATTCCTAGATAAATTTGTGGTCATTTTTATAGACGACATCTTAGTGTACTCGAAGAATAGGGATGAACACGCAGGACACCTGCGGATGGTGCTTCAAACCCTTCGAGACAACAAGTTGTATGCGAAGCTTAGTAAATACGAGTTCTGGTTGGACAGAATATCCTTCCTCAGGCATATTATTTCTGCAACAGGCTTCTCAGTTTACCCTAAGAAGATTGAAGTCATCGTGAACTGGAAACAGCCCGAGTCAGCTAGCGATATCCGGAGTTTCCTTGGTCTAGCGGGCTACTACCGAAGATTTATTAAAGATTTTACTAGAATTGCCTCACCTCTGACTCAGCTCACTCGAAAAGGAGTAACGTTCGCGTGGATGGACGACTGTGAAGCTTTATTTATGGACTCAAAGCAGCGCCTCATCTCAGCACCGATTCTTACCCTTCCAGACGGACCTGATGACTTCAAGATATACAGTAATGCCTCAGGCAAGGAATTAGGATGTGCCATAATACAAAGGGATAAAGTGATAGCCTTTGCATCGAGGCAATTAAAGCCTCACGAGAAGAATTATCCAACCCATGATTTGGAACTCGTCACGGTGGTGTTCGCGCTGAAGTTGTGGTGCCACTACCTTTATGGTATACCGTGCGAGATCTATACGGATCATAAGAGCCTAAAATATCTTTACACACAAAAGGATTTGAATCTTCGTCAATGGCGTTGGCGTGAACTTCTTAGCAATTTTGACTTGATGATCAGATACACCCCTGACAAGGGCAATGTTGTAGCTGATGCACTGAGTCAAGTATTCGTTGGAAGCCTGGCTATTGATAACAAGTTGCATTGATATATAGAAGGTTTGGGCATTACACTTATAATCAGATATAAAAAGGGGGCGCAAGTGGCTCAACTGCGCCTTGAACCCAACTTATTACAAAAAGTTAAGTCCGCTCAGAAGGATGACATATTTCTATAAAAGATGCAAGGTCTTATCTCAGCAGAAAAGGCAACCGACTTTGTGGTAGGCGCGGACGGGATAATCTTAGTGAAGGAAAGATTATGCGTTTCAAATGATGCAGCCCTCAGAAAGGAGATACTCATAGATGCCCATTATGCTAGTTATACTTCTCATCCGGGTAGCACAAAGATATATCGAGATCTTTGTTTGACGTTTTGGTAGCACGGCATGAAACGAGATATATCGAGATCAGCTGTTCGTGGCAAATGCAGGTGAACGAGCAGTAGGCGACGCATGAGCGGAGTCTTAAAGCACATTTTTTCTTTCCTTCCAACCAACTTGTGAGTGGCTTATATTCGATTCAGTTGACCCTTCTTCCACGTCTTCACATCAAAAAGTCTTGTACTCTTGCTTGCCCCGATCAAACGATACCAAGTAATAACTAAAGGATATCAAGATAAAAAGGAATATACTTGGATTATTATGCTTGTCAATCAACTTATGAACGGTTATCTTATTTCGTGCTAGTTCATTTAAAATGATCTATACATGCTTTAATTTTAGTTAGAATGCATACTTCTTCTATAAATTGTGCTGAGTATGAAATATGCCTAGCTATGCAACAAACTGATCATGAAGGCTATGTAAAATGAATCATATCATGTTATTTGTCTCAAAAATCTTATTACCTCAAACAGCATCAATGGATAACATAATATAGATGCCGTTTGATCATGAAGAACTTGTGCACAAGGTTAATGGTTCCTGCGGATGGTCGCAGGGGCACAGGCACCGGTCTGATCCGGACGAAACTTCATAATAGTCTCAACTATCTGGACGGGATGGTTTGTAACCACTCATAAATCTTTTGTTGTATGCCATCCTCGTCAACGACTATAACTCGTCCATTTGGCATATGCCAGTGATCCCCTCGTATATTTAAACCTGTGCAAGCTAACTTGTGTCTTCGTGGTAGGGAAGGACATGGTAAGTATTGTGCAGATGGTTCAGATGGGCAGGTAAAAGTCACCAAACGGTGGCAAGTTTATTTCAGTAGTTTTTATATATACTGCTTGCTTGAAAAATGAACTAAGGTAAGATAGAAAGACCATAAATAATATGCATGCTTTATCTAAACAATGTGTTGATTGGTATAGTTGGGTTAGCTCACCTTCACCAGTACATTTTGATGTACTGACCCTCATTGAAACAGGTTCTCCGCACCAAGAAGATCCTGCGAGGAGCTGAAGTCACTGTCTAATCCAGTCCAGCTGTCGGCACGTCCTGATCATGCCATCTTTTGAAGCATTTTGAAGCCAGGAGCTAGCAAACTAAACTCAATGCAGCTCAAAGGAAAAGCCATCATCCCACCTGAAGGTCCCTTATTTTGAAGTTCTAGTAAATGATGTAATGTACAGGATAGCTATCTTATTTTGTGTTAATATTTTGTAAGCCCGTACGACAACCTTATGACTCGTTCAATAGTTTGTAACTATATGTTTATAATCAATAATGAGAACTTTTTCATGTTTTAACTTGTGTTTCAATTTATCTGCATACTCTGAATATGTGCTCGCTATGCGAAAAATACCTTAGCCTTGTGCGGTGCGCAACCTAGGCCCGCACGGCGTCACGCCCGGGGGACGACTATCAATTCCACAAAATCGGGGTATGACAATCTGTGCACAGACTTCATATTTCTCTACCTTCTTACCCCTATATTTGGAGATAAGGTCTATACTAGACATCTTGTTAATGCGTTTACAATGCACATATCCTAGTCTATTAAGCCAAAACTCAAGAGAATAACCAGAAGTAGAGACTGCATTGATACAAACAGAAGGAGTTATAAGCTGCAGTTTAAACATTCCTTCCGTACAGAAAGCTTTTCTGAAGTATGTTCCCTTTTAGGACATCACCATATGACCGGCATTGATATCCATCCTCATGCCCGCCTTGCACAGCAGACTCCCAGAAACCAGATTCTTAGCGATCATTGGTATGTGCTTCACATTCTCCAGTATAAGTTACTTTTCAGAAGTCAGCTTCAGCACTACCGTCCCGATCCCCAGTACTACAACTTGAGACTTATCCGCCATCGAGGCCTTCTCAGAGGTAGGCTCGTACTTGGCGAATAACTCTTTCTTAGAGCACACGTAGCAAGATGCACCAATGTCCATCCATCAGTCAATGTCCACGTCATGTGACTCAACCTGTGCAATCATAGCAACTATGTTAAGCTCACCTTGTTCTTTCGGTTTAGGCTTTGACCGACAGTCATTCTTGTAGTGACCCTTCTTGCCACAATTATAGCATGTCACATCAGCCTTCGTCTTTGGCTTGAATTAAGCCAACTTTACCTTCATCAGGTTGAAGTCCTTCTTCTTCTTGTAGGGAAATTTATGCTTCCCTTTAGAGTCACTAGCATGTACCATGTTGACCTTAGCCAACTGCTTGGACAAGGAGTCCAACTTAAGTTGCCCTCTGGCTTCATCTTAATTATGAATCCAGTAAAAAAGATCTTCGAGCTGTATCTCCATTTTCTTGCAATACATGTCAGTCTTGAACTTGATCCAGGCTGGAGGAAGTTTGGTGACGATAGCCCCCACTATAAATTTTTCTTACTGCTTCATGCCTCTTCCTCCAATTTTTGCTGCATCTTCAGACATTCCTTAACTTGTGGTAACATCACCTTCTCGTCCTCAAATTGCAAAGTGAAGAACTTCTCGACGAGATAAATTTTGGACATTTTTTCATTAATTTTGTAGTACTTCTCAAGAGATTCTCAAACATCTCTTGCCTTCTCCTTCTTACTGTAGGACTCTGTCATCGAGTCGTCTATAGGATTAAGAATCAATAACCTACAAAGGGCGTTGTCTACGCGATCTGCGCCACACCAACTGCAAGCTCTCCTCCATCTTTGGGAATGGTAGGTTCAGGATCAACCAACACATAAACAACTTTGACAAGATAAAGATTCAAGGAGTTCTTCCTCTTCCAAATGTTATAGTATTCGCCATCGAACTTTCCAAGCTTGTGAAAGCTAGTATCAAGAAGGTTTGAGCGATTGTTCATTCTAACTCGGATCTTGCCTTGTGATCGTTAGTCCCGAAGCCAAATCAAAGTAGAGGAGGTCTACTAAGTAGAGACTCACTCAAAGAATTTATCTTCTACCAAAGTTGGTGCACTATGAGTCACTCGAGAGCACCTCTACAGTAACACACAACTCCACAGCAGCACTAAACCATGAACAGGTTACAAACTGATAACCCAAAGAAAATACAAATACAACAAGAATCAGAAAATCGTTCTTTTTTTACGTTCGCAGACGGTACAATGAGAAGGAACGGGAACAAGAAAATAAATACAAACAAGAAAACTACTTGCTTGGGTGATCAAAAATACCGAATCTCAAGGCAAGATTTGCGCTATACTACGAACTGCCCCTAGGATCCAGCAAGTCCACACGAGAACTTCTAGAACGCTCTTAGTCACCTTAGGATCACTCAAAAATACTTTGTGGAAGGGTGCTCACTACTGCCGCATATCGCTCTAGTGCTCTCAGTTTTTTCTCATCTATGAAAGAAAGAGAATCTCCTCTATATATAGAGAAGAATAGAACATATACGGCCTGAGAAATCTCAAGGCCACATATGTGATATCCGATACTATGCCGAATGCTAAGTCATAGCCGCATGCGTCGCTGTCGGTCACACTGCACAGGAAAGTGCCGTCAAATGCCACCAAGCGCCGAAAGCAGCAGTCACTGTGCACAGACACCCCCGTGCCGCAAATGTCGCATAATTCGGATGGCACGGATAACCATGTGCCGCATGCACCACCACCAACTGACCATGTCTTTTATGCCCGAGTCTGAGTCTCCTAAGGAAAAATTTTCAATGGTGGTGACAAAATAAAGATTATCATAATGGGGTTCACACTTAATCCCTCTATGAAAATTAACCCACATGGGCCACCACCCCATGTGCATATACCCATACTAATATATATTTAGATATACACATTTGTCGTTTTCCAATGTGGGACAAACTCCCAAAGCAAAGTGGAAAATACCAACATTTCTATGGTAGAAATCCTTAGACAATTTTTTTCCAGCAGTAATTTATATCTCAATTTTCATCTTATGTGACGTTGATGTAGGACGAAGAATTTCAGAGTTTCTACATGTAGAAACTCTCATAGAAATTTTCTCTCATATAATTTAATATTGGATTCTACTTTCAAACTAAATCATTGAAAGGATCCTATTTATTTTTTGCCATGTAAGATAGAAATTGAGAACCATTGAAAAGTGTATTTTAGTATAATTTTTATGTAGAAACTCTGTCAACTAAAATAAAAATTTCTTTCAAGTACAATGCCAAATACCATAGAAAGTCAATTTTAGAAATACCAACCTTTGCTCTCAAAGTAAGTACCTGACCCAATGCATAAAACATTGCTGAGTACATTCCAGCCGCTTTATCAACTCACTCCCAAGTTGACTCGCCCGGTGGGTGATGCCCCCAAGCAACTCGGACTAACCGAATAGTCTAGTTCTTGAGAATATTCTTCCTCCGGTCCAAAATGGATATAGGCCTCTCATCATATGAAAGGTTGGAACCAACGACCAATTCTGAATGATCCAGGACATGGCTTGAATCCGGTATATACCTTCGTAACTGGGATATATGAAAAATGTTATGTATTTCGCAAAGCGACGGCAGAAGAGCAAGGCGATAAAAAATATCTCCTACTCGTTCGAGGATATCGAATGGACCAATATACCATGGACTAAGCCTTCCCCGCATATTAAATCTAATGACTCCTTGGGTTGGAAAAATTTAAAGAAATACATGGTCGCCGACAGAAAACTCAAGAGGTAGCTGATGCGAATCGGCCTAATAACGCTGACGATCTTGAGCCACCTTAAGATACTTTCGGACTTGTTGACTATTTCAACTGTCTGAGCTATCATTTTGGGACCAAGTAATTGCCTTTCACTAATATCATCCCAAGTTACAAGGGATCTGTACTTTCTGCCATACAGTGCCTCAAAGGGTGTCATCTAGATACTTTTCTAGAAACTGTTGTTGTAAGAGAATTCGACCAAGTGGAAGTGATCCTCCCATGAACCACCAAAGTCAAGAGTACATGAACGAAGCATATCTTCTAGAGTCTGGATGGTACGTTCTGACTGATCATCTGTTTGGAGATAATTAGATGTACATCTAAGCCAACTATTTTGTAGACTGTCCCACTCTGAAGGAAAGAAAGTGAGCAACCTTAGTGAGTTGATCCACTATTACCCAAATTGTATCTCTGCTAGCTGGGGATCTAGGAAGGCCGATCATAAAATCCATGGTGATATTCTCCCACTTCCATTCCAGAATTGGTTAAGGTTGAAGAAGTCCTGCTGGTCTCTGATGCTCAGCCTTGACTTGCTGACAAACCAAACATTGAGATAAAAATTGAGCTATCTTTCTCTTCATTCCATTCCACCAGAAATGCTGACGAATATCTCTATACATCTTCAT
This sequence comes from Iris macrosiphon, assembly GCA_036927795.1. Taxonomy (NCBI): domain Eukaryota; kingdom Viridiplantae; phylum Streptophyta; class Magnoliopsida; order Asparagales; family Iridaceae; genus Iris; species Iris macrosiphon. The sequence goes on along the minus strand of JAYESA010000004.1, from coordinate 30,404,674 downwards.
TCCTCCTGGGTGAACGGAATACTTAGAACTGTGGGCTTCTGATATAATCTCTCAAAGGATATCTCCACTAGGTATACAAAGATGATTACCAAATCGGAGAGTTTTGTCACTATGAATGCTTAGTTCTGGTATACGTCCTTCCTCATACTCTGCTCTAAGTCACTGAAGGTTGAGATCCATAGACTGTGCTCCTCTGGTCCTTTCCACTATACTGGATTGAACTTGCAGACCAGACTTCAATGTTGTGTCGCCTATCAATACTACTTCTATGCCCATCTCCTGAAGGTCGTCTACGATATTGGCCTTCCCAGGATGATACTGAAGGTCAAGATCATAGTTTGTCATCAGCTCTAGCCATCTCCTCTACCTCATGTTGAGATCCTTCTGGGTAAAGACATAACTCAAACTCTTGTGATCAGTAAAAACCTCTACTCGATCTCCATATAGATAATGATTCTAAAGTTTAAGTGCGAAAAACACTACTACTAACTCCTAGTAGTGTGTCGGATAATTATTCTCATGGTCTCAAAGCTGCCGAGACACAGAAGCTATAACCTTGCCATATTGCATAAGAATACACCCTAGTTCTTTTCCTGACGCATTACAATATACGGTGAAACCACTTGTCCCATCTGGAAGAGTCAAAATAGGTGTCATGATCAACTTCTACTTGAGCTTCTTGAAAGAGGTTTGACATTCATCTGTCCAATCAAAGCACACATCTTTCTTTGTCAAATGTGTCAAGGGTGCAAAATTTTTGCAAAGTCTGACATAAATCTTCGATAATATCCTGCTAGTCCCAGAAAACTGTAAACTTCTGCAACTGTTCGGGGAACTGGCCACGTTTTAATGGCTTCTATCTTCTGGGGATCCACTTATACTCCACCTTTTACAATAATATGCCCCAAGTAGGAAATGCGATCAATCCAGAATTTGTACTTGCTGAACTTGGCATATAACTTATGTTCTCTAAGGATTTGAAGAACTGTGCGAAGATGCTGCTCGTGCTCTGCTTCACTTTGACTGTAAACCAAGATGTTGTCAGTAAACACAATCATAAATTTATCTAAGTATGACAGAAAAATACGATTTATGTGATCCATAAATACTGTTGGTGCATTGGTTGCTCTAAAGGACATCACTAGAAACTCCTAATGTCCATAACTTGATCTAAATGCTGTCTTGGGTATATCCTGCTCTTAGACTCTAATCTGATGATATCCCGACCATAAATCAATCTTGGAAAATACCGCTGCTCCACTAAGTTGATCGAACAAGTCATCGATCCTTGGCAAGGGATACTTGGTCTTGATGGTTACCGTATTGAGGGTACGATAATCAACGCACAATTGGAATGTGTCTTCCTTCTTTTTTACTATTAGCATCAGGGCTTCTCAAGGCGATCCACTAGCACGAATGAATTCCTTGGTTCTTAATTATTCAATCATTAGGTACAAGGCTTCTAATTCTGAAGGCGCCATCCTGTAGACTCTCTCTAATACTGGTGATATTCTGGGAAGTATATCTATGGTAAACTCAATCTCTCTTTCTGGTGGCATGCTTGGAAGCTCTTCTGAGAATACATCTGGAAACTCATTGACCACTCTGGAGAATTATACTCATGCTACTGCCATTCTTATGATTGCTGACGGAGACTCTATCTCTCCTCTAGAAAATAAGAATTCTTCCACTACGGGGATACGAAAGATAAGCTTGCCAGTATGGAAATCTATTATTGCGTATCGGCCACCCAACCAATTTATTCCCAGGATAACGTCATAATCTTCCATAGGAAACTCTATTAGTCTAGCTAGAAAATCTCTTACGTACACTACGACTCGACATGAGATATAAACTCTATCTACTCCCATGATACCGTTATCATTAAATATATTCAGTCTTACTGATAAGGATTCAGATTCTAATCTTACTTGTGTCATAAATCGTGCAGACATAAAGGAATATGATGTACCCGAATCAAACAATACTGAGCCGAAAGAGAGTTGACGAGAATGGTACCTCTCAGCACCTCACCTGAAGCTAGCTTCTCCTCTACAGTAAGTGCCATAGCCTGGCCTCGTCCTTTTAATGTTGGACCTTGCTCTGTGGACCTCCTTGCCTGGACTGTACTTGAGCTTGGGTCTGCGCATACTGTTGTGGTTTCTGTTGCTGGAATACTTGTGATTAGGTCAAAAAAGGCCTCTGACCCTGGTTCTGCTGAACCGGCACTAGAGACCTATACTGTGGTCCTGCCAGGAAGGATGATGATAAACTAGCTCTATATGGGTAAGATCCTACTCGGTGGCCTGGTGCCCCACAAGCTAAACACAATCCTTGCGCTCGACAGTACTCCGAAAATAGGTGCCCAGGTTTCCCACAATGAGAACATCCTGCTGAAAAAGATGTCCTCTGTTGCTGAGGTTGGATCAGTATTGTTTGCTGGACTGAGGCTGTTGAAACTGGCCTCCTCGGAGATCCAATGGTTAAAGCCCTAACTGCCGGGGCTGGTGCTAAAGACTGGGAGTAAGAACCTCCTAATGTGTGGGTCCTCTTCCATCCTCCAATTTTATCTACGATTCTCTGGGAGGTATACTCATGCCTCCTTGCTGCCCATGTCATGAACCACACCCGAAATAAGGGCACGAGTAGTGAACAACGCCGAACCTATGCCGCAGTATCGGCGGTAGAATGCTGTCTGGGTCAACCATACTATCTAAACATCTCATATAATATATATATGGTACCTGTCAATGTCATCTCAACTCCAAACGGAGGAACAATATGGTATATGATAGCGGTAAACAATACTCAATCATAATATAAAACTAAAGGAGGATTAAAGCACGATATAGAATAAAATAGAGAAAAAAAAGAGTTACAATACATCCATAAGTCCAAAACATAAGTTTAGACATAGCCACTCCCAAAATAATATATACATGTCATGAGTCTAGAAATGAGACTAATACAATATCCAAAAATATATAATAAGGCCTCCCCGGTCACTAGCACTATGTTCCCCTGCTCTAGGGGAGAATTGTCACGACCCGCACCCAGATATTCAGGCACCGGTTCGCGAGTACGTCCAGCCTACGCTGCAGTGTCGGCGGTAGTATGCTATCTAGATCATATTCACAGATAATTTAAAATCTAGCTCATTCACAATAAATAAATAGACAAGGATAATAACAGGAAATAGGAATGTTAAGATTTCATAAGACATAATTTTGTGACATCCACCAATCCACAGTTTAATACAAAACCAGAAGATAAATCGAGGACAAACCCAAGTACTATGCTGAAAGAAAAATACTAGCTAATTGGCTAACTACTCCTCAAAAGTAGTCTCCTGAGTAGGAACAGGCTCCTCAACCGTATCATCTGCTACATCATATGGGCCATAAAAGGTAGGGGCATAATCCTCATCATCGTCTAATATGTCAACGGATCCAGTCAGGAAAGGAGCAAAGTACCAATACATAACAAAGCTTATACTAAATAATTATGATAAGTAGTAAAAACTGACTAAGTATCACGATAAAATTTATACATTATAGTATTAAAAATTTACTAAGTATCAAGCACTATAGATCTTGGACATAAGTAAAACAGGAATATAATAAGACAAGAAAAGACTGCTACAAGAATAATGAAGAAACTGTGTGTGGACATGTGTATTAGAATACCTAGTCGGCATGTAGGAGGTTATAAGGCTAATAAAGCACGTCATAGACGGCTAGCAGTCAGGAATAGTCGAGTATAAGGCTGATGGTACAGTTGCGTACTCAACAGCTAGCAGTCATGACATGAGGGAAAGGATAAACTACATGCCTCCTAGTATTCTCCCTTCCGACACAAAAATCAAGACATAAAAATATAATTCCTAATACTAAGTATAATCATCCAATGGTGCTAGTAGAGCAATGAACTAATTATCATAATATAAAGAATAAACTTGAAGTATAGGTACTTACCTCGAAATAATTTGGAGTTGATGTAACGGTCACGATCGTGCCGGTACGAAATGTAGCCCTAAAACTAATATTCGAATAGAATTCCAATTGCCAAAATAATAGCGCCAGAGATTCCAAGGTCGACCAAAATAGTCCAAGATAGATAAATAATCCAATTTGAGATTCGCCGAAGATCGAGATATTTCAGAAATATGGTTCGTACGTGGATCCACAAAAGACAAAAAATAGTCCAATTAGACAATTTCAAATTATAAATATTTTCTGACTAGATCGTTACTGCTAATTGGATTCGTTGTTTGAGAATCAGGGTTAAAAGTCAAATTAATACTTTAATACTATTTTTTTTATAGTTTAACAACTATTAGCCTCTTTTATTATAACTACCTTAATTAAGTACTGATGGACATATTTTTGATTTATTTATTAAATCTATTTTATCATATTCTATGACAACATTGAAAATAATTTAAGAAGAAGGGGCTATTTGAAATTAAAATAATTTTTATATTTTTCTAAAGTGAAAAAAAAAAGCTACAGAGCTTCTTCTTTAGCTATTAAAATATAGACATCTCAGGAACAATGTCAAACCAGTGTGAATTATAATTGCCAAAAACCATAATTATGTTGGTAGGTCTTATAGGTCATAATACATATTGTTTAGCTACCTATTCATATTGTTTTCCACTCATCCATGCACATGACAGCACATGGTGTGTGTGTACACTTTTTATTGTTTTCTTATTACCGTGGCTTGTTCACGAGAGAAGTTCATTAGCTACTTACAACTTCACCATTCTCCTAGAGCTTGCTAAGGTGGTTCCCAGCACTCATCCATGCACAAGGACGTTATCCATTGCTTTTACTTAAAACTTTTTCTTAGTTCAAACAGCTTTTATATGGGATCACTAGTTTACTACTTCATGCATGCCAGAGAGGGAGAGAAAGTCTAAGGGGCTCACCTAGCTGTTGATAGCTTTTTGGTTGGGTGTGGTCGTCAGTTCCGGGATGGTGGCTGGATTGGAATGTTATCGTCGTCGTTGTTCGGGACTGCAGTTATGGTGCCGGTATTGGAGGGTGCAGCTACGCGGTTAGCCTCGTCGGGGCGCTGACAGTGGGACAACGTCGGGGAGGCGATATTTGGGAAAAGTCGAAGTTGTGGAAAAGGATGGGGTGGAGGGAGATAGTTGCTATGAGAATATGGTGTGGGTAAGTATAAGAACTTGGAGAGATTTTTGTGTTTTAACAAAATGAGCGGTAGGAGTGAGGTTAAAATAGAAGAGGTTGTTGATGATGGGAGAAAAGAAAGGCACGTAATATGAGAGTGGGGGAGTGGCTGAGAGGGGTTGATGTAGAGAGAAAATAGGGAAGGTACGGGTCTCATGGGAGAGAACAGGAGAGGAGTATGACCGGTTCTACTCATAAAATTATTAACAATTAATTTATTTTCTTAACCATAAATATCAAACTATAGCTTAAATGATTTCAAGTAAGCTATTGTTTCTATTTCATTAATACTACTTAGTGATAAAATTAAATTAGATTAAGACTTCAATTAATTTTTTTTTTTTTTAGTTTAGAACATGGAAGTTACAAGAATCCTCTAATGGCTCGCCGTCCTGTGGCCCGTAATAAGTGGGACACTGATCCACAAGCCAATCATCTGAAAAATATAATCAGTCAGGATTGGAGTGAAGTACATACCTCTGAAAGCAGTTCCAAATACATGGTAGAGAATATATGACAAACAATAGAAAAGAATACAATATAATTAGCAATAAAAAATAATAATAAACTAGAGTGAATAGGTAATGTACTGGAAAGTAAAGAACAGGTAATAAAGAATAACTGTAAGTAAAGAAAAGATAACACTAGCTAATGTGCCTTGGAGTACAAGTTTATTATTTGATCGGTCTGGGTTAAACACGAATACAATATGGTAATTCGATTACACATGTGATATATAATCAATATGTACACGAATACGCTTGGGCTTGATCACATAACCAACTCTTACTCCCCCGTCCCCAACCAACACTTATGGATCCAATCATGATACGTTACGAACACGAATATAAGCACACTGAACATGAGCAGTGTGTGAACATGAAGTACACGATAATCAATACCATCTATATACGATAAAATATATGTGAAGGAGTACCCGCTGAACACGGTAGGGGGTAACATCCCATGACAGGATCCATTTAGTACCGGTCTGTATAGCCACTGTGTCAGAATCAAGTAAAAGTTCTAGAATATGTGATATATACACTATTATGACTGAAAACTAACAGAAAAATGTACTCGCCTTTGGTCCTGAGCAAAGGTGTCTCTCGATGCCCAAGATGGTGTCACACAATCCTATTTAGAAAATATTATGTCAGATGGTGCAATGGATGATAAATGAGTTAAAGAATGCACTAATATGATCTCTAGGTCATTCCTACATCATACTAGTCAAACTAGGTCAACTCTAGGTCAAATAGTCAAATTAGGTCAAAATTACTCTAAGAGTTGAGTTTAGGGTCAACGCTAGTTAGAACAAGGTTATACCTATGTTTCTAGGCTAATATTAGCCAATCTAGTTAATATCGCTAGGTATCTATATTTATAATATACTAGTAATATCTAATATATAGAATTACCTTAGTATATAGATACCTAAACTACAACTTGGTATCTCAAATACATATTGGCATCAACAATACCTAGCTCTCCACTTTTACCTATCACCTAGTATATAAATTAGTATCCTAATACCAATACCTACACTTAGTATCTCACATACTAACTAATATTAATACCTTGGTATCAAGCTCTTGATATATACCCTACTCATTGGTTACATATGTATATACCTTAGTTATCTATTACTATCTTACTCTAACTTAATACCCATCATAATACCTTGGTATGAATACCAACACCTCCCAACCACTGAATACTAACTACTCGAGCACCCTCTTTACCTAACAGCACTTCAACTGTTATGCTAATCCACCAAGACAGTCTCCCACACGAACATACCTACTAGAAACTGCCATAAACTTGCACATCTAGTACCCCTTTATCAATGATACCCTCGAATGCCTGAGTCTGATACACTTGTGTATCACTCCAATTCTTCACTTGATACTTCACCTTCATGGGATGATCAACATAATACTATCTAATCAATCTTGTCAGGACCCGCACCCGATATAGGGGCACGAGTGCGTGGGTACGTCCAGCCTACGCCGCAACATCGGTGGTAGAACGTTGTCTAGGTCATAATACTATATAATCAATCTCTCACGAATATCCAACTCCATAAAGAGACACAGATATCACAATATAATATGGAATACTCAATCACAGAACTAAAGCATGATAAGATATCGGAGAAAATAAACGAAATACAACACAAGTCTAAACAACAAAAATAGTCTAACCTGCAAACAATAACATCCAAATCTCCAAGTATGCCGGAAACAAGTCCTCTAAGTCGCAATCTGAAAAAATATTTTCAGTCAGGATGGAGCGAAGTACAAGCACTAACAGCAGTTCCATGTATATTGACAAAAACTATAATACAGTATAAAGAAATACAAGATGGATATAAATACTGGAAATAAGAATACTGGAGATAATAAAATACTGGAAATAGAAATACTGGAGCATATATCATCATCAATGGTACAACTATCAATGAACAGAAATACAAGTGCATGCTAGAACAATGAACTAAAATATAAGTGAATGCTAGAACTATAAACTGGAAATACATGACTAGAATATCTAGCTAAGTGTGTGAAACATCAGTATATCATGTGATCGGCTTGGGACTGATCAGGCTTATTACATATGATTAGCTATGATTCATGTAAGGTCAAGCTAACCATCCAGTTAGCTATGATGCGAGCAATAGTCAGACTAATCATACATAACAGGCTATGAGGCATATAATGGTCAGGCTGCACCCGACGTGAGGTATGGGGTGAGCTATGATTCATGTAGAGTTGGGTATGATCACATAATCTACTAATATCTCCCCGTCCCCAGCTAGCATGATAGATTCCAATCACGACTCCTCGTGACAGGTCTCGATGATGCTAACTCGTGTATCCATAGTGTCAGAATCATGTACGCTATACAACTAGAATCATAGAGATGATCAACATAATAAAAACTGTCAGAGAATGTACTCGCCTGTGGTCCTCTACTGGCAATACCAATATCCTATTTCCGAAGTCTTGTCTGAATAATCCAATAGTCCTATAGACATAAAATAATAATAATATAGCATCAGTCATTACACTAGCACATACACAACCATAATTATACTGAACTCAGAGGATACGCTAGGGGTGATACTGGTCAACTATCAGGGTCAAGTGTACATCTAACTGTACGGTGTCATATCCTTGAATACTGTACATAACCAGATAGTCAACTCACTAACACATGGTCTAGCTAGTAGGTGAGGGTACACCTAAGGTAGTGAGTTCACTAACATCTAGGGTCATGAAAATATATATATGGGATACCCACAACTAATACCTAGGGTCATACAACATGTGTAATACTGGAAATTGATTCTCCATGAAGTATTCATATATTTAAACCTAATTATCATACACACATGCATATACACATACTAGCTATTAGGTTCACCGACATAGGTCATACAATCACACCAACCAACTAAACTGTCATAAAGCAACATGCTAACCCCTAACACTTTTCATACATGCACATATACACAATCATGAATGAAGGCAAGTCGAACCTGCACGTTAGCGTGCACGTGCACGAGGTCGAGGAAGACTGCTATGGGTTGTCTTCGGCAAGGTGAGACGGGTCGACATGGGGAAGGTGATAATGATGATGGTGATGATGATGATCGTCACTGCTGTGAAGTCGGGATGCTCTGGCTGGAGATGAGAGGAGATGGTGGAGACGACGCGGATGACCAGAGGAAGGAGGGATGAAGGGAGGTGGAGTCGGTGAGGAGTCGACTGGAGGAGGGAGCAGGTCGTGGTCGGCTGTCAGGGAGGTTGGCTACTGTGGTGAAGGAAAGTGGGGGTGATGGTGTGGCAATGGCGAGGTAGTCGGAGAGGCTACTCTGGCGGATGGAGATGATGGTGTCGATGGGTGTAGTCGAGGCAGAGGTGTCGAGGTAATGGAAGGTGTCGGGGTGGTCGCTGCTGACGGGGTCAGCGTTGTGGAGTGGTGGTGAAATTGGGCTCCGGCGGTTGATGGCCGTGGGGTGAGGGGATGATGGCTACAGTGGGTGAAGATGCTCGGGCAGTGAGGATCGATGGAGATGGCGGAGGGTTGCTCGGCGGAGATGGAAGGTCGGGGTGGTGATGGAAAGGTCGGGGGCTGCTCCGGCGGGAATGGTGGCCGAAGATGGAGAGGGTGATGGTAAATAGTTTAGGGTTAGGTTTCGGTTGATAGCTTGGTGAGGGTGATAAAAATAATGGGGAGATGGTAGTTTGCATGAGGGAGGAGAGGTTGATGACAACCTAGGGATTAGGGCCGACCATGTGTGCCTTGGGATGGGGTTGGCATTGGGAAAGGGGTTAGGATGAGGGATTATATATATATATATATATATATATATATATATATATATATATATATATATATATATATGAGGGTGTGTGGTGAGGATGTTGCTCCATTTGAATGGATGGCCAAGATTAAACATGAAGGAAAGTGTACAACAAAAAAGAGGAAGAGAGAAAGAGTGGACCGGTCAATGAGGGAGGGATTGGTTCTTCATGTGCCTTGACCAATAGGATGGTGACACCTCATTGCACTTTTGCATAAAAGTCCTCAACAATTGAAAAATTACACAGAAAGTGGAAATTTGGACTAAAGGAGGGAAAATACCATATTTTGTGTGATGTAGTGGCTAAAAAGGGTGTATGATGTTTAGTATGAGTCTTGAGGGTGTTAGTGGGGGTTTAGTTTGGTGTTAGGTCTAGTTTTGGGTCAAGTTGGGTCCTTACACCAATTTAATTAAAATTAATGTAAAATATGTTCTAAAATTAATTTGAAGTACATGGGATTAAAATTAGGTGGGATACAAGTATCATGGACGTAGAAGACTCATAATAGAATATTGTCAAAATTTGGGTTACATAAAATGGGTCAATATTGTGTCTCCAATTTCGATTGAAACGAACAAGATAAAAAGTTAAATTTATTTGGAATTAAAAATAAACGTCCGTAACGAATATTGTGTGACTAAAATGAAGTACAAGAGAGCATATTTATAAGTTACATAAAGGTCAGAATGGAAGGCGGGCACGTCTAGGACAAAGGTGTGGAATTTGTTGGAAGGCAAAAGCTAGGGTAGCGCTCCAAATATCGAAGCAACGGTAAGGCACAACAATGAATAAAAATCACAATAATAAATATAATTCCCAATATTTAATTCCTTAAAATGCTAATTAAATACATAATCCTATAATTTGGTCAGGGGTTCATCTAGTGGGCTTCTAGGCCTAGTCTACTATCTCATGCATTAAAGAACACTATATATATAATATATATCTATACAAATATCATGCAATTATTTAAAAATAAATACACACAATACTTATAATAAATAAAATGACAAAATTATCCCTATTTTTCGAATGTGATAGTAACAAGTCTACCCTCCTTAGAAAAATTTTGTCCTCAAAATTTAAGATCCTCAATAGTTGTATATATATATATTTTTAAATTCATCAAACCATATAATCATGAAGTAAATCTATATTGTTATTTCACAAAATTTTTAAGATTCTATAAATATTATATTCCTGAAATTCTTTAAATTTAAAAAAATTTAAATTTCATTCTTATCACAATCTCCTCCAAAATTTTAAGTTAATAACTAAATACAAAAAATTAATATCCAATCCTCAAATTTAAATCCAATCAATGCATATTTATAAAATTTAAAATCTCATCCCAAAATTTTGAATTCAAACTCTAATCCATTAGTGATCTTATTCCTCGATTTTTTTTTCCACACAATACTTAAACAATGTAATACTTATGAAGTCTTCAAATACAGCATTCAAAATATATATTTTAAAATTTATATCTTGCAGTCAAATAAATATAATGATAATCTTCTTAAATTTATCAAAATTTAATGACAAATTCAATCATATCATAATCTTCATAAAAATCAATAATTTAACAAAATTGTCAATTCTGCTATATTAAATTCTCAACTCTTTATTTAATTTAATATTTATCCTTGAAATTTAAGGCACCTTGTCTCTCTCTGTCCAGTCATAACCTCTTCATTAATTCTTCACTACGGTCAAACCCCCAACAATCAAGGACTAAGAAAATCCTATCTACAGTCATGCAACATGCAATCTAGAGAAAACATGCATGGTTATGGTTTGTTTTGTCATGGTATTGCACTCTCTGTCAGGGTGTACTACTAACTATATTCTAGGAAGAAAATTACTGATACAAGCTACGGTACTAAGGAATCAATCAATCAATAAAATAGACGGAAAGGAACAGAAGGAAAGAACAGAACAAAACCTGCTAACATAACCATAGGTTTAATGATGCATCCAAAGTTTGATACTCTTATCCCTTTGGTACAACTGTTTCTACTACAAGCACACTCACTGCTAGCTCTCTTACCTACTGTAATTGTTTATACTAGTTGTTCTTATCACTTAAGTGTACACCAAGTGCAACACAGCACACTAAGTACTGCTTCCTCTAATACAACTCTAGATGGACATCCAAGTCAGTTTGTATTGCCATCTCAAGCATGCTTAAGCCAACAGATCCTTACACATGCACATCATCTACTCATATACTAATACACATTTCTTACCCACATCTATCTAAGTATACATATATATATTCACAGTCTCTAACACTCAAGGTACACACAAATACATCAATTATCTACAACCCTCAACTGTGTACTAAAATTTGTACTGCCTTGACTACTTGCACTATTAATTCCAACAATTTTCTATCCATATTAACTGATACACCAATCTAATATTATCACACGAAGTACTTACTGTTATCAGCATCTTGCTCAACTAATCCTTAATATAGAAACACTAGCACTATTGGTATAGTAACACTAGCTTTATCATTAGATTACCTCATCACACTCACTAGAACTCACGATCACTTGCACTAGTAATTAACTTCTATAATACACATGTTTTACTTCACTCTTAAAAGCAAACATATGGTTCCATATCTCTATTGATGTATAAGTATCTCCCCTTAGTCTTTTACAGACTAATACACTAATCTGTGATACACTTCATACATTTCATGACCAATCTTGATATTTCTCAACCCATGGTACACTATTGGAATTTTCTAATACTCATGCTTCCACTTCCATGAACTTCCATACTGACGCTCAACTCCCACTGTGCATCATGCATATAATTTCTAGACACTTCCATCCATTGCTTCAAACCCATCACTGGCCTCAATATCAGGTGATACATCTATCATTAGTCATATACCAGTACACTCATATCTAATCACATCAGGGTCCTACTTTTATCCATAACACAAGTCTCACTACTTAGCACTTGTATTCTTATTCTCTCACCCTCTCTTATACACTTATGGGTACCCTCCTATTATGGCACACTCATTAATTCCCTTTATGCATATGCATTTTTTTATTCTTGACACACCCAAGTATCAACTATCAAATTGAATATCATGCTCCATTAAATTTCAACACAATTTCCTTGATACTTAATTGTTTACATGGATCATCCAACTACAAGAATTCATGACTATCCAGGACTAGCATGCTGACTTTGATACTAACTTCTGGAACCCTCACTGATACTCTTTACTCCCTCTTCTACCTATAGTACAAATACTAACCATAATAACACATATTATAGAACTATTGCTATAAGGTACTACGCTATAAGTTAACTCTAGATCGATGTCTACTGCTCATATGTCCAACCAAGAAACACTTACAGACCCACAAGCCACACTCTCAATAGTCAACACTGATACAAGACATAGACCTAATTATAAGTCACCAATTATCACACTAACATGGAACCCTAATGGAAAGAAGCTCTATAAAGAACTAGACTAAGGACTGAAGGTATCTCTACTGCTAGCAAGGAAAATAATGGAACAAGGTCCTATAATAACAGAAGTAGATAAGTATTGAGATGATACTATAAGAACCAATTTAAGATACAATCTGATAATCATACACGTCTGTCCGAAATCATGACACTCAGAATCCTTGCCATGCCAGTAAGCATAGCTGTGATAAACGATAGGTTCCATAACTAAGGTATGCAACTCTATAATCATGTTATCTAGAATCCTCACCAAGCCAACCGGTATGGCTGCGAGAAACTCTAAATTTTATAACTAAGATATGTACATCCAAGGTCAGGTTCCTACGTTTCCACCACGACAGCTAATATGGCTGTGATAAACTCTAGGCTCCATAACCAAGGTAGACGTTTTACCTTTCTCACTATCCTCATCAACATATGTTATCAAATAATACCATAAATTTTAATTCATAAAATATATCTCGATATGAAATCAAACTCAACAACGACACCAAGAATTAAATTTAACAACCGATCAATAAGAATCAAATTCAATAAGTGAGAAAGGACGGAAACAAGGAAAAGATTTAAATTAAAAATTATAATAAGATTCTCAAGGGTCGTCCCATAAATCTCTTAAATAATTTGTGATTGAGTATCCTCTCTCATTCTAGGATCCTATGTCCTATATCCTATCGCAGGCACGTAATAGTACAACTAAGACGTCACACTACAACGACATCGCACAACTTGCGAAGCCTGACCTGCATGGGCTGCCACTAAAAATGTGTCATGATCCGCACCCGATATAGGGGCACGAGTGCGTGGGTACGTCCAGTCTACGCCGCAGCATCGACAGTAGAACGCTGTCTAGGTCATAATACTATCTAATCAATCTCTCACGAATATTCAACTCCATAAGGAGACACAGATATCACAAATACTTAATCACAGAACTAAAGCACGATAAGATATCGGAGAAAATAAATAAAATATAACACAAGTCTAAACAACAAAAATAGTCTAACCTGCAAACAATAACATCCAAATCTCCAAGTATGCTGGAAACAAGTCCTCTAAGTCGCAGTCTGAAAAAATATTTCCAGTCAAGATGGAGCAAAGTACAAGCACTAACAGCAATTCCATGTATATTGATAAAAAACTATAATGCAGTGTAAAGAAATATAAGATGGATATAAATACTAGAAATAAGAATACTGGAGATAATAAAATACTAGAAATAGAAATACTGGAGCATATATCATCATTAATGGTACAACTAGTAATGAACATAAATACAAGTGCATGCTAGAACAATGAACTGGAATATAAATGAATGCTAAAACTATAAACTGGAAATACATGACTAGAATATCTAGCTAAGTGTGTGAAACATCAGTATATCATGTGATCGGCTTGGGACTGATCAGGCTTGTTACATATGATTAGCTATGATTCATGTTAGGTCAGGCTAACCATCCAGTTAGCTATGATACGAGCAATAGTCAGGCTAATCATACATAACAGGCTATGAGGCATGTAATGGTCAGGTTGCACTCGACGTGAGATATGGGGTGAGCTGTGATACATGTAGAGTTGGGTATGATCACATAATCTACTAATATCTCCCCGTCCCCAGCTAGCACGTTGGATTCCAATCACGACTCCTCGTGACAGGTCTCAATGATGCTAACTCGTGTATCCATAGTGTCAGAATCATGTACGCTATACAACTAGAATCATAGAGATGATCAACATAATAAAAACTATCAGAGAATGTACTCGTCTGTGGTCCTCTACTGGCAATACCAATATTCTATTTTCGAAGTCTTGTCTGAATAATCCAACAGTCCTATAGACATAATATAATAATAATAATATAGCATCAGTCGTTACACTAGCACATACACAACCACAATTATACTAAAATCAGAGGCTATGCTAGGGGTGATACTGGTCAACTATCAGGGTCAAGTGTGCGTCTAACTGTACGGTGTCATGTCCTCGAATACTGTACATAAGCAGATAGTCAACTCACTAACACATGGTCTAGCTAGTAGGTGAGGGTACACCTAAGGTAGTGAGTTCACTAACATCTAGGCTCATGAAAATATATATATGGGATACCCACAACTAATACCTAGGGTCATACAGCATGTGTAATACTGGAAATCAATTCTCTATGAAGTATTCATATATTTAAACCTAATTGTCATACACATATGCATATACACATACTAGCTATTAGGTTCACCGACATGGGTCATGCAATCACACCAACCAACTAAACTGTCATGAAGCAACATGCTAACCCCTAACACTTTTTACACATGCACATATACACAATCATGAATACAGGCAAGTCGAACCCGCGCGTTAGCGTGCACGTGCACGAGGTCGAGGGAGACTGCTATGGGTCATCTTCGGCGAGGTAAGATGGGTCGACATGGGGAAGGTGATAATGATGATGATGGTGATGATGATGATCGTCACTGCTATGAAGTCGGGATGCTCAGGCTGGAGATGGTGGAGACGACGCGGATGACAGAAGGAAGGAGGGATGAAGGGAGGTTGAGTCGGTGAGGAGTCGATTGGAGGAGAGAGGAGGTCGTGGTCGGCTGTCAGGGAGGTTGGCTACTGTGGTGAAGGGAAGTCGGGGTGATGGTGTGGCAATGGCGAGGTAGTCGGAGAGGCTACTCTGGCGGATGGAGATGATGTTGTTGATAGGTGTAGTTGAGGCGGAGGTGTCAAGGTAATAGAAGGAGTCGGGGTGGTCGCTGCTACCGGGGTCTGCGCTGTGGAGTGGTGGTGAAATTGGGCTCCGACGGTTGATGGCCGTGGGGTGAGGGGATGATGGCAGCAGTGAAGGAAGATGCTTGGGCGATGAGGATCGATGGAGATGGCGGAGGGTTGTTCGGCTGCTCGACGGAGATGGGAGGTCGGGGTGGTGATGGAAAGGTCCGGGGCTGCTCCGACAGGAATGGTGGCCGGAGATGGAGAGGGTGATGGTAGATAGTTTAGGTTTAGGTTTCGGTTGATAGCTTAGTGTGGGTGATGAAAATAATGGGGATATGGTAGTTTGCATGAAGGAGGAGAGGGTGATGACAACCTAGGGATTAAGGCCGGCCATGTGTGCCTTGGGATGGGGTTGGCATTGGGAAAGGGGTTAGGATGAGGGATTATATATATATATATATATATATATATATATATATATATATATATATATATATATATATATGAGAGGGTGTGTGGTGAGAATGTTGCTCCATTTGAATAGATGGCCAAGATTAAACATGAAGGGAAGTGTATAACAAAAAAGGGGAGGGGAGAGTGGACCAGTCAATAAGGGAGGGGTTGGTTCTTCATGTGCCTTGACTAATAGGATGGTGACACCTCATTGCACTTTTGCATAAAAGTCCTCAACAATTAAAAAATTATACAGAAAGTGAGAATTTAGACTAAATGAGGGAAAATACCATATTTTGTGTGATGTAGTGGCTAAAAAGGGCGTGTGGTGTTTAGTATGAGTCTTGAGGGTGTAAGTGGGGGTTTGGTTTGGTGTTGGGTCTAGTTTTGGGTCAAGTTGGGTCCTTACACCAATTTAATTAAAATTAATGTAAAAGGTGTTCTAAAATTAATTAGAAGTACATGGGATTAAAATTAGGTGGGACACAAGTGTCATGGACGTAGAAGACTCAGAATAGAATATTGTCATAATTTAGGTTGTACATAATGGGTCAAGATTGTGTCTCCAATTTCGATTGGAACGCACAAGATACAAAGTTGATTTTATTTGGAATTAAAAATAAACGTCCGTAACGAATATTGTGCGACTAAAATAAAGCACAAGAGAGCATATTTATAAGTTACACAAAGGTCAGAATGGAAGGCGGGCACGTCTAGGACAAGGGTGTAAAATTTGTTGGAAGGCAAAAGCTAAGATAGCGCTCCAAATATCGAAGCAACGGTAAGGCACAACAATGAATAAAAATAACAATAATAAATATAATCCCCAATATTTAATTCCCCAAAATGCTAATTAAATCCATAATCCTATAATTTGGTCAGGGGTTCATCTAGTGGGCTTCTAGGCCTAGTCTACTATCTCATGCATTAAAGAACACTATATATGTAATATATATCTATACACATATCATGCAATTATTTAAAAATAAATACACACAATACTTATAATAAATAAAATGACAAAATTACCCCTAATTTTAGAATGTGGTAGTGACATACCTGTACTATTCTTCACTGATACTCCTCTTATCCATTAATTATTTACTTCACAGCACGTATCTGCACATCTAAACTCGACTCCCCAACTTGGAACTATTGCTGCTATGGCTTCACATGCTACTGCTACTGCTCTTGCCTTCGTGTTGTTGTTCTTCATATACTGCTGCTACTGCTAGTTGCATCTATTGTCCTGATACTCATCTACACTTGATTACTCACACAACCATATCATAATTGGCACTGATACCTTACCCGACACTCCTTAACTCATTGACCACACTGAACACACACACTCCTCAATACACCTAACACAAGTGCACTCCACCCCTCACCAAGGCCTGTGCACAGCTCCATCTCCTTCTGTGGATAGGTACCACACTTGTACTACCACCTACTTCTCCAAAGCTATGCACTTAGGTAGTACCTGAGCCCCACATATTCATAAGCATGCATTGCCAGCACACAGAGTCTCACTCCCCTCTAGTTCATCACCAATGCTCCCAAGTGCTGCCCCTGAGCTCTCTCTCTCTCATTTCTAATTTGCTACTGGTACTGCGATTAAGGTTGTTGTGTGCTCTTTCACCAGGTGTATCATCTGTAGGTATAACCCCAAATGTACAGCAGTATTAAACCAATGTTCTAGCAGGTACCTCACTTACACACAACTGCCACCCCCACACGGTACTTAAGAACATAATCCACTCTTCCTCACTCACTGTAATTTTAGTTCCTCCCTATCTACCCTTTCCACTCATAGTCTAATTCATGTCATGCCACAGTGAACACAAATCGAGCACACCTCACCATCATCTCCTCCTCAACAATTATCACACATATATATATACATACATAACACCCAATAAAGGCTCACACACATCCAATGCAATATATCGAATACTTGGTGTGTGATACCAAGAAACTTACGAAACGCTTGCGATACGCACCCAAAATCTCACGATACTCTCCCCAAGCTCATACAACACTACTAATATATTTAATATATATATATATATATATATATATATATATATATATATATATATATATATATATATATATATATATATATATATATATATATATATATAATAGTTATTTAAAATGCAATAAAATGGATTTGGCATGCTAGAGCCCTCTACACAAGCAAATACCCCTCCTAAGATACCGTATCATGACGCATCACGATACACACTTACCGTATCCAATTGTGGACACGTATCTAGTCCCACAACTCCGATCTAAGTCTAATTAGACTAAATTAGTCTCATGACACATAATTGATGTGTCAATCTCGTAATTCCTCTAAAATACATACAAAAATCTATGTAGAATTTTCTATACACAACTAATTGGCCTATAACTTGTTCCTATTGGTAGTCTTATGCCGTGGGTGGTTCTTAATGGTCAAATGCATGATTTAGAAGTTATAATGAAGAATAATTTATAATTTACCAATTAGGAGAAGGATTCCCAATAAAATACTCAATGGACATGATCCGGACACGATCTCCCCACCAAAGCTCCTTCTCCTTGTGCTCATTGCTACTCCAAGCTCCAAAGCTCCTTGAGGGATTCAAAAGAGAGGTAATAAGAGTGAATTGAAGGTCAATTTATGGAGGAATTGAGTGAATTAGGGATCTATAAATTTGGGGATCTAAAATAAATGTAAATGAAGAGGAGAGAGAGAGAGGAGACCCCTCTTAAAGTGGCTGACACCTTCCTTCTTCTTCAAGTCACCACAAAATGCCAAGTTTGTCCCTACATGAAGAATTAAGGAGAATAATTAAGGATAGATATTTTAGAAATTTTTTACACTGATTCAATTAGTCTAATTCCTCTAATTAATTAGTAAAAAAGGGTCTATTGGGCTTGGTCCATGTTTGGCTCATAAGTTGTCATAAAAATTCTACTTGGATTCACATGGGTCAAGTCTAGCTAATATCTAGCCCACTAACTATAATTAAAATATAGCACAACCATAATTATTAATATAGCACACTAATATAATTATTAAATCACTAAAATAATATAACTATGCTAAATGTCTAAATTATCCCTATTTGGAAAAGTGAGGGTGACAGCCTGTAATACTGCATCAAAAGTCTGAAACTCAGGTTATTCCACCGTCAATATGATCAACAAGTGAAGTACCTGCTAGAACCTCCTAGCTCTGTCCAATTCGGTTGCCAACAAGGTGGGAGCAAACTTACTAAGTTTGCAGAACTCTGCCGCATAGTTGTCGACAGTCCTGCCTATCTGCTTCAAGTTGTTAAACCTTTGCTGCAAGTCATAATACGACACTGCATCAAATTATCTGGTCTAAAATCTTTCACTGAAGATATACCAAGGGACGAGTACTGTTAGTGAAATCATCCGTGCTGCCCACTAGTCTCGGACCAAGTCTAGCAACTACAATCGAACTACTGACACTTTCTATCTTGTAGGCACTAATTCTGCCTCTAGGATAGCTTCAGTGTCCTGAAGTTAAGCATCCGATTCAATAGCATCCTCGATGCCAGAGAAATACAAGATTTGAAGGCACTTGAAGTTGCTTGCCGAGTTATTGGCACGAAGTCCACCTCTTTCCAAAGCCCCTAGTACTGACTGAATGAGTATGTCCTCTCGACATCCTTGTGATGCCAATAATTCCCTAAGTATACCAATAAGCATACTTTTGTCCCCTCCTACATCCGATATTGGTTGCATTGGTGGAATTTCTGTAACATGAGGTACTGTTTGTATCTGGGGTTCTTTATTTTGAGCTGTTCTGGACCCGGCCTCGGAATACAGAGGCTGAACCTCAAGGGTTTTTTGGGCATAGGGATATTGCCATGCTACTGGAGGAACTCGGGCTGGATGATCAGAAGGATCAGGAACAATATCCCTGAAAGATAAAGGACACAAGGATCATCAAAGGATGAACATGATTGATCGAGGATCAAAGCATATCTTGCATCAAGATTTCAGGGATATAAATTTGACACTTGGAGGAGATCAAGGAGTAGCATGATTGAGACATCTAAAATATCTGGTAAACCCCACACTTTTGAATTTTCAGACCTGCATGGGCTACCACTTAAACCGTGTCATGCCCCAGAACCAGAATACTGGAGACCGGGGGCAGACAAAGCTAGTTACGTACACCAGAGTACTCTATATCCCGAAATATGGTCACGACTGTCTAGACATGTGAGGGTTTACTCTACAATCCATCAGAAAATCCTAGGTCAAGAATCCTAGGTGTCTCAATCTCAAGCAAGCAACAAGTTATAAGATATATGATCACCAAATATATAATAGTATGGCATCCCAAACTATACATACACAAATGATCATGAAGCTAGTTACCAAAATAAAGAACTAGCAAAGTACAATGTTACATGATCATCTCTAGCTATATTCTAGAATATGCTTTACATGTAGGCCCATAGGTTAGAATGACAAGTCCCAAATTACAAGCTAAACACGTGCTCAGTAGCTAAACCCCTCAAAAGAATAATGTACAAGATCAAGAGGGTGAGGAAGAAGAAACCATTCATGTTCTCAGGTGCTCCTCTTGTTCACCATCTTGAGGCAGGAAGTACGAAAGATCCTGCGGTCCTGCTCCAAAATACAAAACTACTGGGGTCAGACCCCAAAACAGCAAGTACCACAAGGGAGCCAAACACATGAACTAAAATCAGCATGCATACAAATCAGTAAGAAATAGCAGGTAAGGTAACAGTTAAACAAGTGCAACGGGTAAGATAAAAGTTAAGCAGTTCAGAAGTAATAAATAAGGGTATTTGGAATCAGTACTCCGGTTACCATCTTTGGATCAGCTGTTAATAAATTCAGGACAGGACTAGACTAGACTAGAAATTAAGCGATCATGGCCAATCATGCCCTATGGCTTGATATTATTAGCTAACTAGGGTTATCACAGTCCTAGTTACTAACATATGCAGTTTGAGATTCCTTACAGCCACATGCCCTACAGACTATCCGGGTTATCCAGAAGAACAGGTACATAGTATAGATATATCAAGTATAATCATTTCTTAACTTTTTTGGAAGTAAAACACTAGACGGTGTGTTGGAAGTGTGCCCCTCACGACGGAGAGCTCCAAATCCATCAGGTGTCGCTGGGATACCGAGACTGCATGTAGCCAGGAATTCTCTCAAGATACTTTCTAGATTATTATTCTAGTTATTAGCCTGGACAATTATCAAGGATTCTCGACTATGGTACTCAGGAATCTGCCTTAGACATGATACAAGACATGACAGTAACTTGACGAGTACAATCAAAATCAACCACGGAAATACAGGTCATGCAATACAGGTGCTACTAATAACCTTGATCAAGACAGTTACAGGAATTCTCAAGTCAGGAGTGCGCTACGTCGAGCTATTATCAGGATTATTAGGATCGGGAGTATCAGGGTGGTATGCTACATCGAGCCACTATCAGGATTATCAGGATCGAGAGTATCAGAATTACCAGTACAGTGTTAGGATTATCAGTACAAGATCAGGATTCAGGAGTTCATTTAAAATGTACAATCACTAGATCATGTCAGAAAATCAGGATCAATATCAAGAATATCATGTTCAGGAAATAACTAGGATTAACTAAAATAACGAAATTAAAGAGAACTAAAGAAGCATAAAGAGTTAAGTATGTTAAAGAGAATACTGGCACACAGGCACATAAATTAATAATTCAGGGTTGGCACATAAAATCTGGCAAGAATATAATATTCGCGCACAATGGATCAAAAACCACCATTGACTCACAAACGGATATTGGCGCACAAATGGCCAAAAATAGATTTGTGCACACAAATTACTAATCTGGACAGTTCTGGCGTACTTTGATACAAAAGTACTCCAAGCAAAAATGGTGCACAATCATACTAAAGCGCACTTCAAGGATATTGGTGCATATTGATAGAAGTGTGTGAGCCAGGAGCTTGGCATATAAATCTATCATTGGCGCACAATAAAAGTACCCAAGCTATGACTTTGACACACTTTTATCAAGTATGCCATTAGTAATATTTGGGGCACAAACAGGTGCAGGAAGATCTACTAAAAGATAAAACACAAGTTCCAAGATATGGCACAACAGTCGAGATGACTTTGCAGTCAAGAAACACAATTCTCGAGAATGGTCAGAAGTCTTTACTTAGTTATTAAGTAATACGTAAGGCAACAAAGTGCACCGTCTCTGGAGAATGTCATATAGTGCGCAACATAGCAAAGTGCGCCATTTTTTAGAAGCGATAAAGTGCGTCGGTAAGAAAGTTTACCAAAGTGCGCCAAGTATGCAATATCAGCAAAAGTGTACCAACTTAGCTTTTAATTAGTGGTGTACATTCTTGATGACTTGTATATCCATTCAAAAGTGCGCCAAGTGGGATTGGTGTACTTTTGAAGGAATTTCCTTAATATAAAACGTATAGGAGTAGAGAAGTGCACCCAGAGTACATAACATATCTTGGCACATTTTCTAAGAAATTTCTAAAACACACACAAGTGCGCTTACTGGAACTTCGCTTATGCGACAATGGTTTCCTTCTTACTTTTGTATATATTCTCAGGCCAACTTTGCATTCTTCGACTTCTTATTCTCGGGCTCCATGAGCAATAATACAAGAAAATCAAAATCATCATAAAGACAGGTTCTAAGTATTAAGCAAATAAAATCTATCAAGTAATTAAACAAGTTATACTAAGAATCAAAATAAGATCCATGATTGTTCCTTCGGTTGGCAAGATGTACTTGCCTACGGTCAAGTTCTAGCCTAATACTAAAACCACCAAGGTCACCCACGGCCAAGGCCAAGCTCGGCTGTCACTACCACAATTTCTAGGAAAGGGTATTTTAGTCTTTTCCTATTTAATTAAATATTGTGCATTGTAAATAATTATTTGTTGTATTATTTAATTGTTGTTAGATGTTATTTAATTATTTTGGACTTATATTAGTGGACCCAACTAGTTTAGTTTGGACCCATGGACCAACATGAATTAATTAGTTAGACTTGGCCCATTTAGAAAGCCCATTGTTAAGGAGATGGATTAAATTAATTAAGTCATTAGACTAGAAGCTTCCTTCCTTAATTATTTTTTCATGAGAGGCCCCAAGGGGTACATTGGACATTTTATAATTGCTTGGGGAAGGGGTAAGGCCGGCCTATATTAGAGGGGGGGAAATTTCTCTCTCCTCTCATTCTCATTTCTAAATCTAGATCTAGAATTCCCCACTTCCAAATTCCTTTCATTTCCATTCCAATTTCCTACCAAATTCATTCCAAATTATTCTCAATTCACCATTAGAAAGTTGAGAAGCAAGAATCTAGAAGGAGGAAGCAAGGATCTACAAAGAGGAGCAATGATCTACAATTTGGAAGCAAGTTTATCTCAATTGGAGGTTTCATTGGGAATCCATCTCCCAATAGGTATAATTTAGTTTTTCCCATTAAAATAGCTTCTAAATCTGATATTTAATCATGTAAAATCAATCCATATATATGTACTATCCATAGGACTTGATTTTGTGTTCATAGGAGACCCATGGAGAAAGTTATGGTACTTTTTGTGTCAATTTTGGGGGAATTCTGAATTGACATTTTATTGTGCGTGTCAATTGATCCTATAGATCAATTGGGTATGTGCTTATGTGTTTGGGGCTAGTGTCATGTCCATATTGGGTACGTGTAGGTCGTATCCCAACAATTTGGTGATACGTGTTGTTTTGGGGGTTTTTCCTCCGACACGGGACTTTGTACATGTCGTATTTTGACACGGACACATAGATCTACTTTTGACACTTTGATTTGTTCATAAATAATATTTGTAACTTGTTTGTGTTCTTCGGGGTACAATTGGTTGTGTGTTGGACTCGTGTCGCATGCGTATCCTAGATCTAGTGGGATACGGTGTGATACTCTCCAATTGTGTGTACTTATGAATAGATCTAATTATTTATGTTTTAATTCTTGAATTATAGTTAGTAAATATATATGGAAGTTATATATTTATTTTTAGTATATTTATTATAGTATTTATTGTAGCATAGATCTATATATTTTTATGTGTACTAATATGATGTATAAATATATATGTAGTTTTCTTTACATGCATTTATATATATTACAACTTATGTTAATAAAATAAATTATATATAAATGTTTTATAAAATATATTTATGTGCTTAAATATGTAATTATATTAATTATAATTATTATGTAATTATTTGTATATTAATGAATATATTTTTATGTGTGCTTCTAGCCATGTAAAATATGTACATTAATACATGCAATGTGTTTGTAACTATTAGTATTTATTATGTAGGATTATGTATATATATATATATATATATATATATATATATATATATATATTTATTTATTTAATTGTTATATATATATATATATTGATTTATATTGATTTATATTTATTAATATATATATATATATATAGTTATATATTAATTGTTTTTTTCGCGACAGCGGCTATTAATGACAGATGCTGTCATTAAAGCAGCAACCGCTGTAGCAGTCTTTGGGCATTAGTGACAGTTCTGTCATTAATGCAGCGGGCGGGAATGAGCAGTTTTTTTTTAGCGGTAGTTTTTCTACGACAGTTTGAACTGTCACCAATCAGTCAGCAGTGGATTTTATATACAGCGTTTTGGCGACAGTTTTTTTGTGACAGTCGGGACTGTCACTATAGGTCTGTTTATTGAAATTAATTGTTTTCCATACAGTTTTTCAGTGACAGTTAGGCAGTTTTGGGTTTATACTTTATATATTATATTTATATATATATATGTATATCTAAATATATTTGTGGTGAGATATAATACTAGTATTGTTATTATTTTATTTATATATAATATATTAGTTTATATATAATATATTATGTATTAGAGTAAATAATATACCTATATGTATCTTGAGCATTACTTTATGTGGATACCAATTGGGTTCAAAACCGTGATTCCTAAATTGTTGTATTTAATATTCTATATTATGCATTATTATTAATATTAGTATTGTGAGGTTTATTTTGGATTCACATATCCGAAGATACGGTATCCTAATATTTAAGGACGTAGTCTTATGACTTAGAGCTTAGTATTTTGATCCAAGTTTTTGGTGCTAGACTTGTACAACCTAGAAATAGATAGTTGACCTTGGGTTGACCATAGTTGACTTTATTTGACTTTAGAGTTGACCACAGTTGACTTTTGACTTAGAGTTGATTTTTGACCTAGAAGTTGACTAGTTTAACTTGTTCTCTTTTTGGGACCTTGTATTGATGTTGTATTCCATATCTAGGTCTTCGAGGCACTGAGTCAGACATCTGTGAGACTATTCATTGGACTTCAGGCGAGTACATTCTCTGATAGTTTCTTGTTTATGATATCCTCTATGTTCACTGTATCTAGTGTAGATATCCATGTTCTCTTGACACTATGGTTACACGAATTGGTATATCCGGATCTCGTCATGAGATATTATTCCTTGGTATATGGTGTATATGGTGCAAGTATTGTTTCATTGGTTATCTTGTACATGTACAGACACCGATTCTCGGGGAGACTAGCTATCTTCTTGGGGAATCTCGTGCCATAGCATACCGTGGTTGGATCTATTATACCAGTCGGGGGTAGAGAGTATTAGTATAGATATGTGATCAAATCCCTATTGAATAAAGTACTGGTAAATGAATAGTGTTGATCATAAGCCGCACTTATGATTAGCCAGGCCGCATTGCATCTTGCCCAAGCCGATCACATGTTAAGCTAGTACTCACACACTTAGTCATTAGTATTATTGTTTCATTGGCATATTGTTCATTATTGTATTTATTTCCAGTATTTCCTTATCGTACATATATCTCTTATATCTATTGTGCATCTTGTTTATCCACAACTATTTACTGCTACATAGTTTTTATCATTAATTAGAACTGCTGTTAGAGATGTACTCTGCTCCTTTCCTGACTGGATATATTTTTTCAGATGACACTGAGGAGTGGTACCCTACCTTTTATGGACCCCAGGATGTTATGGGTTTAGATTCTGAGACCCTGGCTCAAGAGGGACTTATCCCAACTGAGACAGTTGACCCTGGAGTTGTAGCTTCGTAGTATTCTTTTGTACTGGATTTGTCTCCAGCTTATTTTGTTGTTCTTCAGACTCATTGATGTATTATTTTAGACTCACGAGTTGTATTGTGACTATTCTATTCTTTATCTGATTCGTGCTCATTTCTATCTTAGTTCTGTGATTGAGTATACTATCATTATTGGTGGTTCATTATATTGTTAGATAGACTATCTAGACAGCGTTCTACCGTCGATTCTGTGGCGTAGGCTGGGCGTTGTTTCCGACTAGTACCCTTACACCGGGTGCGGGTTGTGACATCGGCTGTTGCTCTCTGCTGGGGAAGAAACGAAAAAAAAAGAGAAAAGATAGGAAAATAAAAATAAATAAAAGAGAATAGGATTGTTTATATAGCCAATGTATTGATTGTAGGCCATTGGATCATAATCCATGCCTCTCACCCGGGTTCATCACAGCCATCCACCAAGAAAACAAAGGGACCAACGGTCCAAAGCATGCAACTATGAGAAATTTACAAAAATAACATAATCAATGCATAAATAGCATAAAGCAAGATGTAAGCAATTAAACAATAAACAAGCTATACATGTATAATACGCATACGTCGGGTACGTATACTAGAACGGTGACAAGTCTCACAAAGTTGTTGCTACTGCCATTGTTATTGCTTGCTGCTGCTATTACACACACACACATACATGCACTGTTCTAAAAGGTTGCCGCCTAGACCGCCTAGGCGGAGACTAGGAGCTAGGCGGCTGGTGTCCGCCCAATGTCCTCCTAGGCGCCTTCCTAGTTCTTTCGACGCCCGACTATGCATGTTATGGGATTTTATGGACTTTTTATACAATTTTTAACAAGCAATTAAATAATTAACCAGGTAAGGGCATATGGTATGAGTTAACATATAGCAGGCAAGCATGCATTTTCAATGGAACATAAACACTCACGTTGGCTCGGGCCCGAAGGTAAGCCGAGGAGTGAAACCGCAAGGAACTTATCGTAGACATGCTCCAGGGTCGTATAGTACAATGCGTAAACATAGTGTACTTGTATCATCCTACTCGAGGCACAGCAAGGTCGAGGCAACATTACCAGTTAACATATCAAGCAAACAAGCATGCAACTTAACAATCACGTTAGCTCAGGCCCGAAGGTAGACCGAGAAGTGAAACCGTTAAGGAACTTAACGAGCGACATTATCTAGAGTCGTGCAATATAACCAGGTGAATAGTGCACTAAGAAAAGTAATACACATATCGATCTATCGAGGCATAGCAAGGTCCAGTTGCCCAAGGCAACGGTAGCATGGGAGGGTCTGTACATAAGCAATTGTTTCATTTTCATGTTCTATCATAAGTAATACAAATTTGGGATTATTCCCTTAGCTAGGTGCGTTGTATTCTTATTAGCATATAGGGGATGATTTACCTAGCGACTAGCATAAAACATTCTGAATTTTATGTGTGCTGGCTAAGCAAAGACAAGTTCACCGTAGCCACCCACCTTAGCGATGATTCGCCCCTATTGAGCGATACTCCGAGCGAGCTTCTGAAAGTCTAAGCCGGTTCTCTTAAAGGGACAAGTCTGGATAATCCTTTGCCTCAACGAGTCACCTCGCTCAGCAAGGCAGGTAGGGACGTTGCACTTTTGTCGTTTGAATCGGCAGTCCGCTTGAGCGGAACGGGGTGTTACACCCATAATAGACGACTACTAGAAGGCTCCGTCTAGATCGGATCGACCCCAGTGCCCCGGCTACCATCCGCGAAACTAGATTTAAAATTCCACCTTGTGCACAAGTTGTCCGTAACCACGCATATCCTCAAGTCATTCCAGATTCTCGCACGTACATGTATAGGTTCAAGTCAGGATCTTGTTCATAACTTATTGACTCCCTGAGCCGTCAGATTCAGTACAGAATACGTGTTGATTCCTGAGATGTCATGATATTATCTTGCTTAACTTTCCATAATATATTTTCCTAGTACAAGAACTGCCTTGGAGATCCAATAGTCCCAAAGTCTTTTAATATTTTTATACTTGACTCAAAATGACTATCTTGATAGCCTTCTGGCCTCAACTGAGCGAATCATAGATAGTGAAGTGCGATAATTCATGGCATGCATTTAAGTGACGAGCATAGCGAATATTTAAAGCAGCTAAGCATTGAACAATACGAATATAACTTTAAGAAAAATATGCAGCATAGCCATACTTGAAAACATAAGTGATTACGCTAGAACAGGTTTAAGGAGGTAGTACGAGGAACTAACATTTATATAAGTTTTATTTCTATGTTCTAACACAAGTAATACAAGATAGAATTATTTTCTTAGCTAGGTGCATTATATTATTATTAGCATGCAAGGGGTTATCGTCTAACGATCTAGCATGTATATTCCAAATTCTTAGGTATGCATGCAAAGCAAAGACAGGTTTATCGTAGCCACCCACCTGAACGAGAGATTGCCTCGGCCAAATGAGACTCTGAGTGAACCGCTAAAAACTCCAAATCTAAGTGCTGATATGTCGTTTGAGTGATCTTACATAACTAAGCGAAGTGGGTTATTACATTCATGAGGCCTGCCAAGAGCGGAGGCTATCCGTGCACAATCTTGTACCGTGGCCCAGTCTTCTGCAGCCCTTGAAGATACTCTGAAGAAACTAGAGGAGAAGCACCAGGCTTATGCTCACCTTGGTGATCCCACTATTGTATCTCAAGAAGCCGAGTGCCGGATCAAAGATAAGATTGATGCCAGAGTTGCCCGTCTACGAGGACGATTAGAAGAGTTATGCATTAATCATTAGCATCAGCGGTTGTTACTTCTTTCTTTGTTTTTCTTGGATTTTGATTGAGGCGTTAGTAAGTCCTCCAATGTAGTTTGCTTTTGGTTCCCTGTTTAGAAGAAATAAAAAAAAATCTCTTTTGTTGGAATTATTCGTGTGAACTTTCGGTATTGTACTAGAGATAATATGGACATAGCACAATACCGCAGTCTGTTAAGGACGTCCCACTGGGGGACTTTGGTAGACCTATTACTTCTTGTGCACTTGGAGTGCAAGTAATAAGTTCGGAGCAAAAAATCCTATAAGAGGTGACATAAACGTGATAGGTTTTATAGACTTACCATTGGCGTACTTAGAGTTAAGTATAGGTAATAAGTTTAGACGACGATCGATATCAGAGGTAATATAGACGTGATAATCGAGAGTCAAATTGAAAGGTTTATTCAGAGGTAAGAAGGATATGGCAAACCCTACTAGGAAGGATGTGAGGATGATAACTCAGAGGTAACGTCGACGTAAGCTAATTGATAGTCATACTGTAAACCCATCCACACCGAAAATTAGGCCTACTTGGCATAGATAGTGAAACTAGGTCTAGTTTGAAACCAATTAGAATTAGAACATGGCATTTTATTTAATTATACAATATTTATATCACCTAGTGCACCCTACCGTTGCTTCGATAATTGGAGCACTACACTAGCCATTGCCTATCTATAAATTTTACAACCTTGTCCTAGACAGGCCCGCCTACTATTCTGACCTTTGTGTAACTTATAATTATACTTTCTTGTGCTATATTTTAGTCGCACAACATTCATCGCAAACGTTATTATTTAATTCTAAATAAAATATGACCTTGTACCCTTGTACGTTTCAATCGAAATTGGAGACACAATCTTGACCGTTTTGTGCAACCCAAAATTATGATAATATTCTACACTGAATCCTCTATGTCCCTGACACTTGTGTCCCACCTAATTTTAATCCCATATACTTCTAATTAATTCCAAAACATCATGCACACCAATTTTAATTTATTGAAACCCAATTTCCATCTTTGTACAATTTTTCTAATTGTTGGGCACTTTTATGCAAAATTTTATTAAGGTGCCCACACCATTGGATAATACATGAAGAAATCCAACTTTCCCCTTCATAAGAAGTTTTTCATAATTTTTTCGGAATGTGCAACGCGCAACCTCGCCCCCTTTATTTTAAACCTATCCTTGCATTTAAACAATGCAATTATGGCCCTCCAAACATCCTTATGTGATCCTAAGGCCCAATCCCAAAGGGTGTTGACCAAGCCCAACCACTAGGTCAACACAAACCCTAAGTTTACACATGTATATAAATAAAAAAAAATTCCTTCTTTTCTTTTCTTTATTTTTTCTCACATAATCCAAACCCATCCCTAAAAACTATACCTAGCCGACCCAACTGTTCATCCCCTCCCCCATCCCTGTTCAGCACCTTCCCCGGCCATTCCCATTCGTCGGAGTACTCGTCGGTATAGCCCCGTCACCACCCGCACTCGACCCAGCCTGCATGAGCAGCCTCCCTCACCGATTCCCCTCCACCTGAAACTCTTCCACCGAGCCACTGATGACCGGAGCCGAATGAACGCTGCACCCCACCGCCCGTACTTTTCCTCGACCGGAGACCCGTCGTGAACCCTGTATCCTCGTCGACGAGAACCCACCGCTCGCCTGCCTCAACCCGATGTATTCATCCTCACCGTCACCACCGTCTTCTCCGACTTCCTTCCCCTGAACCTTCCTCCACCCCGGATCTCCTCTCTTTCCTGCCTCCTCCTTATCTCCACCGGAGTAACCACCACGAGCCACCATCTCCACCCTCTTCACCACCTAGCCGAGCCTCCTCCCTGCTCTCATCCCCCTCGATCTCCTTCCTCCCTGAGAACTTTCTTCCCTCGACTTCACCGCCGGCAACACCACCACCAGCACCTCCCCCACTGGCCTGAACTCCCCTCTTCCTCCTCCTCTTCCACCTTCCTGTCCTCTCCTCCTCCTCCTTCGACTGGCCGAACCTCCCCCTGGCCGGAGTTCAGTCACCACCACCATACTTCACCTTCACCATCACCATCGCCATCGCCGTCGTAGTCATCACCCTCACCATCATCATCACAATCATCGTTATCATTATCCCCCTAACTATCATCGTCATCTTCATCATTATCATCATCGTTATCATCATCATCTCACCTTAATCATCGTCGTATCATCATCAACACCCATCATCATCATCAACATCACCCCATCATCAATATCTCATCCTCGTCATCACCATCAACTACATCATCGTCCTAGTTATCCTTCCATCAATCACTACATCATCATCCCCTTTACTATTATCATCCACATCATCACCCTCGTCCTCGTGTTCATTATGGACCCGTCACCCGTGCCAGACAACCCGCAGCAGTCACCCCCGATTCCCCTACCTATGTATGCTGGCCCCGAAGATATGTTGGATTGTTCTGTGCGATTTCCGGAGCAGAATATTGGGACTACACAGCTTTTTGGCCAGGCAAGTATACCTTGCCTTGTTGTACTATTTAAATTATGTATTATTGGCTGCATATTTATTATTTTAAACTGTGCACATCCGAAAGAGACTCGGGTGCAGTCAACGGAGGCGTTGACATTAGGACTTGTGTCTGACCTAGTGTCTAGTAGACCCACCTAAAGTCGTGGAGTTATTGGTATGACTCCCCAAGCCTTGATATATTTCTTACACGTATTATGAGTCTCATATAGGGCACAGACTCGTGTATGCGGTTGGCCATATGTACGTGTAGGTCGTGCGACGGATAGGGCATAACTGCTAATAGTGATGCATGTTAGAGACTTAGCAGTTATTAGTAGTTGGAGCATAGACTATTTTAGTACGAAGGTCCAATCCTTATCCTTGTTTGGTTGTGAGGTTGGACTATCGTTCTAACGATAGACTATGAGCCAGAGTTACGACACCGATACTTGCACTCCGTCTCGGTGTAGTAGCTACTGTATGTTGTGGATACAATATGCATAGATCATTGGGCGGGGAAGATAATTAGTAGGCGTATGGGACAGACATTTGGTTGTCGTAGTTTCAAAATAAACTACGGGGCTGTGAGCCTCAATGTTACCCGATTATGGGCCAGTATTACCCGGTTATTGGATCAGTGTTGTCCGGTTATAGGAGTATATGCTTGTCGATACATCCGGCAGAGGTTACTAGCTGCGCGCTATCATGATCGGTGATGTAGTCAGCATATACATCTGGCATCCAGTTTACAGCTAATGCTAGATACTTAGCCTCTGGGTCGACGCTATGCTTTATACCTTTCACCTATCCATACATACCAAGGTTGTCTTCAAAGTGTATTTCACTTAGCTGGTTAGGTCACCCTTGAGTTTTTACAGTATTTACTTTATGGCATGCTTTTATGTATCTTGTTATGTTCCTCTGAGGACCTAGTCCATTTTCAGGTGTAGATGTTCATGAGTATTCGCAGGAGCGCAGATCCGGGCTTGCTACGTATATTGCGATGAGGTCTTCTCTTCGAGCCCGTGATGTTAGTTGATATTCTTATAGTGTATTTATTGTGTTGCACTTATATATTCTAGTCAGGTAGTGGATTTGTTTCCACCCAACTGTCATCATTAGATACCTTATATTGAGATCTAGTTTCATATATATTAGTTATTTATTCATTTGATTTTTGTGGATGAGATTAGATTATACATTGTGACTTGTGATAGTTTTTACCACTTATGAATTATTATTCATGATACAGCGTACGCATGTGTTATGATTTCCATATATTGGAGTTGCCATATACATGCGGCTGGCATGCTTACGTGTCCTAGTCCTACATATTTTGGGACTAGAGCATGACACATACTGAGAGATTAGGTACAATTATGATATTTTTGTGGAAGGAAAAGGAAATGAGCTAGAGGTAATATGGATATGGTTGTTTTCTTTGGATGGAAAATATGGGCAGCTCACAGTTCAGAGTTAATATGGACATAAATTATTTTTTTCCATTGAGGACATCCCACTGGGGGGGTCTTTGGTGGATCTATTACTTCTTGCATACTAGAGTGCAAGTAATAAGTTCGAAATAAAACCCTATAATAGGTGATATGGAAGTGATAGGTTTTGTGGACCTATTACTTCTTACACACATGAGTGCAAGTAATAAGTTTAAGACAAGCCTTGCCAGAGACGATATGGACGTGGCAGATTTTATGTACTTAATACTGCTGGCGTACTTAGAGTTAAGTACGGGAGATAAGTTTAAATGACGATCGATGTCAGAGGTATTATGGACGTGACAATCGATAGTCATACAAAGAGGTCTGCTCAGAGGTAATATGGACATGGTAAACCCTGTTGGGGATAATCGATTAAGACAGTAGTTCAGAGGCGATATAGAAGTGAATTAATGTCCAAGAAAACTTATTATGATCGGTACACCCAAAAGTGTGGATAGACCTGAAGGTGGCTCCGCTAGGGAGCTTTTTGAGGATCCATTATCTGTTGTGTATTCAAAAATTTTGAAATAATGTCTTTCATCTAACTTTATGGCAAGAAAAGTGCATATTATGCTTACATGCTTAACGAGAATGAACAACGGGGATCGTATACTGTTCCTTTTGGTTGTCCAGCCGATAATAAGGGGAGTATAAGTCTAGCTTAGACATAGTACTTTTTGAGGAACTTGTCATTGATAGGCATCATGAGTAATTCGACATTGGATTTTGTGAGCCGGTAGGCGCCGTTGAAGAACACGGACTCCATGATGAATGGGCCCTCCTATTTAGGTTGGAATATATCGATCATCTTTTGGGTCATAACCATCGGTCTTTTTATTGTCAAGACGAAGTCACCCAGTTGGTAAGTCCTCTTCTTGACCCATTTGTTGAAGGCTCCTGAGAGACGTGCTTGGTACATCTCAATGCATTATTGAGCTAAGAGACGCTTCTTGTTGAGCGCTTCTAACTCTTGTAGCCGTCGACGGTGATTGTCGTCAACGGTTAACTGGTTGGAGAGGGCCACTCGGAGCGAGAGAATTTGGATCTCGAGTGGGAGGATCGCTTCGCTCACGTAAACCAAGGAGAATAGCGTGCTGCTAGTAGGTGTTCGGACCGTTATGTGATACGCCCAGAGACATTCATCTAGATTCTCATTCCAGTCGCGCTTATTGGATGGCATAAACTTTTTAAGTAGCTTGATAATTGTAGTGTCCCGCTCTGCGTAGGCACTATGTACAAGAGATATCACTTTGCTGGATTGAGCGGAAGCCTTCTCGAAGTGTTCTTCGATCGAAACACAAGATGATTGATCTAAGTGAGTGGATAGAACTGCATTCTCTGATTCTTGAATACCTTAATAATGAATCTAAGTTTTCTACTACTTGTTCTAAGAAGATAGTTTCATAAGAAAAATGATAGAACCTGACTCCGCATGCTTAATAAGAGAACTCATATAGCTTATCATTGAAAAAAATCTGCTTGCCTAACTAGAGAACTTGAATGCTTGTCAAAAAGAGATAGAACCATTGATATGCTAAGTTAAAAAATTGAATATTGCATGCTTAGTTACACGGACATCGCTATCGAACGAAACATTGCTATGCTAATAAACAAGAATAAAAGAATGTTCATATGTTTCCATCGCATGCTAAACTAGAGTAGAACTGCATGCTTGTCTAAAAGAGATAGAGGAATGACTAATATGCTTGCTTAAATAATAGATTGTTTGCCTGTTCGCTATCGTACTAAAGAGATAGTATTGTATGCTAGATTTATAGAATTGTTCTTGCCAGTTACTTGTTAAAAGAGCTAGATTGCTTGAACATATTTCATTAATCATTTTATAAAAAGATAGAACTGTTTGAATAACTTGTATAGTATGCTATTGAATATATCGATTGATTGAAAGCAAGAAGATTAAACCTATCGAAATAATTGAACCTATCAAATTGATTGATCGTATCGAACCTATCGAGTTGATTGAATAGAAGAGAATTGAGAGCTTTGGCCCTATTGCTTGATATCATGTTTGATTGTCATGGAGATGTGCATTATATAGCCTTTTTCTGATAGAATCGCATTTATCGCATCGATCTTTGGACAACTTGTGCACAAGGTACTGTCTCTCTAGCTTTTTCTGGGGCACTGGGAATCGTTCATCCTGGGAAAGATAATCGAAACACCCTGAGGCTTGTAGTCCTCACGATTATGGGGGTGTCTTGTCTAATAGTTAGTCTGGACTTGTAGTTCCAGTAGTTATTCATGGGTTTCCCGTGGACCATCATGTAGTTAGGGCGCATGCTAGGCTAGCCTTTTTGCATACCTAATTGTTTGATGCACAGACGGACAGGGAAGGAGAACCTCGTTTATACATATATGCATATGTTGCTAACTTATATGTCTTCTGTAGGGATAACCATTCGGCCATGGGTAAGGATCACTGAATAAGTGCTCACTTATATTTTCTTATATTCTTTGTCATAAATTGTAAATAAGATGTATCTGTTTACTTCAATATGCTGCTGGCCCCATTGTATTGAATTGAATAGTCCACTTGGTGCACTTGTCTTGATTTAAGATAAACAGTCCACTAGAGATAACTTTTGTTCCTAAGAGATCGAATATGGCTCACGATACATGCTGCGCACTGTACGATAGAACATTGTCTCTATAGCTTGCTTGTAAGTATTGAATATGCGAACTAGTTTCAAAGACATATTTTCGAAAAGATGTAAACTGACCCTAAATATGTGCTGCATGAAATGAACCTAGGTAAAAGTAGCAAGACACAAATAATGTAATATTTTGCCACATGCTTACTTAGTTTTTCTTTCAGGGAGTGTTGCTTCTGTTCGTTGATTTTATACTCACCAGTACTTTCTCCAAAGTGCTGACCCACCAACAGTTTGCTTGTTCTCAGGTGCTGGATTGTCCGAGGAAGAAATAGTCGTGCCTCATCCCAAGGACCCAAAAATCTAGAGTCGATGCCTTGAGACGTATCGAGATTGCTTTGAGCTACTTTTGTATAAAGGGATATAATTATGGAACGATGTCATTGTAATGAAGACCTTGAGCGAATTATAATCTCAGCCAATCGCCTCTTGTAACACATCTTGATTATCAATAAAGAGCTTGTTTCCTTATGCCAATGTGTTCTTTACTTTTCTGCAATATTGTGCTGCTGCTCCCGTCTTGAATAGCTTACTTGACCTTGTTCAAGCTTTGGCCTTGTGCAAGCGCAGCTTAGGCTTGCACGGTATCACGCCCACGCGAGGACGATCGATCCCGCAGGGACCCAAGCGAGGACGAACAGCCCTCCTGCGGGATCGGAGCATGACATAAGGGCGTGACAATAATGGTCTTATTGAATGCTTCTGCCAGACCATTTTTTGCTGGATTATAGGCAGTCGAGGCTACATTCTGGATTCAATTTTTGTCATAAAATCGATAAAAAAATATGACTTATAAACTATGGTCCATTATCGTAGATAATCCTCCGTGGCAAGCCAAAGTGGTATATGACGTCAAAGCTGATCACGTTTGAGGGCTTGACTTCAGCGAGTGAAATAGCTTCAGCCTATTTGGAGAAGTGGTCGATGATAGCCAAGATAAACTGATGTCTCTTAGAAGAAGGTGGACTAATTGGTCCAATAATGTCTATTCTCCTTGCTTCAAACGTCCAAGATGCTACCGTTGGGTGTAGAAATTTTAAGGGCTGGTGGATAAGGTCTGCGTAGATTTGGCATGCTTGGCACTTTCTCACATAGTCAAGAGTCTCTGCAACCATTGTCGGCCAATAGAAACCCATTCTCCGAAGACGGTCCTGTAGCTTGGGTCTGGGCTGATGGAAACCACAAACCCCATCGTGAGCCTCGCGGAGAGCCTACTTCGCTTCTACATTTGATAGGCATCGTAGCAGAAGACCGTCGTAGGAACGGAGATACAACATTTTGGTATCTGTATCATAATAGAACCGAAGGAAACATCTTCTAATGGAAGTGGCTTTCTTTGGGTTCTTGGGGAAAATTCTATAGACTGTGTAGTCAATAAATGGGAGTCTTAAGTCTTGGGAGTCAGTGTTTGTCTCTATTGAGTAGCTCAGGCACAGACAAAGATTATCTTTCGGGCAGACCAAATCTTGACCGACCACTGTGATTAGCTGATTGGTTTTGACCGAAACTTCCAGGGAGGCATCAAGGCTGGCCAGGGCATCAACCTCGATATTTTCCAGCCAAGGGACGTGCTCTATGAAGAACCCCTCGAAGGTGGAGATTATTCCAAGTGCGGGTTGGTGATAGAGAATTAAGTCCTCATGCCAGACCTCGTATTCTCCCCGAACCTGACTGACTATCAGCTTGGAATCGCCATAGTCATCCAGGTAGTCTACTCCCACTTGTTTAGCAAGTTAGAGCCCAATAACGAGGGCATTGTACTCTTCCATATTGTTGGAGCATGGCTCTGAAAGGGAGTAAGCACGGTTTATGACCAGATCGTATAGAAAATAAGTATTATCCCGATGCCAGCGACAATATCGTCTTTCAGCCCTGTTCTTGAAGCATCGTCGAAGAAGATTCGCCAAACAGCTTCTGCGCTTGTGGTCATGTTTGAGTATGCTACTTCATCTGGGATCTCCTTGTAGAGCTTCGAGGTTTCCAGTACAGGGTGGGCTTCCAAGAAATCTGCCAATGCTTGGCCTTTGACCGCCTTTTGTGGGACAAATACCATATTGTATGGCGACAAAAGTATTATCCATGTAGCTAGGCGAGAGTTGAGCGCTCTGGGTTTAGTCATGAGGACCCTGAGAAGATTAACTCGCGAGATCACATGGATGGTTTGTCCTGCCACGTAATACCGAGTCTTCTGGATGGCAAAGACCAGAGCGAGGCACTCTGTCACTACCACATTCCGAAAACAGGGGTATTTTTGACTTTTTATAATATTTAATATTATTGGTAGTTACAATTTAGTAATTGCATGATAGTATATTAATTTAAATAATTATGTGTGATGTATAATTTAAATATATATATTATTATATACAGTGTTCAATTATTTTTAAGCTAGTAGACTTGACCTAGAAGCCCAGTAGATGACCACCTGTCGGAATTATGGAATTTTTGTATTTAATTATTTATTTAGAATTTAATTCTTGTAGTTTGTAATTAATTATCGTATTTTATTTAATATTATTGCGCGTTGCCTTTGCTTCGATATTGGAGCGCTATCCTGACTTTTGTCTTCCAACAAATTTCACAATCTTGCCCTAGACATGCCCGCCTTCCATTCTGCTATTTTTGCAACTCGTAATTATGCTCTCTGTGCATAATTTCTAGCCGCACAAAAGTCGTCGCGGACGTTATTTAATAAAATTCCTATTTTTGTATCGTTGTGCATTCCAATCGAAATTGGGGACAATCTTGACCTATTTTTTGTGCAGCCCAAATTAGGGTAATATCCTGTTCTGAGTCTTCTTCATTATTAGTATTGATGACCTGACCTGATTTTGGTCCCATGTACTCCTAATTAATTTTAGAACACAACTTGTATTTTATTCTAATTAAATTGAGGATACTATTTTAAACCAATTCTGAAATTCCAATTTAATTCCAGTGCCCTGCTATTTGAGCCCATACCAAACTTACAGCGCCCCTGACCCTACAAAACATCGGACACCGAATCGTCCGCCAAATTTTTGTCATTTTATGCGTCTGTGCAAATACCCAAATTTAAGGGGGTTAATTTGCAAATTTGCATTTTTGGTGTCAACACCCATTTGTTTAAACCAATGGAGAAGCCCAACATTGACTAGTCAACACCCTCACCCACATGAAGAAATTCTCCATGTCCAATCTGGACCCCTCATTTACAGGGTCAATCACAACCCTTCATTCCAACACCCTCTCTCCCTATATAATGACATGTTACATCAAACCCTAATCCCAAGAAAAACCTAGGTAAATCCACCCCCTCAAGCCTCCACATTCTCTCTCTCCAACGTAGGAGTTCTCAATTCTTCTTCTCTTTTCTTTTCTTCTTCTTCTTCTTCTTCTTCTTCTCCTTCTTCTTCATTACTTGATTTCAAATTCAAATAGAGGGAGGGGGGAACTCAACTCACTACTGTTCATCCCTCTCCCCTCCACTGTGCAAGCACCCCCGGCCTGGCCATCTTCTTCGGCCGAGCCCCGACCCCGCTCTCCCTCGGGCAACCCGAACTCCGGCGGTCCAGCGGCCTCTCCGACCCGCTGTAGACTTCCCTCGCCGCTGCTGTGCTCCCCGACTCCCCTCCCCTGTGCTCCGCCGGCCGACTTCCTCTGTACTCACTGCCCGACCCTGCACTCTCCGGCGCCGGCACGACTCAACTCTCCTCCTCAAGTCCACTGCACCCGACCGAGTCCCCTACAGCCGACTGCCCGCTCTTCCGCTGTTCACTGATCCTTCCGGCCCGCTGCTCATTCCCTCCGGCGGCCAACCACTACTCCCTCTCCCTCCTTGCTCGACTCCGCCTGCTGCTACAGCCGGCCGACCTCCATCATACAAACACCACCACCATCAACTTTATTCATCCATCCATCCATCCAACCTCGGCTACTCCTTCCCTGCTGTTCAACTCCGGCGGTCCTCCGGCCATCTTCCGGCCAAACCCCCACAGTAAGTTTCCTTCTCCCCCTCTTTCCTTCTTCACATACATACATATATATATATATATATATATATATATATATATATATATATATATATATATATATATATATATATATATATATGTAGCTAATGTAATGTATATGTATTTGTAGGTATTTAATTAATGTGAATATAATTGTATATAGTTAATCAATGTGTAGGTATGTGTATGGTATTATCTTATTTAATGTTAATACGCATATACGTATAGTATGTATATATTTAGTTTTGATGCAATGTGTATATGTATTTGTATATATATTAATATATATACATATATATATATATGTAACAAAACACGTATTTTGGTATAAATGTATAAATACGTAATTACATATTTTGGTATAATTACCTGTATATAGTATTGTATTATTTTGGTATGTATACATATATATATATAATATATGTTAATGTATGTATTTTGGTATAATTATATATTGGTAAAGTATATATTAAATTAATATTTTTGATATATATATATGTACTTGTAAAACATATTTTTGGTATATATAAACAAAATATATCATAATATATATATTTGGGTATATAAAATGTAATAGTATACGTATTTTTGGTATATATATATATTCTTGTGTACATATAGGGTATGGATATATTTTTATTTAGTGTACATAAATGTATAAATATATATATATATTCTTATAATGGGAGTTATGTACATTTTTTCTTAAACATAAATAAAATATATTTCCACTTATGTACATACAGTTATACCTATTTTATATACTTTGGAATAACCATATATATGTATTATATTTGATTATTAATAATACGTTTAATTGGTGAATGCACTCGATAACCCTAGTTTGACTAGTGCCCTGCCTGGCATGGCCCTGAGGTCAGTGTTTATAGACTGTGTGTTAGGGTAGCACCTGATACAAGTGTTATTATTATATGTTTATAGGACTGTCGGATTCTCCAGACGATACTCTGGAACAGGACATCAATAATTACCAGCTAAGGACCCAAGGCGAGTACATTCTCTGATTAATTTCTAATTTATGATATCTCCTATGTTCACTGTATCTAGTATAAATATCCATGCTCTTGACACGCTGGTTACACGGATTGGTATACACGGATCTCGTCATGAGATATTATTCCTTATTCATGGTATAGCTTGTACAAGACTTATTTTCTTTGTTATCTTGTGCATGTACAGACACTGATTTCCGGGGAGATTTGCTACCTTCCTAGGAAATCCCGTGCCATAGCGTACCATGATTGGATCTACTATACCAGTCGGGGGTGGGGAGTATTTTAGTGTAGATATGTACTCATACCCAACTTACATGCATCATAGCTCACCCCACATCTCACGTCGGGTGCGGCCTGACCATCTCCATGCTTCATAGCTGTTACGTGTGATTAGTCTGACCTCTACATGCATCATAGCTAACCAACGGTTAGCCTGACCTTACAAGAATCATAGCTAATCACATGTAACCAGCCTGATCAAGTTCCCAAGCCGATCACATGTTAAAGCTAGTACTCATACACTTAGTCATAGGTTCTTGCTCATGGACATATTGTTTCTTCTCCTGCATTTACTTACAGTATTTCCAGTATTTCTTATTTTTCGTACCTATACATGCTTCTGGTATATTTCCATCTAGAACTGCTACATAGTTTATATCATTAATATAGAACTGCTATTTAGAGATGTACTTTGCTCCTTCCCGACTGAAAAACATTTTTCCAGACTGTGACCTTAGTGGACTTGGTTCCGACACTTGAGGATTGGATGTTACTGATTGCAGGTATGATTATTCTGTCGTTAGACTTGTCTTGTATTTCTTTGTTTGCCTTGATATCTCATCGTGCTTAGTTTAGGTGATTGAGTATTTCTAACATTAACTTATGATATCCACGTCTCCTTATGGAGTTGGGTATTCCTGTGAGATTGATTAGATAGTTACATGACCTAGACAACGTTCTACCGCCGATGCTGCGGCGTAGGCTGGACGTACCCACGCACTCGTGCCCCTAAACCAGGTGCGGGTCGTGACACATTTTTAGTGGTGGCCCATGCAGGTCAGACTTCGCTAGTTGTGCAATGTCGTGGTAGTACGACATCATAGTTGTACTACTACGTACCTGCTATAGAATATAGGACATAGGATACTAGGATGAGAGAGGATACTCAATCACAAATTATTTGGGAGATTCCTGGGACGACCCTTGAGAATCTTATTATAAATTCCAATTTAAATCCTTCCCCCTTGTTCCCGTCTGCTCTCGCTTGTTGTTATTAAACTTGATCCTTATTGATCAGTTATTAAATTAAAATCTTGGTATCATTGTTGAGTTTGATTCTTGTTGACCAGTTGTTAAATTTAATTCTTGGTATCGTTGTTGAATTAATTTCATATCGAGATGAATTTTACGGGCTAAAATTTACGGTATCATCTGATGACATATGTTGATGAGGACAGAGAGAAAGGTAAAACGTCTACTTTAGTTATGGACCCTAGAGTTTATCGCAGCCATATTAGCTGTGGTGACGAGAACGTAGGAACCTGACTTGGATGTACATACTATAGTTATGAAACTTAGAGTCTCTCGCAGCCATACCGGTTGGCGTGGCGAAGATTCTAGACGACATAATTATAGAGTTGCATACCTTAGTTACAAAACCTATCGTTTATCGCATCTATGCTTACTGGCGTGGCGAGGATTCTGAGTGTCATGATTT
Organism: Iris macrosiphon; assembly: GCA_036927795.1. Classification (NCBI taxonomy): domain Eukaryota; kingdom Viridiplantae; phylum Streptophyta; class Magnoliopsida; order Asparagales; family Iridaceae; genus Iris; species Iris macrosiphon. Next base: position 30,362,012 of record JAYESA010000004.1, on the reverse strand, counting down.
CAGACAGACGTGTATGATTATCAGGTTGTATCTTAAATTGGTTCTTAAAGTATCATCTCAAGACTTATCCATTTATGTTATTCCAGGACTTTGTTCCATCGCTTCTTTTCTTTACTAGCAGTAGAGATACCTTCAGTCCTTATCCAGTTTCCTTTTTGAGCTTATTTTCTTTGAGGATTCCTTGTTAGTATGATAATTAATTACTTGCAATTTTGGTTGTGACTCGTATTAGTTGACTGAGTGTGACTTGTGAGTTGTAAGTGTTTCTTAGTTGGACATGTGAGCAGTAGGCTTTAATCTAGAGTTAGCCCTTAGCATAGTACCTTGTACCAATGGTTCTAGGATAAGTGTCATTAGGGACTGTGAGTAGAAGGAGAGAATAGAGTATCAGTGATAGTTCAAGAGTTAGTATCAGAGCTAACATACCCGCCCAGGATAATCATGATTATGCACTTGAGTGATCTATGTAAACAATTAGGTATCAAGGAATAGTATTAAGGATTAATGGAGCATAACGTTCAATTTGATGATTGATATCGGGTGTGTTAAAGGTAAAGAAATTTATATACATGAGGAGTTATAATGAGGTGTCATGAGTAGAGAAATATCGGAATCGGTAATGAAGATGGTGAAGAGTATCACAGGTTGGTGTAACAGACTATGAAAGGTTAAAGGGAAATATCTATACAACCATCGAGATGAAGAACCATATACATGCCCATGAGAGTAAAGAAACATGAGTGTTATAGTAGATACAGGTGATCATGAGTTCTAATGAGCTTGATGAATGATCCATTAATGAAGCTAGTGATATAATACCAAGAGTGCTAATGATTCTATATCAGGGATTTGTCAAGAATGACGTTAATAACAGTAAGCACCCTGTATGATGATAATTAGATGATATACCAGTTGACATAAATTGAAAATTATGAAAGAAATTACAAGTGATGATAACTTTGATCAATGGAGATAATGGTGCAAGTGATTCAGGCAATACCATTCTAGTACACAGTTCTAGACACTAGATGCATTGAGTGCACCTTGAGTATCAGAGACCGTGAGCACTGATGTGTACATTTGTGGAGTTATAAATTAAAAGGTGGAAATAAAATTTTATTTTTAGAATAATTGATGAGTTGAGATTACGTCATTAAATTTTTGAGAATTTTAAATATGAATTCAATAAACATGGTTAAGGCTACAAAGATTTTTGGAGTGATTAAATTTTATTTCGTTGTTGAGTATCTGATTTTGAGGAAGTATATACAATTTATTTTAAGTTGATCGAGAAGTTAAACCTTGACGATTATTTTGAGGATTAATTTTATGGTAGATGAGAGATATGAATATTAATATATGAGTAGATGATATACATGTGTAAGGATCTGGTGATTTGAGCATGATTGAGATGGCACCGCAGACTGACTTGGGTGTCCATCTAGAGTTGTATTAGAAAGGGCTTAGCACTTAGTATGGTGTTGCATTTGACATATATTTGGGTGATAAGAACAACTAGTATGAACAATTATAGTAGGAACGGGAACTGGCAGAGAGTATGGTACTAAAGAAATAGAGGTATCAAACTTAGATGCATTATTGAACCATGGTTATATTAGAGGTTCTTGGTATCAGATTTTGGTATTAATAGACAAGTGTGTGCAATACAGATATATTCATGGATCTTGTGGATTAATGACTAGTTGATAGGGGTACCAGTGTACAGGAATAGGAATTAGTTAGTGAATATGCTAGAGTTAAGTGTATGTTAGAGATAGGAGATACTGCAGGTAATGTGTTAGCAGGTTCTGTTCTTTCCTTCCTTCTGTCCCTATCTATTTGGTTGATTGACTGATACCTTAGTACCGTAGCTTGTATGCATGATTCTTGTTACAATGTAGTTAGTAGTACCCCTGATACAGAGACTGCAATACCATGATAAAAGATACCATGACCATACATATTCCCCTTAGATTGCATGTTGTATGATTATAGGAAAGATTTTCTTAGACCATGATTATCGGGGTTTGACCATGACGAAGATTCATGAAGGAGTTATGACTTGACAGGAAAGACAAGATGATTAACAAGATGATTAAAATTCGAGGATAACCATTGATTTAAATAGAGGGTCAAGAAATTAACATTTCATAATTGGTGGTTTATTAATTCCAGGAAGATTATGACATGCTTAAATTGGTTATTAAATTTGGAAATTTGGAAGATTTATCAATATATTTATTAAATTACAAGTTATGAATTTTAGAATTTTATATGGGATGTTGCAATTAGAGAATCCCTAAGTATCGTATTGTTGAGTATTTTGAGGAAGAGAAAATCGAGAAATAGAATTATTGATGGACTAAATGTTTGAATTTAAACTTCTTGGACGAGATTTCATTTTTTATATACGAGCATTGATTAAAATCAAATTTGAGGAGTGGATATTAAATTCCTAGTATTTGAATTATTAACTAAAATTTTGGGGAAATTTTGATAAAAATGGACGTTGATTTTATTTCGAGGATTTTTCAGGAATGCAATAACTTCAGAAATTTTTTAAATTTGTGAAAAGGCATTGCGGATTATTACCTTATTTCATGGATGATGAATTTAAAATTTGAGGAAAAAAATAATGTATATGATTAAACACTACTTTGAGGATTTTGAATTTCGAGGACGAAATTCTTTTAAGGAGGGTAGACTTGTCACTACCATATTCCGAAAACAGGGGTATTTTCGACTTTTTATAATATTTAATATTATTGGTAGTTACAATTTAGTAATTGCATGATAGTATATTAATTTAAATAATTATGTGTGATGTGTAATTTAAATATATATATTATTATATACAGTGTTCATTTATTTTTAAGCTAGTAGACTTGACCTAGAAGCCCAGTAGATGACCACCTGTCGGAATTATAGAATTTTTGTATTTAATTATTTAGTTAGAATTTAATTCTTGTAGTTTGTAATTAATTACCCTATTTTATTTAATATTATTGCGCGTTGCCTTTGCTTCGATATTGGAGCGCTATCCTAACTTTTGTCTTCCAACAAATTTCATAATCTTGCCCTAGACATGCCCGCCTTCCATTCTGCTATTTTTGCAACTCGTAATTATGCTCTCTGTGCATAATTTCTAGCTGCACAAAAGTCGTCGCGGACGTTATTTAATAAAATTCCTATTTTTGTATCGTTGTGCGTTCCAATCGAAATTGGGGACAATCTTGACCTATTTTTTGTGCGGCCCAAATTAGGGTAATATCCTGTTCTGAGTCTTCTTCATTATTGGTATTGATGACCTGACCTGATTTTGGTCCCATGTACTCCTAATTAATTTTAGAACACAACTTGCATTTTATTCTAATTAAATTGAGGATACTATTTTAAACCAATTCTGAAATTCCAATTTAATTTCAGTGCCCTGCTATTTGAGCCCATACCAAACTTACAGCGACCCTGACCCTACAAAACATCGGACACCGAATCGCCCGCCAAATTTTTGTCATTTTATGCGTTTGTGCAAATATCCAAATTTAAGGGGGTTAATTTACAAATTTGCATTTTTGGTGTCAACACCCATTTGTTTAAACCAATGGAGAAGCCCAACATTGACTAGTCAACACCCTCACCCACATGAAGAAATTCTCCATGTCCAATCTGGACCCCTCATTTACAGGGTCAATCACAACCCTTCATTCCAATACCCTCTCTCCCTATATAATGACATGTTACATCAAACCTTAATCCCAAGAAAAACCTAGGTAAACCCACCCCCTCAAGCCTCCACATTCTCTCTCTCCAACGTAGGAGTTCTCAATTCTTCTTCTCTTTTCTTTTCTTCTTCTTCTTCTTCTTCTTCTTCTTCTCCTTCTTCTTCATTACTTGATTTCAAATTCAAATAGAGGGAGGGGGGAACTCAACTCACTACTGTTCATCCCTCTCCCCTCCACTGTGCAAGCACCCCCGGCCCGGCCATCTTCTCCGGCCGAGCCCCGACCCCGCTCTCCCTCGGGCAACCCGAACTCCGGCGGTCCAGCGGCCTCTCCGACCCGCTGCAGACTTCCCTCGCCGCTGCTGTGCTCCCCGACTCCCCTCCCCTGTGCTCCGCCGACCGACTTCCTCTGTACTCACTGCCCGACCCTGCACTCTCCGGTGCCGGCACGACTCAACTCTCCTCCTCAAGTCCACTGCACCCGACCGAGTCCCCTACAGCCGACTGCCCGCTCTCCCGCTGTTCACTGATCCTTCCGGCCCGCTGCTCATTCCCTCCGGCGGCCAACCACTACTCCCTCTCCCTCCTTGCTCGACTCCGCCTGCTGCTACAGCCGGCCGACCTCCATCATACAAACACCACCACCATCAACTTCATTCATCCATCCATCCATCCAACCTCGGCTGCTCATTCCCTGCTGTTCAACTCCGGCGGTCCTCCGGCCATCTTCCGGCCAAACCCCCACAGTAAGTTTCCTTCTCCCCCTCTTTCCTTTTTTACATACATATATATATATATATACATATATATATGTAGCTAATGTAATGTATATGTATTTGTAGGTATTTAATTAATATGAATATAATTGTATATAGTTAATCAATGTGTAGGTATGTGTATGGTATTATCTTATTTAATGTTAATATGCATATACGTATAGTATGTATATATTTAGTTTTGATGCAATGTGTATATGTATTTGTATATATATTAATATATATACATATATATATATATATATATATGTAACAAAACACGTATTTTGGTATAAATGTATAAATACGTAATTACATATTTTGGTATAATTACCTGTATATAGTATTGTATTATTTTGGTATGTATACATATATATATATATAATATATGTTAATGTATGTATTTTGGTATAATTATATATTGGTAAAGTATATATTAAATTAATATTTTTGATATATATATATGTACTTGTAAAACATATTTTTGGTATATATAAACAAAATGTATCATAATATATATATTTGGGTATATAAAATGTAATAGTATACGTATTTTTTGTATATATATATATTCTTGTGTACATATAGGGTATGGATATATTTTTATTTAGTGTACATAAATGTATAAATATATATATATTCTTATAATGGGAGTTATGTACATTTTTTCTTAAACATAAATAAAATATATTTCCACTTATGTACATATAGTTATACCTATTTTATATACTTTGGAATAACCATATATATGTATTATATTTGATTATTAATAATACGTTTAATTGGTGAATGCACTCGATAACCCTAGTTTGACAAGTGCCCTGCCTGGCATGGCCTTGAGGTCAGTGTTTATAGACTGTGTGTTAGGGTAGTACCTAATACAAGTGTCATTATTATATGTTTATAGGACTGTCGGATTCTCCAGACGATACTCTGGAACAGGACATCAATAATTACCAGCTAAGGACCCAAGGCGAGTACATTCTCTGATTAGTTTCTAATTTATGATATCTCCTATGTTCACTGTATCTAGTGTAAATATCCATGCTCTTGACACGCTGGTTACACGGATTGGTATACACGGATCTCGTCATGAGATGTTATTCCTTATTCATGGTGTAGCTTGTACAAGACTTATTTTTTTTGTTATCTTGTGCATGTACTGACACTGATTTTCGGGGAGATTTGCTACCTTCCTAGGGAATCCCGTGCCATAGCGTACCATGATTGGATCTACTATACCAGTCGGGGGTGGGGAGTATTTTAGTGTAGATATGTGATCATACCCAACTTACAAGCATCATAGCTCACCCCACATCTCACGTCGGGTGCGGCCTGACCATCTCCATGCTTCATAGCTGTTACGTGTGATTAGCCTGACCTCTACATGCATCATAGCTAACCAACGGTTAGCTTGACCTTACAAGAATCATAGCTAATCACATGTAACCAGCCTGATCAAGTTCCCAAGCCGATTACATGTTAAAGCTAGTACTCATACACTTAGTCATAGGTTCTTGCTCATGGACATATTATTTCTTCTCCTGTATTTACTTACAGTATTTCCAGTATTTCTTATTTCTCGTACCTATACATGCTTCTGGTATATTTCCATCTAGAACTGCTACATAGTTTATATCATTAATATAGAACTGCTATTTAGAGATGTACTTTGCTCCTTCCTGACTGGAAAACATTTTTCCAGACTGTGACCTTAGTGGACTTGGTTCTGACGCTTGAGGATTGGATGTTACTGATTGCAGGTATGATTATTCTGTCGTTAGACTTGTCTTGTATTTCTTTGTTTGCCTTGATATCTCATCGTGCTTAGTTTAGGTGATTGAGTATTTCTAACATTAACTTATGATATCCACGTCTCCTTATGGAGTTGGGTATTCCTGTGAGATTGATTAGATAGTTACATGACCTAGACAGCGTTCTACCGCCGATGCTGCGGCGTAGGCTGGACATACCCACGCACTCGTGCCCCTAAACCGGGTGCGGGTCGTGACACACTCCTTCTCAATGGGGTTGTACCTGTGCTCTGCGTCGACCATCATTCTGCTTTGATAGTAGATGACATATTCATGAACTGAATCATTTTTTTGGGCTAGTAGAGCTCCGAGGGAGTGATCCATTTTCCGCACATATAGCAAGAAGGGTCTTCCCATAATGAGGGACACCAATACTGGGGGGTTCGTAAGATACTCCTTGATGTCGTCGAAGGCGCGCTGGCATTCTTCGTTCCAGAAAAAGGAGACTCCCTTCTTCATGATATGAGTGACCAACTGACAACGTCCAGAGAGGTTTGATATAAATCTCTTGATCTATACTAGTCTTCCTTGAAGGCCACGAAGTGCTTTGAGGTTCTTCGACGGGTATATTTCAAGAATTTTTTTAGTCTTGTCGGGGTCTACGTGGATACACTTTGAAGTTATGACAAAATTCAAAAATTTGTCGCTGAAGACTCCCAGGAAGGATTTGGTAGGATTCATCTTGAGCTGGTACGCACACATAAGGTCGAACACAGTCTTCAAGTCCCGGAGGAGATCATCTTTATAGCGACTCTTGATAGGGATGTCAACAAAGTAATACTCCACTGTCTTACGCATATATTCACGGAAGATGGTGCTCATAGCTTGCTGGTATGTAGAACCTGAGTTCTTCAGACCGAAGGGCATGACTGTGTAGCAGTACACTTTTATCAGCGTCCAGAACAACGTATACTTCTCATTGTCGGGAAATATCTTGATTTGATTGTAGCCTGAGAATTTGTCCATGAAGGACATACGCTCAAAGCCACAAGTTTTGTCGATCATTATATCTATGATCAAAAGGGAAAACACGACCTTAGGGCATGCTGCGTTCAGATCATGAAAGTTAATGCAGATTTGGATCTTTTCGTTCTTTTTTACGACGGACACGATATTGGCTACCCAATCTGGATATTATTCCTCGCGGATGAAGCCACTAGCTATCAGTTTGTTGACTTATGCTTCGATGGCATTCATGATGTCCGGTCGGAACTGTCGTTGTTGTTGCTTGACTGGCTTAGCGTTCGATAAGATATTGAGTTTGTGGGCCACAATTTGGGGGTCCAGTCCCGGCATGTCTTCGTAACTCCAAGCAAAGATATCGATGTATTTCCTGACGAGCTATAGCAGGGATTTTCGATCCTCATCGGCATATCTTCGCCCTCAGTAGGAGGTTCTTATTGTTCGAACCGCATCTCCCATTGTGTGTCTAGGTATTGGGCCCATGATTCTACTTTAAAGAGTTCAAGTGGATCTTCGTCGTCTTTCTCATGGTCAGCTGACACCATGTTGGCAGACAATATTTGTTTAAGCATCTTCCCGATATTGATATAGAAGTTCCAAGAGAAAGATTCTGAAGAGTGAGAGTGTAACTCATCTTCTTCATCCGAGCCTTCGGGAGTCGTGGGAGGCATGACGTACCATAGGTCATGCTTGGTGTTATGGTAGTAATCCTCGGACTTGCCTGTAGGAGCCTGCAGACGCAGAGGCAACCTTCTGTCTTTGCCATAGTTTAAGCCCCTAGCAAATTTCAGATCGTATCCCATCTTTTGGATAAGGTGCTTGGTTTGATAGATGTACCGGCGAAGTAGTACTTTACTGGTATCGAGTTCTGGCTCCAGTTTCTCTAGGACGGAGGATTGTGGAATTTTTACTTTGCCGAAGATCATGAGTTTGTCTCCTCTCTTCCTTGTCAGAATTATGAAGTATGAGTTTTGACTGGGGAGAACTCGGTTCACTGCATAGGTGAAAGTCACCTGTGTATGCATGTGCAAGCCTAGACCGTGCTCCATGGAATATAATGTGCTGAGATGTGCAACATCCGAGTAGTTCAAAGATAACCTTTTATTCATAAAATAAGGTATCTTATCCTCTGTAATTATATCATCAAGAGAAGTGGCATTGGCATGCGCGGGTACATACTCTTCTAATTTATCCTTCCTGAGATCTACCCCCAGAGCGAGCGACGGCTTTGGATGTCTCATGCGTAGCTTTACCACTAGAGGTTCAGAAGTCATAGTAGGTGTCGGATCTTCCTTCAGCGGTCCACTCGATCTATGAAGGCGAACGACTAGAGGTTCAGGTGCTTTCCTGTACTGTTTTACCATGAGGGGAGGGGTTGTGTCGGGAGCGCTTACTTTGAGATGGACTCTTAAGGTCTCGTCCGATATTATCCCAGTCTCTGCCTCATCTTCGGCATCATCGCCACCTTCATCTTGGTAGACTTGCTTGTAGAGGATCGAGTCGGAGTAATAGGCCTTAACCCCTTTGAATGCATCAACGTCGATAAATTTTGTCTTGACGATGCCGTGATCGTCCATGTACTTCAAGCACTCGTGCAAGTTTGATGGCATAATCATATACTGATGTATCAATAGACGTTCCAACAGGACATTGTAGGATACTTCTACGTCTATGACATAGCAGGTGACCTTTGTTTTCAAGTCTCCGATCTGACACTTCAAGCGAATCTTGCCCAAAGGGTAGCTCCTTCCAGCGTTGAAGTTACCGATGGCAGTATTGGTTGCTGCCAGGCGATGCATCGGGATGCCCAAGGTCTAAAGAAGACTCCGTGAGATGATACTTATTGACGAACCGACGTTGATGTGCATCTGGTCTACCTTGATGGCGCCAATGTACCCTGTGTAATACAAAGGACGATCGTACTGATTGTTCTTCAGCAACATGTCTTATTGCGAGAATATGATGTTGGGTATCGCCTCTATCACATTATTATAGTGGGGTCATGCGGTCGGATCCTTAACTGGCGGCTTCACCTGCGCTAGGTAGGTGTCGGCATTCTGTAATGCCTCACTAAGAGCAACCCGAGTGCCTTTGGAGCGTCGAAGGAGCTCGAATAGTGACAACTTTGCTAGGACATTAACCAGTTGTGCCAAGATGTAAAAGTTTTAGAGATTCTCCAGCCCTTGAGCGGTATCTTTGCGCAGCGGTTTGTCGAAGAGAGTTTCTTTCTACTTGGACTTGTCCGCTGCTGGAGGCTGGGATAGACCCGGATCGGATGCGATGATTGGGAGCGAAAGGCGTTGCCTACTGCATCAAGTCTGGATCAAGATTTGGATGGACCCACATGATCTCACCATGTGATGTGGTGAGAGGTATCAGCCCGGCAGTTTGGTCACGAGCTGGCTGGAGAGTGACAACCTCCATTGTTGCCTGGGGGATCGGGATTACTCCGTCTTAGACTTTCGTTGCCGAAAAGTTACCGAACTGGAGAGATACCATATTGGCAACAACTATTTTGTCATCGAAGTCCAAGGTGAGGGCCTTGGCAGACACTGGATGTACCTCTTCAGTGTGTAGAAATCTCGGGTCGTATGGTGGACGTATCGATGGTAGTGGTAGTACTTCGGATTATTCACATCGACTGCCTCAACAGGGCACTTGACATCGTAGAGTCGAAGCTTGTTTTCCTTCATTAGCACATCAAAGATTGCCATGATATCATCATCTTCGAAGGAATAAGTCTCCTTCAGTTTTGGAGCCTCTGCGGACTTTTTCTCGGACTTTTTGGTTATATTGGCAACAAGAGCCTGTTTTCTCTTGTCATCCCGGGCGCTGTTGCCGTTGTTGTTATTACTAATGTAAGGGCATTTTCCTCTATCATTAGCGACGGGGATATGTATTCCCAAGAGACAGGTGTCCCTTAGTTTCTTCTCAGCCCCGACTGTAGAAGCATAAAATACGTTGGAGAATTATACGCGTGTTATACAAGTCAAAACCCCTAACATGCATGAAGTCCGCATAAAGCAGCGCTTTAAGGCTGTGTGGCGTAAAACATGGCTTCAGAATTGCTCGCATAAAATAGAGCTTCAGAGCCATCCGCGTAAAGAAGGACTTCATAGCTGCCCGCGTAAAACAGCGCTTTCAAGGCCGTTTTGGCGTAAAAGGTGGTTACACCTCCCTACAGCATAAAATACGTTTGTCTTTAATGCAATGTAAAGTCATACGAGGAACTCTTCGTATTCCTCGAATGAACCTATCAGACAGAATAGTGAACCTAACTCCTGACAAAAGTACTGCACGACGATCGAAAGGACGGCTGTGATGATAATTTTGCACAGAGACCCAGACTGTCGTTTAGTGATATATCCTTGATACAAGTTGTTTTTACGCATTCAAGGAATACGCTGTCTATTCTACACAGGCAAACATGAGCTTTTACGCTCAAGATAAGACAAAATCAGACGCCACGTCAAAAGCTATTTCTCGTACAGAGCTCGAGGCATATCTCGGCATTTAATGTACGAGATTGAGGCATATCTCTGCATTAAATGCACGAGATTTGGTTCTATCCTTTATAATTTTGTCATGACTGGGAGAGCTAAAACTAGGGCTAATACGCTTACATCACCATCCTGGCATTTTACGCCAACCAGGCTATTTTCAACTATAGGAGCACGCCGTATGCTATCTCCTCGAAATACGCCGACTCAGGCTATATTTGCAAAGGTACGTGATAAGGCTATTTGGCCCAGAATATGCTCAAGACCTCAGTCAGGAAGGATAATTGGCTATCTTTACGCTGGTTACCCATTATGCAGCTATTTGGCTTCTACGCCAACAAGACAGCTATTTGGCTTCTACGCCAACAAGACAGCTACTTGGCTTCTACGCCAACAAGACATCTACTTAGCTTCTTGTCACGCCCCAGTCCCAAAATACGTAGGACCAAGATACGTAAGCATGCCAGCCGTATGAATATGGCACTCCAATATATAGAAACCATAACACACGTATGCGGTAATATGAATAATAATTCACAAGTGGTAAACATATATGTCACAGGGCATAACTAAATCTCATCCACAGAAATCATATATATCTATAACCAGATTCCAAAATAAAGTATCTAAAGATGACAGTCGGATGGACACAAATCTACTGCCGAACTAGAATATAGAATAAACAGGATAAATACAATATAAGTACAACAACGACCAACTACTGAGACTCGAAGAGAGGACCTGCTCGAAGTATAGGTAACCAGTCCGGATCTGCCTCCTACAAATACTCATAAACAATACACCTGGAAAGGGCCAGGTCCTCAGAGGGACGTAACAAGATACATAAAAGCATGCCATAAAATAAATACTGAATAAATAACCCCGGGGTGACCTAACCATCTAAGTGAAATACAACTTGAGGACAAATTGAGTGTATGGGAATGTGTAGGCTAGACATATGCTGACATAATTCACCAATCGTGACAACCGGTTAGTATATGCCACATATGCCCCCTATAACACGGGCACAGGAATATAATAACGTCCAACGTTCTCTAGAGTGTGGCATCTGCAACGTCCATCATTCCGAAGAATGAGGTATCTGTAAAATCACCAAGTAACGTCCAACACTCTAGGGACTGTGGTATCTGTATAAATAATAACGTCCGCATCACTCCGTCGAGTGCTGTATCTGTATAAAGGAGGTGGGTGTCCCATACGCCTACTAGTCGTCCTTCTCGCCCAATGATCTATGCATGTTGTATCCACAACACGCCTTAGCTACTACGCCGCGGCGTCGTAACTCTGGCTCATAGTCTATTGTTAGAACAATAGCCCAACCTTCAACCAAACAAGGACAAGGATTGGACTGTCGTACCACGATAGTCTACGCTCCTCCTACTAATAACTGCTAAGTCTTCTAACATGCATCACTATTAGCAGTTATACCCTATCCGTCGCACACCTACACATATAGGTGGCCAACCACATACGCAGGACCGTGCCTTATATGAGACTCACAACACGTGTAAGAAATGTGTCAAGGCCTGGAAGTCATACTAATAACTCCACAACTTTAGGTGGGTCAACTAGACACTAGGTCAGATATAAGTCCTAACGTCAACGCATCCGTTGACTGCACCCGAGTCTCTCTCGGACGCGCAAAGTTATATAATATAAATATACAAATAATAATACAGAATTTAAACAGTACAACAAGGCAAGGTATACTTGCCTGGCAAGAAGGCTGCGTAGCACCAATAACCCGCTCCAGAAGTCGCGCAGAATGATCCAACAGGTCTTCGGGGTCAGCGTGCACAGGGTGACGGGTCTATGTTGTCGGCGATAATAAGGGTTATGACGATGAAAACAATGATGACTATGGCAGTGATAATGACGATAAGGATGATGACATGGATAATGGTGATGACAAGGACGATGATGATGATGACTAGGATGCGATAATGAAGATAAGATGGTGAGGTGTATGATGATGTAGGTGGTGGTGTTGATAATGTAGGTGGTGGTGACTGAACTCCGGCCAGGAGTCCGGCCATGGAGGAGGAGGAGGACAGGGAGCAGAAGGGAGTTCAAGCCGGTGGGGGAGGGGCTGGTCGAGGTCAGGGAGGAGAGCACAGGGAGCGGGGTGGTGGTGCTCTAGATGAGTCGGGGAGGAGATGGAGGTGGGGCAGGATGCTCAGGTGAAGGGCTGGCCGGGGAAGCGGCCGAAGAAGGGGAGGGAGGCTGGAGGTGCAGTGGTGTCGGGGTACAGCGGGGTCGGGTTCGTCGAGGGTGCAGCGGGGGCATGGCTGCTCCGGGGTGCAGCAGGGGACATCGACGGCTCGGCGAGGACGAGCGGCTAGGCGAAGGAGATTGAGGCGTTTAATGGTGAACAATAGGCTGTGGTGGTGATGGGAGGTTACCGGCGCGATGAAGTCGACGGAGGGGGAGAGGGGATCCGACGGGATCTAGATGACCGGGGGTTCAGTTGTGCGGGGTTGACTCCGACGGTGGGTAGACTCTCTCAAGCGGTTGGGTCTGCCTCGGGCGGAGGAGCTGGAGGAGAAGAGAGGGAGAGGTGGTTCTGGTTGACGACGGGGATCCGACGGGATCAGGGTGCTGCGGTGATGGCGCCGGCGGGACTGGACGGGGTGAAGGGATGATGAATAGTAAAGGGTCGGCTAGGGTTGTTTTATTTTAGGTTTTTGTGGTTTTATTTTAGGTGGAGAAAAGTATATTTATACATGTAGAAATTTAGGTTTGGGGGTTGATCTAGGATTAGGGCTTGGTTAACAGTCCTTGGGGTTGGGCCTTGGGCTCACATGGGCATGTTGGGAGAGCTATAAATTACATTAATTAGATACAAGGCTAGAATTTAAATGGAGGACGATGTGCGCGTTGCACATTCCAAAAATTATGGAAAAAATTCCTATAAAGGGAAAGTTAGATTTTTTCATGTATTATCCAATGGTGGGGACACCTCAATGTATTTTTGCATAAACATGTCCAACAATTGGGAAAAATTGCACAAAGATGGAATTTGAATTTAATTGATTAAATTAAATGCGCACGATGTTCTGGAATTAATTAGAAGTAGATGGGATTAAAATTAGGTGGGCACAAGTGTCTGGGACGTAGAGGATACAGTGTAGTATATTAACAAAATTCGGGTTGCACAAAACGGTCAAGATTGCGCCTCCAATTTCGATTGGAGCACACAAGGGTACAAAGTCGTTATTATATTTAGAATTAGGAAATAGCGTCCGCGACATTTATTGTGCGACTTAAATGTCGCACCATAAAGCATGATTATAAATTATACAAAGGTCAGTATAGATGGTGGTCATGTCTAGGACAGGGTTGTGAAATTCGTTGGAAGGCAATGGCTAGTGTAGTGCTCCAAATAACGAAGCAACAGTAAGGTGCGCTACGTGTCATAAACAATAAAAAATTAAATAAACACTGTGTCCTATTTCTATTTGGATTCAAACTAGACCTAGCTTCTCTATTTATGCCAAGTAAACCTAATTTTGGGTGAGGGGATTTACAATCTACCCAACTTAAGAATAATTTTGTCCTCAAAATTTAAAATAAGGCATAGTCTGCTATTCCTTCACATACATAAGGCAATTTAGTCACGATATCTTTGCGATAATTAAAATTCTAATCAATCCATCGTGATTACTTCAAAGTTAAGATAGTCACTGTTCAAATCAAATTTTAACCTATCGTACTTCCTCATCAACATCCAAATTTAATTTCAATCCGTATAACATCTTCGCATATCAAATTTTATATCGCGATCTCCAACTAACAAAATCTCTTTAGGAATGATTCTAATCAAATTTTTCCACCTATTTTTCAACTTATGAACTTTTGTACTCATCAGATTTAAATTAAATTTACATCCTCAATATTTTAAATAGGTAATCCTGCAATCAAAATTTCTTTAAATTCAATCCTCAAATTTGAAATTTAATCCGTCCATGTTCATGTTTAGAGTTCTATTTATTTTCCTCGAGATTTAAATCGATGATTCAACCTTCAATATTCTAAATTTAAATTATATGCTCAAGTATCGATATTTGGTTTGCCATATCCCGTTTTTTTTAAATCATTGATCCTCATCATCTTACTCATTCTTCCAAAATTCTTAAAAATTTAAAATGACTTGAATCTTTAAATCAAATTTTTGCTCGATCACAATCTAAAGAAATTTCTCTCAAGCTGATAATGCAACTGCTACCCAACTTAGAATTTTTTTATCTATCACATAAGGCTATTACATTTAGAATCGCATTCCTCAATTTTTTTTCTTAATCATGTTCAATTCTCAAAAAATTTAACACCAATTATATTATATGTGATATGCCCTTGGTTACAAAATAATCATCAAATAATATAATTGGCCTATAGGGTATATCTAATACTCTCTGTATATCAAACTTATACTAAGCACGAGATTTCGTCTTTCCAAAATAGGGAAAGACGGAGAACAATAATAAAGAGTTCAAGGGGATGGTAATAGAATACAAGTACGAGGTTCAAGGAGATTGAAGAATTCAAAAAGGAGAGTTGTCAGGGCAGTTGTGGATTGAAATCCTATTTTGGTAAATTCTTATTCGCATGTTCATATTAGAATAGTTATGTAACCGATATGATATGCTCCGACATGTCTAGAGGCAGGTATATTCGTCTACTAGTCAACTATATATCTCAATCCACGTAAAGTAATCATGCGAAGAGCGAACCAAGCGCACTAAGGTTGTCCAGACCCTAATATACTGATTCTGATTTAGACAAGTATTAGTAGGCGTCCCCAATAACACATATGTCATGAACACGCTTGCTAAAAGAATAAGCTTGCAAAACTAGGCTATAAAATAGCAGCATAAGTCACGGTAGTTTAGAAAATATAAATACGCTGAATTTTGATGAAAGGAGGTACAAAAATAATTCAAGTTCACAAAACAAAATAAA
The DNA here is from genome assembly GCA_036927795.1 of Iris macrosiphon. Classification (NCBI taxonomy): domain Eukaryota; kingdom Viridiplantae; phylum Streptophyta; class Magnoliopsida; order Asparagales; family Iridaceae; genus Iris; species Iris macrosiphon. Next base: position 30,346,279 of record JAYESA010000004.1, on the reverse strand, counting down.
ACAAACAACAAGCAAGACTCCACAATCTCTACAGTCGTCATACTAACTCCCTGTCCAAGTCGCTAGTCGACCAATTAGGGGTATGGGCCTCTAAGTTCTACAGCCTGAAGAAACATTATCTTCTCATGCAAGTCTACAGTTTATGTCATTAAGTTATACTACATTAATGAGGCAAGAGGACTATGTGTTACTAGGTTGTGGGGCATATTACCCAACTTAAAACTTTAACTAGTATTATGATAGTCTTAAGGGGATCCTGTAAAATAATAAGGTATAACTCTTATTGGGGTATATACGAAAAAGAACCTGGTACTCGTTAGGGTCTCCTGTTGCATTATATAGGCAATGGTCACCTTAAGTCTTAATCATAGTGCTTTAAAACAAGTGTCAATAGTATGAATGAAAAAGTTACTGGTTTTCAAGGAAAAAGATGATATAATCTATATTGAGGTGGGGTACATGTTACGTGATTTAAAACTAAGAATAATCAGATCACAATCTAAACGAACAACTCGAACCATCAAGCTCTAGCTACTAAGCACCTAATTTCAAGTTCAAGATTACAACTATAACCTTAGCACTATATATCCTTAACATGGAATAAGATCACTTGGTCTTCAATCATAAGAGTTATGTGGCACGATTTGAAAGATGAAGAATAGAAGAACATAATTAGTCATCGCGTAAATATAGCGAGCACTGAGGTTGCAGAGAACAAGATGTAAAATTAGAAATAGGAGGACTCTAGATAAGATAATGGTTTCCTAAGGGAAAGGTGGTGTGCTAAACTCTGTGTTTGAGGAATGATCGAGGAAATATTATATTCATTCCTCTTGGCTTTCTAGGGTACGGTTTGCTAATATCAGACAATGAATCTAATGTATAGTTCTATAACACTATCTCACTATAAAAGTTAAGTTTGGTCCTATTATTCAACCTTGGATTTCTATGGGTCGCTTAATTCTAGGGTCAAACACTATGGTTAAATTTCTAACTAGCTCTAATAGTGCTTATCCTACTCTTAAGTCATTCATAATTATGTCAAGGAATAATGGTAAGCCATTCTTTAGATAAGGATGCTAGGGTTTACTTAAATATTCGAAACTTAGTGACGTGTCAGGGTTCTAGTTATTCCAAATAAGAAGGTTACCCTACTTATTATCTAACAACAGGGACTTCTATATTCTAGGAGAAGGGTACACTCAAGGAACTATCAGGGATGCACATGAATCAAGCAGGATGCGATAGAACGAATAGGAAGCAAGATAAGGCATAGTCAATTATGGATGAGATCCTATACTCTAATCTTATTTGCAGGCTTGCTCGGTACAATAACGTAACCGAGACAATATGACCTGACATGCATGGGCCACCACTAAAAATATGTCATGTCCCAGTCCCAAAATACGTAGGACCAGGATACGTAAGCATGCCAGCCGTATAAATATGGCACTCCAATATATGGAAACCATAACACACGTGCGCTGTAATATGAATAATAATTCACAAGTGGTAAACATATATGTCACAGGGCATAACTAAATCTCATCCATAGAAATTATATATATAAATGAATAACCAATATCTATAACCAGATTCCAAAATAAAGTATCTAAAAATGACAGTCGGATGGACACAAATCCACTGTCGAACTAGAATATAGAATAAATAAGATAAATACAATATAAGTATAACAACGACCAACTTCTGAGACTCGAAGAGAGGACCTGCTCGAAGTATAGGTAACCAGTCCGGATCTGTTCTCCTGCAAATACTCATGAACAATACACCTGCAAAGGGCCAGGTCCTCAGAGGGACGTAACAAGATACATAAAAGCATGTCATAAAATAAATACTGAATAAATAACCCCGGGGTGACCTAACCATCTAAGTGAAATACAACTTGAGGATAACTTGAGTGTATGGGAATGTGTAGGCTAGACATATGCTGACGTAATTTACCAATCGTGACAACCGGCTAGTATATGCCACATATGCCCCCTATAACACGGGCGCAAGAATATAATAACATCCAACATTCTCTAGAGTGTGGTATATGCAACGTCCATCATTCGGAAGAATGAGGTATCTATAAAATCATCAAGTAACATCCAACACTCTAGGGAATGTGGTATCTGTATAAATAATAACGTCCGTATCACTCCGTCGAGTGCGGTATCTGTATAAAGGAGGTGGGTGTCCCATACGTCAACTAATCGTCCTCCCCGCCCAATGATCTATGCATGTTGTATCCACAACACGCCTTAGCTACTACGCCGCAACGTCGTAACTCTGGCTCATAGTCTATCGTTAGAACAATAGCCCAACCTTCAACCAAACAAGGACAAGGATTGGACCGTCGTACCACGATAGTCTATGCTCCGCCTACTAATAACTGCTAAGTCTTCTAACATGCATCACTATTAGCAGTTATACCCTATTTGTCGCATGCCTACACGTATAGGTGGCCAACCACATACGCAGGACCGTGCCCTATATGAGACTCACAACACGTGTAAGAAATTTGTCAAGACCTGGAAGTCATACCAATAATTCCACAACTTTAGGTGGGTCAACTATATACTAGGTCAGACATAAGTCCTAACGTCAACGCATCCATTGACTGCACCCGAGTCTCTCTCGGACGCGCACAGTTATATAATATAAATATGCAAATAATAATACAAAATTTAAATAGTACAACAAGGCAAGGTATACTTGCCTGGCAAGAAGGCTGCGTAGCACCAATAACCTGCTCCAGAAGTCGTGCAGAACGATCCAACAGGTCTTCGGGGTCAGCATGCACATGTACGAAAATTGGGGGTATTTGTTGCGGTTTGTCTGGCAAGGGTGACGGGTCTATTTGTCGACGATGACAAAGGTTATGACGATGATAACGACGATGACTATGGCAGTGATAATGACGACGAGGACGATGACATGGACAATAGTGATGACAAGGACGATGATAATGATGACTAGGATGCGATGATGAAGATGAGATGGTGAGGTGTATGATGATGTAGGTGGTGGTGTTGATAATGTAGGTGGTGGTGACTGAACTCCGGCCAGGAGTCCGGCTATGGAGGAGGAGGAGGACAGGGAGCAGGAGGGAGTTCAGGCCGGTGGGGGAGGGGCTGGTCGAGGTCAGGGAGGAGAGCACAGGGAGCGGGGTGGTGGTGCTCCAGACGAGTTGGGGAGGAGATGGAGGTGGGGCAGGCTGCTCAGGTGAAGGGTTGGCTGGGGAAGCGGCCGGAGAAGGGGAGGGAAGCTGGAGGTGCAGTGGTGTCGGGGTGCAGCGGGGTCGGGTTCGTCGAGGGTGCAGCGGGGGCATGGCTGCTCCGGGGTGCAGCAGGGGACGTCGACGGCTCGACGAGGACGAGCGTCTAGGCGAAGGAGATGGAGGCGTTTAATGGACAGTTACTGTGACTGATCTCTATAAATAGAGACCTCTGGTCACAGGAGAAGGGAGAAAAGAGAGGCCAAGAAAAGATCAAAAAAAAGGAGGAACAGAGAGCATAGACAGAGAGTGTCGATTGACAACTTTGGCAACGAGAATTCAAACCTTCTTGCAACCTTTGAAGCTTCTTCTTCTTCTACAGCACTTCTTCATCATCGTGTGGTCCAAAGGACAAAGTGATCGACCGCAGATCAGACTCCTATAGCAATTTTTCCCAAGAATTATTTTTATTGTACTTAACATCCTCGTATAGGATTAATTGTACTCTTTTTTCTTGTTTGTAAACAAAGAAAGGGTTTCGTATAAACCTAGTTTTCATTCTTTTGTTTATCATCAAATACAAGATGGCGACTCTGCTGGGGACTACTTTCTTATCTGACGAGAAAGCTATTGCTCAACACGATATTGTATCCGTCGGATCAACGAAGAAGACGTTGGTCATCCAATTCGACCAATCTGCTTATGAAGACATGCTTCGTGCAGGGGGTAGCTCTTATTCCCTCTCTGTCCAGAATAACATGAAGCTGCGTAAAGTTTGGATGCCCAAGACGTCCTCTACCCTTCCTGCTGGCTCTCCTCCTCCGATCAACAAGGTTGTGACAACACAGCCTACGCGCCCTGTGCGTAAAATCTTGTCTCCCGTCTGTGATGTGGCAGACAAAGCTTCTGGCAATGCCTCAGTGCCAATCCAGAAGTCTATAACGCACCCTGCGCGTAAAATCTTGTCTCCCATCTGTGACGTGGCAGACAAAGCTTCTGGCAATACCTCAGTGCCAATCCAGAAGTCTAGAACATGCCCTGCACATAAAATCTCGTCTCCCGTCTGTGACGTGGCAGACAAAGCTTCTGGCAATACCTCAGTGCCAATAGAAGTCTAGAACGTGCCCTGCGCATAAAACTTCATCTCCCGTCTGTGACATGGCAGGCAAAATTTTTGACAAGGCCTCAGCGCAAATTCAGAAACTTTAAACGCGTCCTGCACGTAAAAATATATCTCCCATCAACGATGAGGCAGATGGTCCCTTTGATCACATCAAGGGAAAACAAGTGGCGAGTCTCCCAACCTCTAGGCTTGTACGCCACCAAGAGAAGAAGTTGCCCACTCTTCAGAATACGCGTGACGCTGGAGGCCATTTGAGGACTATCCCCATTTTATGCGAACCTGTGCAAAGCTCTAGATTATGCCAGGATAACCCCATCCGCGTAAAGAAGACCCATTTTACGGGAAAATATGATCCTCAGATGGATGATGGATCGTATGCTACTCAGATGGGTGAACTATTGTATTCGTATGGTAGAGAGAGGGTTGTGGTTCCCAATCTCCATATTTCTACTGATGTAAAAAGGCATAATAAGCCTTCTTCTTCTTCTGTTAATCCTCCTGATTTGTGTGGTTTCTTGATCCAGAAACGCAAAGACAGGGGATCTTCTAATATGTCTATTACACCCCCTAGGGAGCATTGTTGTAATAGTCATAAGGTTGTAATCAACTACTGCTGCTCTAAGGCGAAACGGTCAGTTTTTGACCGGTTGAACTACCCTTTGTCTTTGCAGAAAGAAGAACCAACATTCATATCAGTAAACATGGCTTCGCACATTCCTAGAGGAAGGTCAAGTTCAAGACGTCATCCCTCTAGAACTCCAGGCCAAAGGAGATTTGACAGACTCCTTGAGAATATTGAAGCAGGTGTCTTTCGAAATACCCACTCGAGGTCACGACAATCGGCTTCATATTCTTCTGATTCCGATACTAGGGGTCGCCAGTTTTCTGAATTTTATGCTGAAAGTATAGACTCAGTCTCTACAGAGATCTCTACTAATCCCTCGGTGGCATCCAGAAAAATGGGAGTTTATGCCATTGGAGATGAACATGAAGAAGCTTCCCCATCAGGAAGTACGGAACAACGCGTCACTGTATTAGAAGCATCACTCAAAGAGATGCATACCATGATGGAGAGTATGCACCAAATATTGGTGACTCAACACACAGCTACACCTGTTCCTCCGACTCAAATACGGGTGGGGGTAGATATACCATCAAGTCAGGAGCCTGTTCAAAATCAAGAATCAGCTGCTCCTCAACCTCTCAACCCGAAGAATGTATTACCTCATGTTGGAGTCACAATACAATCGATCTCTCACCTCTCTGCGGTCTCTTTCCCAACTGAAGATCCGATACAAGCAGTTCAAGAATTAAAGGCCCAATTTGATGCCTTGAAGCACAAGGATCAGCTCAAGAAGTTGGGAATCAACCAGCCATACCCAGCTATCTGGGACGAGATCCCTTTTCTACCAAAATACAAACCATAGGCTATGGTTTTGTTTGAGGGAAAGACGTCACCAAGCCATTACATGAACTACTTCAGCATGATGACGGTGTTGTTGCAAGGGAATGACGCTCTTCTCACTCGAGTGTTTAAGGGCTGTCTGTCTGGGGTAGCCTACCAATGATACCGTAGTCTAGCGGATAACTATATTACTTCTTTTGAAGATTTCAAGACTCTGTTCTTCGCTCGATTCTACGAGGGAGGAATGGACATGTCTATGTCATCGCTCATCGAAGTGAAGCAGAAAGAAAAAGAAAATGTTCGTACGTTTATTGAACGTTTTTGTCAGGCTACTTTGCAGATGTCTTCCGGAGTTCCAGATTCTGTCTTGGTGGATATTTGCAGGAAGAACCTTCTCCCACTCATCTCGATATTCACGGGACCATATCAGTTCCATGATTGGCCCTTGTTTATCATATCAGCGGTAGCCGCTGAAGACAACAGTCGAAAGGCGTACGACAACGGAATCATGATCTCTACCTCTGATAGAGGGAAGCGGTCATCCTCCAATAATGACCATACTTGTAGTGCAAAATAAAAGAAAGCTCTGGAAATCAACTCGTCCAGGCAAAATACTCTGGCAACTACGCAGACGAAACCTGGGACTTCCAGACCCATAGAAGAATATTCTTTTGACGATGACGATATTTCGAGCATATTTGATTGTCTAGTCAAAAGTGACAAGCTTACTCTCCCCGAGATAAAGCATCCAAATGATGTCGGCAGTACAAATAACCCTAAGTACTGCATTTTCAACAGATACATACATTATCCCACAAAGGCATGCTATGTACTAAAAAGGAAAATCCAGGAGTTGATCGACGCCAAGGCCATCACTCTGTATAATAACGAGAAGACGGTCACTGCCAACATGATCTCACTCCAGTTTAGCAATCTACCCCCTCAGGAAGTCTCGGATGGTGTGGTACCTATTCCATGGGCAATGATGAACATTGTTAATCTTCCTCCTACCAGGGGTCAAAATTATGACTTAGTGCCCCTAACTACCAAGCGTGGGGAGATCATGTGGGTTCACTTAGATCTGGTGTCAGAAATTGAGGAAGAGACTCAAGCTGCTAAAGCTAAGTCTAAAAAGAAATTAAGATGTAAACCATGCCATATGGTTGGTATATCCCTGGCATCGGAGGAAGAGGCTTTGGCAACCGGAACCCGATCAGGGAAAGCCTACCTCAAGGACTATGGAGGGAACTAGGGGGAAGCAACGGCAGATACTTCAGCTGCCAAACATCCAGAGCCTGAACCTGTTATTCTAGAGGCAGGTCCTTCTAAACCAACTTCGGTGGACAAAGGTAAGCAGAAAGAAGTTTGTTTCGATAAACCTTTGAAGAATATTCAAAACAAAGGTTTAGAGAAACCTTATAACTTTGACATCTTGGCTCAGTTGGATAATACTCCAGCCAGATTGTCCATCTTTGAGCTACTTCGGCTATCCAAAGACACTCATCAGGTCTTGAGTGAAGCGTTAATGCAAGCAGATGTATGCTTGACTCAGCTCAAGTCCCCCGATAAAGAGCCTGTGGCATGTCCTTAATGTCATAGTATGATGGAGGTGGTCCCTAACATCACTTTCACTCAAGAGGACATGTTATTGAAACATAACAAGCATGACAGGCCTCTTTATTACATCGGATATGTCGGCTCCATGGAGGTAGACCGAATTTACATAGATCCGGGGTCGTCGATCAGCATTATCCCTCATAGTCTGCTAAGACCATTGAGAATTCCTACAAGCGAACTGGCTCACACTACCACTACAATCGTGGGCTTTAATGCCAGGAAAAGCAGACCGTTGGGGAAGATTCATCTGAGGATCCAGATTGGTGACCTTAGATCAGTGGCTACATGCTACGTCATTGATTCAGAGGTGTCTTACAATATTTTGTTGGGCAGACCATGGATCCACGATCATAATATTGTCCCTTCAACTCTACACCAATGCTTCAAATATGTAGACGTCTAAAGGACAGTAAAAATAGAGTTTGCTGATCTCAATCCTTTCAAAGGAATTAAGTCCTACTATTTCGATGCCATGTTGTACACCCAAGACTACATGAAGGAGGTGTCAGGCAGGACAGAGGAGGAATCCCACCGGGAGCCAGGAGAACCATCTACTGAGCAGCCTTTGTCAATCCAGGTGAAAGGGCGCACTACCAGTCCGAAAGTCCTGGAACCTATGACTATTCACCTAGGCAAAACAAAATCGACAAGAGAAAATGATCCCATAGTGATCAGTCTGAACAAGAAGCCTCCACCTTTGATCATTGACCTTGGGCACAACAAGCAGTCGGCTGATGTAAATACAACCGAGAATGGGGTTTCTGACGATAATAAAGATTCTCTTTTCTTGTATACTGACGCTCAATTTCCTAATCAGGAATCCTCCCCCCATAACGATATAGAGCCTATAGCACAAAAATTCTTGGAAGCTATAGACTTCTATTATCCATATGTATGGGAAGTAGCTTCAACATCTAATGTCAGCACGACATATAGGCCGCATGAAGATTCGATCTTTATTGTTCCACCTACTCGCAACGATCAGCATCCAATAGTCTTTGATCGAATGCAGAATAGACCGAGTGTGCAAGAAGATTCTCACGAGTCAGATGCTGGGAAAATACAAGTCCACAGATATAGCCCACAGGCTTTGAAGATTATGCAAAGCATGGGTTATGATTTGAAGTTGGAGCCAAGCCTCAACTATGGAAAAGGCAGACGAATGCCGTTGCATGGTAATCCCTACTGTCAACGAACTCATTTTGGGTTAGGGTACACTACGTCTCTTACAACTTCAGACAACTCTGAGTCAAGTGGGGAGACCATTTCCTCTTCTGAGGATGGTTTGTCGTCCTCCGACTCATATGATAAACTCGAACGGGTATTATCAGTAAATAAGGTATTGACAGATTCTCTCAAAACAGAGGAACAAGAATCGGAACCGTTCGAAAGTGAATCCTGGGCACAGCAAATAGATACGCAATGGGAATACCAGTTCGAACAAAAAGAACCACCCACTGAAGATAAAGTTATCCAAGTCAATGTTGGGGATAAAATTTTACCAAAATCGATATTTATTAGTAACAATCTTTCTGAAGAAGAAAGAGAAAAAATGATCCAGCTGATAAAAGAATATATCGATGTCTTTGCTTGGAACTATGAGGATATGCCAGGTCTTGATCCAAAAGTGGCTACCTATAAACTCAACATACAGTCCAATTCAAAGCCTGTGAAGCAACATCAACGCCGGTTCTGTCCGGACATGATGGATGCCATTGAAGCTGAAATCAGGAAACTAATAGCCTGCGGGTTCATCCGGGAAGAATAATATCCTGATTGGGCTGCTAATATTGTCCCGGTCATGAAGAAAAGCAGGAAAGTTCGTATTTGCATCGACTTCCGAGATCTAAAAATGCGGCCTGCCCTAAGGATGAGTTCCCTCTTCCCATCACAGACGTCATGATCAATAATACGTGCGGTTTTGAGCGTATGTCTTTCATGGACGGATTCTCAAGATATAATCAAATTAAGATGAATCCTGAAGATGAGAAGCATACTGCCTTCCGTACGCCACTGGGGTATATTGCTATACAGTCGTGCCTTTTGGATTGAAGAATGCTGGGGCTACATATCAACGAGCTATGAGTAACATATTCTATGAGCATCTACACAAAACGGTGGAATGTTACGTAAACGATATCGCTGTCAAAAGTCGCCTCAAGGATAATCACATCCAAGACTTGAAGACAGTATTCGAGTTGATGCGCCAACATCAACTCAAAATGAACCCTACAAAGTCCTTTCTTGGGGTATCCAGTGGCAAATTTCTGGGATTTGTCATTACCGCTAAAGGCATTCAAGTTGACCCTGATAAAGTAAAAGCTATCCTAGAAATACGACCGTCCCATAATCTGAGAGAACTCAGGGGATTTCAAGGTCATCTAGCTTACATCAGAAGATTCATATCCAACCTCTCAGGAAGATGTCAACCTTTTTCTCGTCTAATGAAGAAAGGTGTATCATTCGTATGGGATGAAGCCTGTCAGCAAGCGTTTAATGATATCAAACGCTATCTTACTAATCCCCCAGTTCTGGTGCCTTCCGTCATAGAAAGACTATTTTTGCTGTATGTTCGAGCAATGGATCATTCTTTAGGGGCTCTTCTCGCACAGAAGAACAATGAGGGTCATGAACAGGCTATCTACTATTTAAGCAGGATGATGGTCGGAGCTGAACACCGGTACAATCCAGTAGAAAAAGAATGCTTGGCCCTAATGTTTGCCATTCAGAAGACTCAATATTACGTAATGGGCCAAACTATTCATATCATCTCTAGAATCAATCCTCTTCGGGTATTAATAAATAAGCCAAGTGTTCTTAATTCCCGACTCGCAACTTGGGCAATGCTACTAACACCATATGATATAGTGTACGTCCCTCAGAAGTCCATGAAAGGTCAAGCCTTGGCTGATTTCTTAGCCGCCCATCCAATTCCGAAAACCTCCAAATTATATGAGGACATTCCCGACGAAGTTGCAGAATATAATTCGGCAATGAAAGGTAATACATGGCAGTTATTCTTCGATGGTGCCTCCAGGACTGGTCCCAAGGGAAACATGGTTTCAGGAGTAGAAATGGTTCTGGTGACTCCTGATAAACTCGTCATCTATCGAGCATATTCTCTTAGCGAACCCTGCTCTAATAATGTGGCAGAGTATAATGCCCTACTAATCGGGCTGCAAGTCGCTAAAGAATTGGATGTTGAATACCTGGAAGCTTTTGGTGATTCTCAGCTGATCGTCAATCAGGTCAGAGGAATATATGATGTCCGCAATGAAGTTCTCACTCCTTATCACCAAACAACGATCGAGATAGCAATGTCTTTTAAAGGATTCTTCTTAGAGCATGTGCCTCGATCTCAAAATTTAAAAGCTGATGCTCTGGCCAGTCTAGCTGCAGATCTGGCTATTCCTATAAGAAGGCAGAATTCGGTGATCCTTCTTAACAGAGATTTGTTTTGTGTGAAAAATAATTTTCACATAGAATGCAGCTATGCTATAAACACACTTCCTCCTAAAAAAGATTGGAGAAGTCCCTTTATAGACTTCGCATCATATAGAATCCTACCAGAAGATCCTAAAGAAGCAGTATCTATCAAAAGACGATCACTATGCTTCTATTTTGATGCTTCTTCGCAAAGTCTATATCACCGAACATATGATGGGCTATTATTACGATGTCTTTCTGATGATGAGGCAAAACGGGTTATCCGAGAAGCTCATGACGGTGTATGTGGAGCACATCAACCCGGTCCTAAGTTACAGGATCGTATCAGGAGGATGGGCTACTACTGGCCTACTATGATTGCAGATGCCGTGAAATATGCAAGATAATGCAAAGCCTGTCAGGTTCATACGAATTTTATATATCAACCTTCTGAGTATTTACATCCAACTATTGCATCATGGCCCTTTGAAGCATGGGGTATGGATATCATTGGTCCTATTCACCCTTCGTCTTCTAGAGGACATCGGTTCATACTGGCTATCACCGATTATTTCTCCAAATGGGCGGAGGCGATCCCTCTTGCTGAGGTAAAGACATCCAACGTGATCAGCTTTATCAGGCATCATGTAATTTATCGCTTTGGGATATCCTGAAGGATAATTCATGATAACGGGCCTCAATTCATCAATTCATCAGTCAGGCGTTTCACCGATTTTGTGATAAGAATCGGATACAAAATATGGCCTCAACAGCATATAATCCTGATGTTAATGGTTTGGCGAAAGCCTTCAACAAAACCATCATCAAACTCTTGAAGAAGTTCCGTCTTTTCGAATAAAAGAGATTAGAACGAGAGACTGGGGGAATGTCTCTGGGCATATCGCACAACGGTACGAACACCAATAGGTTGTACCCCATTTTCATTAGTTTACGGGTGTGAAGCAGTTCTCCCTATTGAAGTCTAAATTCCATCACTCAGAATAGCAGTGGCTAATGAGTTGATTTAGGAAAATAATGATCACTTAAGGCTTCAAGAGCTAGAAAGATTAGACGAGAAACGCCTTCAAGCTCAACAGCGCATTGAGTTCTATCAGGCACGCATTTCCAAGGCTTTTAATCAAAAAGTGAAGGAAAGAGTGTTCAAAGTTGGTGAGCTAGTTTTGGCTCTAAAGAGGCCAATGATCATTACACACAAAAGTAAGGGCAAATTCCAGCCCAAATGGGAGGGCCCTTATGTGATTGAAACCACATTTTCAAATGGCGCTTACAGATTAGCCAAGCCTAATAGATTTTTGATAATGGCTCCTATCAACGGCAAATTCCTGAAGAAGTACTATGCTTAATCTCCCTTGCTTAAACAGAGTATGATGAAGATCTCATTCTGACGATACTACGTATAAAGACTGGTTGGAGCATATTCTATCATGTTCTTATGACCTCTGAATAGATATGTTTAACTAATTTAAAATGTCAAAACCTATCACGTCCATATTACCTCTGATAGTGTTTTGTACACAAATTTAGTTGGATCAGATTCTATCATGTCCATATTACCTCTGAATAGATATGTTCAGCTAAAACTTGTCAAAACCTATCACGTCCATATTACCTCTGATAGTGTTTTGTACACAAATTTAGTTGGATCATATTCTATCATAGATATATCCAGCTGAAACTTATCGAAAGTATATCACGTCCATATTACCTCTGATATCACTTTCATCTTAGCCTATTATTTATATTCCAAAGTGATAGGTCCACAAAGTCAGGAAATGTATCTTTATTATCTTCGGGAATAGCAAATTACAAAAAGAGCAGAAAAGTACATCATTGGGGAGGAGCAGTTAAATCGCGGATCTGTTTCACCAAAGCAGCTATCCTCTCATTCTTGGAGTTCAAAATGTTAGCGCGAGCCCACTCCAGCCTTGCTTCGTCATTGTTCAAGAAAGATAGTTCGGACAAAGAATCAACATAACTTGCATGGATGACACCCGCATGTTTCAAGTTCTGTTGAGCTGTCTTCACTCGGCCCTCAAATATATCACGAACTACCGATGTCTTGAGAAGCCTCTCCCTTGCCTGAGCGAGTTCAGCTTCCAATTCTCGAACCCTCGCTTCATTTCCCTCACATTTGGCCTGGCACTTAGCTAGCTGAGGAATAACCTCCACCAAGACTGCTTGCTCTTTCTCTATCTCTTATTGACTTTCCTGGATGGATTTGTTTAAAGATTCAGTCTGCTGAGCAAGTTTCGCAGTTAGGGAGTCATACTCAGCCTGAACCAGGTCATCAATGCTGCCTCGGGATAGTTGCAAATATTCGTTAATGGGTTGTTCTAAACCATTAACTATTTGCTCTAGCTGTCACGCCCCAGTCCCAAAAATACGTAGGACTAGGACACGTAATCATGCCAGCCGCATGGATATGGCAACTCCAATATATGGAAATCAAATCCATACGTACGCTGTAATATGAATATAAATCCATAAGTGGTAAAGAATGTAATACAAGTCACAGGGTAAAATCTAAATCTCATCCACCAAAATCATATAGAAATAAATAACCAGTATCTATGAAACTAGATCTCAACAGTAGTATCTAAAGATGATAGTTGGATGGAAATAAATTGTCACGACCCGCACCCGGAATTTGGGCATGAGTCGTGGGTACGTCCAGCCTACGCCGCAGCATCGGCGGTAGAACGCTGTCTAGGTCATAAACATAGTATATCCTGTCAATAGTCTCAACTCCGTACGGAGGACAAAGATAAATAAACCACAGCCTATAATATACTCAATCACAACTTAAAACATAATGGCACGATGAGAATTGAAAAGAGTTCTAATAAAAACCATCCACAATAAGTCCAACTCAAATCCTTGGTCTAAACGACCTCACAAAGTCACAAAATAATAAATACATCTCAGTCTCAGTCTAAAACAATAAATACAGAAAAATAATCTAAGTACAGCCGGGTACGTTCTCCTCTAGGCTAGGCAACTCCTCTGGGGTTTCTGGAGTGAAATCATCCTCTAATCCTGGGCCGTAATGAGTGGGGCAAAGATCCTCCAGGTCCTCTGAAAAATGTTATCCAGTCAGGATTGGAGCGAAGCACAAGCACTAACAGCAGTTTTATTAAATTGACAAAATCTATAAACAGTGTAAGAGATACAAGATGGAAATAAATGCTGAAAATGAGAAGTACAGGAGAAGATGAAATATACAATAGAGCATCAAGTAATGAACAATAAACAGTGAATGCTAGAACAAGTAAATCTGAATAAAGATAAAACATCTAGCTAAGTGTTTGAAATATTAGTTTATCATGTGATCGGCTTGGGACTAGATCAGGCTGGTTATATATGATTAGCTATGATTCTTGGAGGTCAGGCTAACCATATGGTTAGCTATGATGCATGATAATGGTCAGGCTAATCATATATAACAGCTATGAATCATGATGATGGTCAGGCCGCACCCGACGTGAGAAGTGGGGTGAGCTATGATGCATGGTAAGGATTTGGATATGATCACATAATCTACTAATAGTTCCCCATCCCCAGCTAGCACGGTGGATTCCAATCACGACTCCTCATGATGGGGATCTAGGGTGCTAACTCGTGTATCCACAGTGTCAGAATCAAGTATGTAATACACTACAATTTATAGAAGTAATCAACCATAAAAACTGTCAGAGAATGTACTCGCCTGTAGTCCTGAGCAAAATGTGAGGATCGATGTCCAAAGGGGGATCACAATGACCTATATAAGATAACAATGTTAAAATAATGTCCTTGATTGATAATTAGGTAAAAATGTAAGTAAGTGTTTTCTAGGTCTAACTAGGTCTGAATAGTAAATTCTTGGTAGTATCAGTCTACTCCTAGGTTTCTAGGTCCATCTCATGAGTATCTAGTTACTAGGTATCATATAGCTATAGAGACTATATAGTGACTCGTAATACTATATATATATGACTTATAAATATACTTGTATTAAGCTATAACTAATATCTCACCTAGGACTTAATACCTACCCTATTACATTATACTAATACCTGGGTAGCACCCACCAGCTACCTACACTAGGCATCTTGATACACTATATGAACTTCTATAACACTAGTATATAAATACCATAACTATATTACCTATAAAATATTACTGACACTAACCAATTTATACCTTAACATATCTTATATCTTAACATTTACCCATATTCAACCCCAACTTGACCCAAATAACTGATACACCTCAGCTATCTAACATACTAAAATTAATTCCTACACACACACAGGAAACTAGGTTCTATGAAACTCACACACACAAGTTCTGAACTGACACAGTACCCACTGATGTTCACACAGTTTGCTCACTGCTCACTGGTTTTTGGGATACTCACACATGTACACAGTCCTCACAATCACTCACAGGCACTCTGTTATGTATCAGTGAATGATACACCCTCATCTATACTAAACTCCTACACTGGCACCCAGAAATCTACTCACTGAACACACACACACAGTACACAACTGCTCTCTCTCCCTTCCTTCTCACATAGGCACAATTACTCACCCAATTCAATACCCTCAGCTATACACACACAGGTATCAACTGAGACACTAATTAACACAGGAAATTCACTCACTGAGACACTGAAACACTAAGACACTGCTACACAAACTAAAATCTGTACAGCAACACACAAGCTAACAGTATGCACACAACACTACTCACTAATCACACATAGATACACCCCCTGTTCACTGCACACAGCCAATTAAACCCCTATGCACAGAATTTGCACACAACCCATTGACCCAAACTAAATCTGCACAGTGTACACACCCTCTAATATGTATACTGATACATATTCACATGTACACACAGACATATAGGTATCCTGAAATCCTGAGACACACACACAGACCTCTCCATCAACCATGCTGCACTTGCATAGAGAGTCAGTGTGCAACTGATACTGCACACTGATGTGGTTTGCCTGCAGTTTCTTCCTCAAGGCTGCTACCAAGTAAATCCCCACTGCACATGTGTGCAACTTGACACACATGAACCTTCAGTCCAGTCCCTTGGCACTCAAATCCACTGTGATGCACCCCACCTATCTACAAAGGTTTCCTCTTCTATGGTCTGATACCACTACCCCTTCATTGATACCAAACTCTAACCATCTGGTACCATGTTCAGTCCACCCCATCTGGACTGATACTCGATTATCAGTTAGCCTGTAGTAATACCCAACTCTAACACATATCAAGTTTCTCCCCAAATACACAGCCATATACACACAAAATTTAGCTAGTTACTGATACATTAGAACTATACACAGATAATAACACACACTATATTCACACAGGTTCACATTACCTACTGGCACATAGACACAGGTAATATAGATCTGGATACACACAGAAAATAACATAGGGATACTTACTCACTGCAAAAATCCAATACCTACACACAGGAAACTCAATAAAACTCCCCCCCCCCGAATGTACAGGGACTACATCCTGATACTCTACTAACCCCAAGCTCACTCAAAACAATGCACAGGTCTCTCTCCAAATCACACAACCTGTTCTACTATGTCTGTACAGGAAACCCAAACACACTGCACATTTCCTTCGACTGTGCACAGGACCTCCCCAAAACCCGACTGCTCTATGCTCCCTCAAATCACCACCCACCTATACATTCTATGCAAAATAGCTATGTATATAGATTGTATATTAAAATATACAGTAAATAGAACACCTAGATAGGCAAACCCCTAATAAATATTTCAACAAACACCAAGAGTGCAGCAAATTGGATTTACTCAAGAACCCATGAATCCTCAATTCAAATCCTAAAATCGGGTTCAACCCACACATATGAGATGAAAACAACCTACCTACGAATACCTAGGGTTAGGGTTTCTGATAAATGGGGAAAATAATTATTGGGGACACTTAAACCTAAACAAACCCTAAAATCCGAAACTACACAGCAAGTATGGGTTCCTAATGGCCATGAACAATAGAAAACAGAATTAAAATGAATAGAAATAGGGTTTTACCTAGGGTTATGGCTTCTTCAAGGGAGGTTCTTCTTCTCCAAGGCTTCCTGACCCACGTTCCTTGCTTTCCTTGCTTTGGAGGAGGAAGATGGAAGCCCTAGGGTTAAATCTCGAATTTTGGAGTGGGGAGATGACTTCTCTTGTGGAGGCTAGGGTTTCCTATTTTTCTACATGAAGGATGGCTTTGAGAGAAGCTTCTTTTTTATATTAAACCTAGTTTTAGGGTTTCCATGCCTAGTCTTTTTAGGTTAAACCCCCTGGCCCTCTCATGTAGAACCTAATAACTCAGGTTTAGGCCTTCTAGGGTTTGAGGTCCAAACCTAAAATTAGAATTCTAGGGTTTCATTAGAACTGGTTTACAATTAGGGTTTAGTCAATAGGGTTTGTCTTAATGCATTTTAGGGTTGACCTAAAACCAAATATCACTTACAAAATATAATTAGTTACAAAACTCAGCAATTAATTAAATTCATAATTATTTTAAAAATAGTTAAATTACACAATTGCCCTTGCCTGGAAAAGTGGTAGTGACAAGTCTACCCTCCTAAAAGAAATTTCGTCCTCAAAATTTGGACTGAACAGAACAAGAATGAAATCAGAAAAGGAATACCTCAAGTCTAGAAGAGATACGGGTATATCTCGTGCATTTCGTCCTCTCTCTCCCAGGTCGACTCCCCTGGAGAGTGATGTCTCCATGCTACACGAACCAAAGGAATAGTTTGGTTCCGCAACACCTTCTCTCTGCGGTCCAAGATCTCTACGGGCTGCTCGGGGTAGCTGAGCGTCGGACCAACCTCAATCTCCGAGTGATCCAGTACGTGACTAGGGTCTGCCACGTACCGTCTCAGCCGCGACACGTGGAACACATCATGCACTCCCTCCAATGCAGGCGGCAAGTCCAGTCTATACGCCACTGCACCTACCCTCGCAAGAATACCAAAGGGTCCGATGTAGCGTGGGCTAAGCTTTCCGCCTCCGCCAAAACGAATCGTTCCACGCGTCAAAGAAATCCGTAGGAATACTAGATCGCCAACCTGAACAAAACAGTCTCAACACGCAGTCTAAACAACAACACAAACCAGAAAATAACAATCTATACCTGAAACTCAAGGGGTCTACGGTGGCTGTCGGCCCAATGCCGCTGTCTGTCCTGCGCCACTCGCAGTCTCTCTGATGAGTTTTACCTTTTCTGCTGCATCCACGACCATTTCTGGTCCTAGCAAGGCTCTCTCTCCAACGTCGTCCCAAGATAACGGTGTACGGCACCTCCGTCCATAAAGAGCCTCAAATGGTGACATCTCGATGCTGGCCTGGTAGCTGTTGTTGTAAGCGAACTCTACCAGGTGCAAATGATCCTCCCAAGAACCTCCGAGATCTAGAACACAAGTGCGTAGCATATCCTCGAGAGTCTGAATAGTCCGTTCAGACTGCCCGTCCGTCTGGGGGTGATATGCGGTACTGAACTTGAGCTGAGTGCCCAAACTAGCCTGCAGACTCCTCCAGAAGTGGGAAGTGAAACGACTATCCCGATCCGAGACGATGCTCACAGGAACTCCATGAAGTCTAATAATCTGCCGCACGTACATCTCTGCTAGCTTCTCTGTCGACGTGCCCACCTTGAAAGGTAAGAAATGGGCTGATTTGGTCAACCTGTCCACGATGACCCAAATCGCGTCCTTCCCTCCTGGAGAACGTGGAAGCCCTGAAACGAAATCCATGGTCACGTGCTCCCATTTCCATTCTGGAATCGGTAAAGGTTGAAGCAAACCACCTGGCCTCTGCCGGTCTGCCTTTACCTGCTGGCACACTAGACACCGAGATACGAAGCGTGCTACCTCGCGCTTCATTCCATACCACCATACGTGCTCCCTCAAGTCTCGATACATCTTGTTGGCACCGGGATGCATCGAGTACTGAGAGCGGTGTGCCTCCTGTAAAACCTCCTCGCGCAGCTCCCCGCTCGGCACACACATCCTCGTGCCGTGCCGTAAAGAACCGTCATCTGCGATAGTAAAGTCGTCCGACAATCCCATCCGAACCTGTGCCCTGATACTCCTCAGAGCCTCATCATCGTACTGCGCAGCTCTGATCCTGTCCATCAGTTCGGACTGTATCTGCAATCCCCACATCTGAATCTCAGTACCGGGAACTAACACTTCAATCTCCAAGCTCTCCAAATCAGCCAACAAATGCCTATCTGTCGTCAAGTACATAGCCGTCGGATACCTGCTCAAGGCATCGGCGACTACGTTAGCCTTCCCTGGGTGGTACTGCAATAAGATGTCAAAGTCCTTCATCAACTCTAACCACCTCCTCTGCCTCATGTTCAGCTCCTTCTGTGTGAATACGCACTTCAAACTCTTGTGGTCTGTGAAGATCTCCACACGCTCTCCGTACAGATAATGCTTCCACAGCTTTAGAGCGAAGATAACTGCTGCAAACTCCAAATCGTGGGTGGGGTAGTTCTTTTCATGAGGGCATAACTGCCTGGAAGCATAGGCAATTACCTTCCCGTGCTGCTGAAGAACGCATCCCAGACCCTTCCCTGAAGCATCACTGTATTTGGTAAAACCACCTGTCCCTGCTGGCAACGTCAAAACTGGAGCTGTTGTCAACCTCTTCTTTAGTTCATCAAATGCAGCCTGGCACTCCTCCGTCCAAACAAAATCCACATCTTTCCTAGTCAATCTGGTCATCGGCGCTGCAATCTTGGAGAAGTCTTGTACAAACCTCCTCTAGTATCCTGCTAGCCCGAGAAAACTCCTGATCTCAGCTACCGAACTGGGGGCAGCCCACGACTCCACTGCCTCGATCTTCTTTGGGTTTACCGAGATTCCGTCACCTGATACCACATGCCCAAGAAATTCGACCTTGTCAAGGAAGAATTCACACTTAGAGAGTTTTCCGTACAGCTTCTCCCTCCTGAGAGTCTCTAAGACCAATCTCAGGTGCTCTTCGTGCTCCTCTGGTGTCTTGGAATACACAAGAATATCGTCGATGAACACCACCACGAACTTGTCAAGGTACTGGTGGAACACCTTGTTCATCAGGTTCATGAATACTGCCGGTGTATTGGTTAAACCAAATGGCATCACCATGAACTCAAACTGGCCGTATCTGGTCCGAAAAGCTGTCTTCGGCGTGTCTTCTTTCTTCACCTTCACCTGGTGATAGCCTGACCTCAAATCTATCTTTGAAAATACCCTCGTCCCGCTCAACTGGTCGAAAAGATCATCTATCCTCGGCAGCGGGTACTTGTTCTTGATAGTGATATTGTTCAAAGCTCTATAATCAATGCATATGCGCACCGTGCCGTCCTTTTTAGGTACGAACAATACCGGAGCTCCCCATGGTGATGAACTAGATTTGATGAAGCCTTTGTCCTGCAGCTCCTCAACTTGCTTCTTCAGTTCTGCCAGCTCACTGTTGTTGACTCTATAGACATGTTGTGAAATAGGCTCCGCTCCTGGAACCAAGTCTATAGAGAATTCAACATCTCTGTCTGGCGGCAAGCCTGGCAACTCTTCTGGAAATACATCCAGGAACTCCGCTATCAGAGGATGTGGCAACTCCTCTTCTTCTGCCCTGGCTCCGCAAAATGTGCCCCTGCTCTGTTCCGCTGCTCCTATGACGACCTCAAACTCTGGCTCTCCTGGTGGTCTAAACAATACTCTGCCTCCATAACAATCTATAGTATCATGATGCCTGCTCAACCAGTCCATTCCGAGTACAATATCGTACCCCGGAAGTGGCATGACGAGTAAGCTCACGCTCAAGTCTCGGCCTCCTACTGACACTCTCCGGTCCTTGCAGTGATCACGGACTAGGATAATACCTCCACCAGTCGTGATCTTGCAAGTCCTAGCTAATGGTTCTGTGTCTAAATGATGTCGAAGTACATATGATACAGACACAAAACTATGGGAAGCACCAGAATCGAATAAGGTAAATGCGGGAATACAATCGAGAAGAACCGAACCTGTGATCAAGTCTCCTGCTGGCTCGATCTCCTCGACTGCCATGGCGTATGCTCGCCCCTGGGGTGCACCTCTCTGCTGCTGATGCTGGGCAAACTTCTGATATTGCGGTGGAAGTGGTCCCCTCTGTTGTTGGCCTCCTGGTACGGTAGGCACCCTGTCTGATCCTCTCTAGGCGGCTGCTCCACCCTGACCTGCACGAAAGGTAGGACAATCCTTCAGCTGGTGTGTCGTCGATCCACAGGATAGACATGAGCCCAATCTCTTCCTGCAGATATCTCTAGTATGTCCCATCTTCCCGTAGTACGCACACTGGATGGCGGGCTGGTTCTGTCTCTGTTGCTGCTGCTGGACCTGCCCTCGGGCTGGTGCCTGATGCTGCTGCTGCTGAAAGGGTCTCTGCTGTTGTTGCTGAAAGTGTGGATGCTTGCCCGGTCCCGTACTACTGTTTGCTCCGTCGGAACCATCACATCCCCTCTTGGGCCTGAGGCCCAAGTCGTCCTCGGCTACTTGGGCATCCATCAATATGCCCTCGTAGGTAGCTGTGCGACGTCCCGACGTGCGAGACTTGATCTCCCTTGTCAGCCCCTTTCTAAATTTTTGGGCCCTGTCCCCCGGATCTCTAATCATCGATGGCGCAAAGCGGCTCAGGCGGGAAAACTCTGCGACGTACTCGTCGACGGACGAGCTCCCCTGGGCTAAGTCATGGAACTGACTTTCCAAAGCTCCCAGGGCGACATCAGGAAAGAACTTTTCTTTGAAGAGTTCCTTGAAATCCTCCCAAGTGAGTCCCCTGCGCAAAAGTCTCGGCTTCGTGCGAAACCATGTCAAGGCAATATCGAACATCTGGCTGCCCGCGGCCTCGATCTGGAGCGCCTGTGGAATCTGCGCCAAACGCAAGTTCCTCTCGATGTCCTCTAGCCAATCATCGGCATAGAGTATCCCTTCTGTCCCCTTGAACTCCCAAGACATCATCCTCTTGAAGTCCACAATGGTGCCCGGCCTCTGGTGGTGCTGATCAGGACGCTGCTGCTGCTGAGTGACTCTCTCCAAAGCCTGGAGAGCCACTTGGTGAGCATTCTCCATGTTCACCCTCATCATCTCTGTCTGGGCCTGATGTGCCTCAGCCTGCACTCTCTGGGCCTCTGCCGACGTCCTCTGGGCATCGACCATGCCCTGAATCAAGGCGAACATCTGTGCCCCATCGAGGGGCACACCTCCTGGATGCTGAACTGGTGGTGGTGGTAGAGGCCCCGTCGTAGCTGTGGGGACCCTCTGAACTGGTGGTGGAGGACCCCCGAATGCTGCAGACACTCCCACATGTACTGGAGATGTAGGAGGTGCTGCGAATGTCTGTCCGGCAGGGCGAGAGGTGGCAAACCTCTCTGAAGCTGCTGCTCAGAGTCTCTGGGACCTGGTCCTCGGCATCCTGAAGACAGATCGAAAGAATCAATTAAAGCAATAGATACGATATCATCAAGAAAGGACAGTAAATTTCTAAAGGAAAATCATTAAGAGTAATGTCATAGGAATCAGAATTTCCTAATTGTGATTGAGCATATCCTCGGCCTAATTCCTATTTCCTAAAACAGGCTCGTAATAGTACAACTAAGTTGTCGCACTACCACGACATCGCACAACTCACGAAGCTAGACCTGCATGGGCCACCACTAAAAACGTGTCACGACCCGCACCCGAAATTTGGGCATGAGTCGTGGGTACGTCCAGCCTACGCCGCAGCATCGGCGGTAGAATGCTGTCTAGGTCACAAACATAGTATATCCTGTCAATAGTCTCAACTCCGTACGGAGGACAAAGATAAATAAACCACAGCCTATAATATACTCAATCACAACTTAAAACATAATGGCACGATGAGAATTGAAAAGAGTTCTAATAAAAACCATCCACAATAAGTCCAACTCAAATCCTGGGTCTAAACGACCTCACAAAGTCACAAAATAATAAATATATCTCAGTCTCAGTCTAAAACAATAAATGCAGAAAAATAATCTAAGTACAGCCGGGTACGTTCTCCTCTAGGCTAGGCAACTCCTCTGGGGTTTCTGGAGTGAAATCACCCTCTAATCCTGGGCCGTAATGAGTGGGGCAAAGATCCTCCAGGTCCTCTGAAAAATGTTATCCAGTCAGGATTGGAGCGAAGCACAAGCACTAACAGCAGTTTCATTAAATTGACAAAATCTATAAACAGTGTAAGAGATACAAGATGGAAATAAATGCTGAAAATGAGAAGTACAGGAGAAGATGAAATATACAATAGAGCATCAAGTAATGAACAATAAACAGTGAATGCTAGAACAAGTAAATCTGAATAAAGATAAAACATCTAGCTAAGTGTTTGAAATATTAGTTTATCATGTGATCGGCTTGGGACTAGATCAGGCTGGTTATATATGATTAGCTATGATTCTTGGAGGTCAGGCTAACCATATGGTTAGCTATGATGCATGATAATGGTCAGGCTAATCATATATAACAGCTATGAATCATGATGATGGTCAGGCCGCACCCGACGTGAGAAGTGGGATGAGCTATGATGCATGGTAAGGATTTGGATATGATCACATAATCTACTAATAGTTCCCCATCCCCAGCTAGCACGGTGGATTCCAATCATGACTCCTCATGATGGGGATCTAGGGTGCTAACTCGTGTATCCACAGTGTCGGAATCAAGTATGTAATACACTACAATTTATAGAAGTAATCAACCATGAAAACTGTCAGAGAATGTACTCGCCTGTAGTCCTGAGCAAAATATGAGGATCGATGTCCAAAGGGGGATCACAATGACCTATATAAGATAACAATGTTAAAATAATGTCCTTGATTGATAATTAGGTAAAAATGTAAGTAAGTGTTTTCTAGGTCTAACTAGGTCTGAATAGTAAATTCTTGGTAGTATCAGTCTACTCCTAGGTTTCTAGGTCCATCTCATGAGTATCTAGTTACTAGGTATCATATAGCTATAGAGACTATATAGTGACTCGTAATACTATATATATATGACTTATAAATATACTTGTATTAAGCTATAACTAATATCTCACCTAGGACTTAATACCTACCCTATTACATTATACTAATACCTGGGTAGCACCCACCAGCTACCTACACTAGGCATCTTGATACACTATATGAACTTCTATAACACTAGTATATAAATACCATAACTATATTACCTATAAAATATTACTGACACTAACCAATTTATACCTTAACATATCTTATATCTTAACATTTACCCATATTCAACCCCAACTTGACCCAAATAACTGATACACCTCAGCTATCTAACATACTGAAATTAATTCCTACACACACACAGGAAACTAGGTTCTATGAAACTCACACACACAAGTTCTGAACTGACACAGTACCCACTGATGTTCACACAGTTTGCTCACTGCTCACTGGTTTTTGGGATACTCACACATGTACACAGTCCTCATAATCACTCACAGGCACTCTGTTATGTATCAGTGAATGATACACCCTCATCTATACTAAACTCCTACACTGGCACCCAGATATCTACTCACTGAACACACACACACAGTACACAACTGCTCTCTCTCCCTTCCTTCTCACATAGGCACAATTACTCACCCAATTTAATACCCTCAGCCATACACACACAGGTATCAACTGAGACACTAATTAACACAGGAAATTCACTCACTGAGACACTGGAACACTAAGACACTGCTACACAAACTGAAATCTGTACAGCAACACACAAGCTAACAGTATGCACACAACACTACTCACTAATCACACATAGATACACCCCCTGTTCACTGCACACAGCCAATTAAACCCCTATGCACAGAATTTGCACACAACCCATTGACCCAAACCAAATCTGCACAGTGTACACACCCTCTAATATGTATACTGATACATATTCACATGTACACACAGACATATAGGTATCCTGAAATCCTGAGACACACACACAGACCTCTCCATCAACCATGCTGCACTTGCATAGAGAGTCAGTGTGCAACTGATACTGCACACTGATGTGGTTTGCCTGCAGTTTCTTCCTCAAGGCTGCTACCAAGTAAATCCCCACTGCACATGTGTGCAACTTGACACACATGAACCTTCAGTCCAGTCCCTTGGCACTCAAATCCACTGTGATGCACCCCCCCCTATCTACCAAGGTTTCCTCTTCTATGGTCTGATACCACTACCCCTTCATTGATACCAAACTCTAACCATCTGGTACCATGTTCAGTCCACCCCATCTGGACTGATACTCGATTATCAGTTAGCCTGTAGTAATACCCAACTCTAACACATATCAAGTTTCTCCCCAAATACACAGCCATATACACACAAAATTTAGCTAGTTACTGATACATTAGAACTATATACAGGTAATAACACACACTACATTCACACAGGTTCACATTACCTACTGGCACATAGACACAGGTAATATAGATCTGGATACACACAGAAAATAACATAGGGATACTTACTCACTGCAAAAATCCAATACCTACACACAGGAAACTCAATAAAACTCCCCCCCCCCCGAATGTACAGGGACTACATCCTGATACTCTACTAACCCCAAGCTCACTCAAAACAATGCACAGGTCTCTCTCCAAATCACACAACCTGTTCTACTATGTCTGTACAGGAAACCCAAACACACTGCACATTTCCTTCGACTGTGCACAGGACCTCCCCAAAACCCGACTGCTCTATGCTCCCTCAAATCACCACCCACCTATACATTCTATGCAAAATAGCTATGTATATAGATTGTATATTAAAACATGCAGTAAATAGAACACCTAGATAGGCAAACCCCTAACAAACATTTCAACAAACACCAAGAGTGCAGCAAATTGGATTTACTCAAGAACCCATGAATCCTCAATTCAAATCCTAAAATCGGGTTCAACCCACACATATGAGATGAAAACAACCTACCTACGAATACCTAGGGTTAGGGTTTCTGATAAATGGGGAAAACAATTGTTGGGGACACTTAAACCTAAACAAACCCTAAAATCCAAAACTACACAGCAAGTATGGGTTCCTAATGGCCATGAACAACAGAAAACAGAATTAAAATGAATAGAAATAGGGTTTACCTAGGGTTATGGCTTCTTCAAGGGAGGTTCTTCTTCTCCAAGGCTTCCTGACCCACGTTCCTTGCTTTCCTTGCTTTGGAGGAGGAAGATGGAAGCCCTAGGGTTAAATCTCAAATTTTGGAGTGGGGAGATGACTTCTCTTGTGGAGGCTAGGGTTTCCTGTTTTTCTACATGAAGGATGGCTTTGAGAGAAGCTTCCTTTTTATATTAAACCTAGTTTTAGGGTTTCCATGCCTAGTCTTTTTAGGTTAAACCCCCTGGCCCTCTCATGTAGAACCTAATAACTCAGGTTTAGGCCTTCTAGGGTTTGAGGTCCAAACCTAAAATTAGAATTCTAGGGTTTCATTAGAACTGGTTTACAATTAGGGTTTAGTCAATAGGGTTTGTCTTAATGCATTCTAGGGTTGACCTAAAACCAAATATCACTTACAAAATATAATTAGTTACAAAACTCAGCAATTAATTAAATTCATAATTATTTTAAAAATAGTTAAATTATACAATTGCCCTTGCCTGGAAAAGTGGTAGTGACACAAATCCACTACCAACTCAAATGGAAAAAAATAAATACAATATAAGTACAACTCTCTCAAACAATATAAGTACCAGATACCAATCACGGCTCGAAGAGAAGACATCCACGGAGCATCTATATCCTTCCAAATCCGTGCTCCTGTAAATACTCAAGAACAGGTACACCTGGCAGCGGACCAGGTCCTCAGAGGGACATAACAAGTATACTTAAACACATGCCAATAAAGTACTGAAATAAATATCCAATGGATCGCCTAACCATCTAAAGTGAATGCAGTTAAGAACAACTTTTCCCACAAGTGAGCTATCTGGCTGAAAACTGGGATTTGGCATAGTTCTCTTTTGAAGATCCAGGGGCCTAAAAGGCACGTCGTCTTTTGAACGCCGGTGGCCCGCCTGATAGTACATAATATATAGTGGTCATCATCACCCGTATCTCCAGCGGAGAATCTGGGCTTCACAGAAAAAGTGCAAAGGAGCTCAAATGCGGTACTTGTTGTTCTCCCCACCCAATGCTCTAAGCATGTCATGTCCATGACACAATAACACCTCTAATAACTGCCAAGTCTACTAGCATGCAAAGTTTCTAACAGCAGTTATTCCTAACGCACGGCCCATACGTACAGGAGGCCAGACCTGTCACACAGTCCGTGATCTATATGAGACTCACACTCGTGTAACATCTGTGTCACGGCCAATGAATCTAATGGTGCTACATGATAATGGGATAGTCTCATGAACAAGGTCAATGCAATACATAAATAAAAACATTCGCGACGTCACCGTCGCGCGCAATTTATATAACAATTAAATATATGAACTAAAGACAGAAAATAAGGATGCATGCAACATATGGCATATAAATAACAGTACAATGGCAAGGTATACTTGCCTGGCAAGAAACTGCAAAATATCACGTCCAGATGTCCAATACACAGGACCAGAAGCTATGGCCACAGAACAAATGTCTCCGGATGCTGAAATAAATATCACCAACATTTTCGGAATAAGCAAAATAGCTAAAAAGCACATCCCTTTCATCCAATTTGGACACAGGGACAAAACGGTAATTTCGGGTAAAAGTTGGGTCCACGTGTGGCCCATTTTGCACCGAAAAGCGTGCCAAGGGTAACAGTCTCTAAATGGGATAAACTATGGGTCAAACAACTCTAGATGTCAATACGAACCCAACGGTATGTCCAAATTTGGATTCATATGAGCCGAACAAAATTTGGTCCAAAAAGTCAACTGTGGGGCCCGCCAATTGACGATCTGGTCAACCATCTCAGAAATGCGTGAAAATTGGGTCACAGGACCAGCGTGTTACCACGAGTCCAGTGGCGCAAGTTTCATCACAATCTGACATGCGTACACAAAATACGCGCGAGTTTCACAAAAGTGGCGACACGAGATGTGTCCGCGGGTACGGCCTGATTCCGGCGCGCTCACGCGTCCGAATCAGTCCCCGCGAATTTTCACGTGTCCCGTTATGCTGTGTGCACCATTTGGTACACTTGGCACACGACGGGGCGGTCCCGTTTGGCGGGGCGTGCTCCGATCTCCAACTTTTGGAAAACCGGAAAAAGTGGGTGCGCACAGTTTTGTGACGACTACAGTTATCTCCACAGCAACTAATAGCACAAAGTTATTATATAGAAAATAAACTAGGTCATGTAATCTACAGGTATCAAAAAGAATCATCGAATTCGGATCTCTGTGGTGGGAGATACGAACTCGACAATATGGATGGTAATTCTGGAATTCTGCGATTGCAGAATTCTGTCTGCTCGTCCAACTTTGGACGCTGTTTTTCACCTAGGGGCACACGTTTTCCGAGGTTGACTATAAAATAAGTATTGGAGAGGGTTAAGGGGTGATCATACCTATGAAAACGGAACAGCGTTTGGATGAGCGAGTCAACAGAAAAATACGCCGGAGCGAAGGTGCCTCGAGTGGGAGACTGCAGTTCGCGATGTCGGCGTCGACGGGATGGTTGGATGGCTTGGGGAGGCTTCTCTGGCTGCGGTGACGGCTCTAGATGGGAAGAGGAAGTCTGGAGTTTCTAGGTTAGAGTTTTAGAGAGCTATTATATATATATATATATATTATATATTAAGAGAGGGTGAGCGATTGAGTCCGTGGGGTGAAGAAAAAAAGGGCTGAAGGGAATTAATTAAAGGGGCGGGTCCGCATGTCAAGTTGCTGCGGGATGGACGGTCAATGCAAGTAAGAATGGGAAAAGCAAAGTTAGGTTGCAGCATGTTTGCTAAGAAGGATAATAGTTAGAATTGTTGTATTATTATTATATTACTACTATTAACTTTTCTTTTTCTTTCCTTTCTTTAAATATATATATACATATATATATTTGTGTGTATATATATATATATATATATATATATATATATATATATATATATATATATAAGAAGATTTATAGATTAGGGTATTGCACATCGTTAGGCTAGCAACGGCTCAAGGAGTCTCCTACAAGGAATAAATTCCGAAAAATTCCTGATGGTCCCATAAGTCATCTAATGCCCGAACACCTAACATAAAAATTATTAAAAATCTATTTCTTCCATTTAGCTCTAATTACTACAATTTAATTAATAATAAATAAATAAAAGGGTATTTACGATTTTCTAGGAAGGGGGTTTTACATTCTACCCAACTTATAAAAATTTCGTCCTCAAAATTAAAATTAAGCCACGATAGAATGCAATGATGATATAAGATTTGCATTGTTTAAAATGCAAGGCTAGGTTTAAAGGGGTGGGCGATGTTGCACGTTGCACATCCCGAAGAAAAAATTATGGAAAAATCTATATGAGCGAAAAATAGGTTTCTTCATGTGTCATGTCCCATGGTGTGGACACATTAATGCTCTATTGCATAAAAGCGTCCAACAATTGGAAAATTGCACAAAGATGAGAATTGGATGATAGGCATGTCTAGGATAAGGGTGTAGAATTTGTAGGAAGGCAGTGACTAGTGACTTGCTCCATTTATTGAAGCATTGGTAAGGCGTGTCAAGTGATATCATGTTGTAAACTAAATAAAAATACCGTGTTCTATTTCTAAGTGGATTCGTGCTAGCCTCAGTCTCACTATCTAAGCCGAGTGGGTCAAATTCTTAGGTGAGGGGTTCATAATCTGCCGAGCTTAAAATAATGTCGTCCTCAAAATTGAAATAAGGCAGAATCGGTTAATCCTTTATGTACAATAAGGCAAGTCAGTCGCAATCTTCTTGCGATAACTAAAATTCTAATCATATCCCTTGCAATCATTTCTAGGTTATGATGACCACTGCTTCAATCAAAATTTAACCTATGGTTATCTCTTCTCCCCTTGTTTCAAATTATCCATATCCACATAACATCTCCAAGATTTACATACTCATATAACTTTTACCTCACGATCTCTAACTATCATAATCTCCTTTAGAAGTGGTTTGAGTCCAATATATTCCCATTTTCACTTATAAAATTTTGTATGCCTCAACTCTTTAATTCTATTCACATCCTCATTATTTCAAATAGGTCGTCCAACCAAAATTTTAATTCTTAATTCAATTCACCAAATTGAAAAATAATTTAAATGCAGTCCACCAATATTCAAGTCTGAAATTCTATATTTATCCTCTAAATTCAAATTGGTGATTCTACCTTCATTGTTCAAAAACTTAACTCATGCACTTAAGGTATAAATATTGGGTCCTCAATATCAATTTATTGATCCTCATCATCTTAGTCATCCTTCTAAATTTCTCAAAATTACAATGGCTTGAACCTCTCCCAATCTAGTCTTACTCGATCATAATCTAAAAGAAATTTCTCCCGAGTTGACAATGCACTACTACCCAACTTAGAATTTATCCACCTATCACCTAAGGCTATATACCTTAAGAAAATATCCCTTAATTTATTTACTCATGTTGTTCAATCCTCGAAACTTCAACGCCGATCATATCACATATGATATGTCCTTAATTACAAAAGAATAATCCTCAAGTATGTGATCGGCCTACGGGTATATCTAGTACTCTCTGTGTATCAAACTTATACCAAGCACGAGGTTTCATCTTTCCGAAATAAGGGAAGACGAAGATCAATAATAAAGAGTTCAAGGGCAGCGTAATAGAATAGAAGTATTGGGATCAAGGTGTTTAAAGAATCCAATTGGGAATTGTCAAGGCAGTTGTGGATTGAAATCCTATTTTGGTAGTTCCTATTCACATGCTCGTATTAGTACAGTTATATAGCCGATACGATATGCTCAGGCAGGTTTAGAGGGCAAGTATATTTGTCTAAGAAACTAAGCAAATTTTATCCCAATCCACGTAAAGTAGCAATGCGAAGGGCGAACCAAGTGCACTAAGGCTAGCTAGACCTTAATACACTGGTTCTGAAATGTATTAGTGTAGTACTCCAATAATACATGTCATGAACAAGCTCGATAAAGAATAAGCTTGCAAAACTAGGCTATAATAGCAGCATAAGTCAAGGTAGTACAGAGATATAATGCTGGATTATGATGAGAGAAGTTACAAAATAATTCGAGTTGCAAAAACAAAATAACATAAGCAACAATAACAAAAGACTCTACAATCTCTACAGTTATCATATTAATTCCTTGTCTAAGTCGATAGTCGACAAGGTAGGGGTATGAGCCTCTAAGTTCTATAGTCTGAATAAACACTATCATCTTATGTTAGCATACAATTAATGTCATTCAGTTACACTTCATCAATGGATCACAGGGGCAATATGATACTAGGTGGTGAGGTATACTACCCAACTTATAAGAATTAAACTAATACGGTGACAGTTTTAAGAGGGTCCTACACAGTAATCTTGCACATGTAAATAGAGCAGAAACTCTTATTAGGATATATGAGGAAAAAATCTTGGTATTGATTAGGGTATCCTTTTTATGTAGGTAATGGTCATCCTAAGTCTTAGTCATAGCACTTATAAGCAAGTGTCGATGGTAAAGATAGAAGAGTTACTGGCCGTTAAGGGGGAAAGGGGTCTAACTTGTATCGAGGTGAGGGTAAAAATTACACGATTTAAAAACTAAGGGTTAATCATCGGTCATAATCTACAAAGCAACTTAAACTTATCAAGTTCTAACTACCAAGCATAAAAATTTCACATTCAAGGCTACAACTATAATCCTAGCAACTATGAGCCCTTAACAAAGAATAAATTTACTTGGCCTACTATCCGAAGTGTCGGATGGCACGAGTTGAAAGATGAAGAGAAGAAACGTAATTAGCCGTCGCAAAAATAGCGAGCGCTATGGTCGCAGGGAAACAATATATAAAATAAAGATAGAGGGCTCTAGATAGCATCATGGTTCTCTAAGAGGAGTGGGGTGTTAGTTGCTATGTTCGGGGTATGATCAAGGGAGAAGTGTTGATTACATTCCTCTAGGCTTCCTAGGGTGCTGTCTATTAATAATAAGACAATGATCTAAGTTTATAGTTCCAATATTATCTAACTATGAAGGTTAGGTTCAGTCTAAATATTAAGTTTTGGTTTTCTATTGGTTCCTCAATGCTAGTGGCAAATATTATGATAAAACTTCTAGCTAACTCTAGTAGTGTCTATACTACTCTCAATTCTTCATAATACATCTTGGGTAATGGTAAACCAATTATAGGGATAAGGAATTCTAGGGTTCGCTAGATATTCTAAACTTAGTGGTGTATCTATAATCTTGTTGTATTCTAAATAAGTGTGCTACTCTAATTATCATCTAACAACAGGAACTTCTATATTCTAGGAGAAGGCTATACTTAAAGAAACTAATAGGGAAGCACATGAATCAAGCATGATGCAATTATTCAAATGGAATGGATTGGAAGGAAGGTGAATCACAGTCAATTGTGGATGAGATCCTATACTCTAATCCTAGATGCAGGCTTGCTCGGTACAATAACGTAACCGAGACAATATGCTCTTGACCTGCATGGGCCACCACAAAATATGTCATGCCCCAGTCCCAAAAATACGTAGGACTATGACACGTAATCATGCCAGCCGCATGGATATGGCAACTCCAATATATGGAAACCAAATCCATACGTACGCTGTAATATGAATATAAATCCACAAGTGGTAAAGAATGTAATACAAGTCACAGGGTAAAATCTAAATCTCATCCACCAAAATCATATAGAAATAAATAACCAGTATCTATGAAACTAGATCTCAACAGTAGTATCTAAAGATGATAGTTGGATGAAAACAAATCCACTACCAACTCAAATGGAAAAAAATAAATACAATATAAGTACAACTTACTCAAACAATATAAGTACCAGATACCAATCACGGCTCGAAGAGAAGACATCCACGGAGCATCTATATCCTTCCAAATCCGTGCTCCTGCAAATACTCAAGAACAGGTACACCTGGCAGCGGACCAGATCCTCAGAGGGACATAACAAGTATACTTAAATACATGCCAATAAAGTACTGAAATAAATATCCAATGGGTCGCCTAACCATCTAAAGTGAATGCAGTTAAGAACAATTTTTCCCACAAGTGAGCTATCTGGCTGAAAACTGGGATTTGGCATAGTTCTCTTTTGAAGATCCAGGGGCCTAAAAGGCACGTCGTCTTTTGAACGCCGGTGGCCCGCCTGATAGTACATAATATATAGTGGTCATCATCACCCGTATCTCCAGCGGAGAATCTGGGCTTCACAGAAAAAGTGCAAAGGAGCTCAAATGCGATACTTGTTGTTCTCCCCACCCAATGCTCTAAGCATGTCATGTCCATGACACAATAACACCTCTAATAACTGCCAAGTCTACTAGCATGCAAAGTTTCTAACAGCAGTTATTCCTAACGCACGGCCCATACGTACAGGAGGCCAGACCTGTCACGCAGTCTGTGATCTATATGAGACTCACACTCGTGTAACATCTGTGTCACGGCCAATGAATCTAATGGTGCTACATGATAATGGGGTAGTCTCATGAACAAGGTCAATGCAATACATAAATAAAAATATTCGCGACGTCACCGTCGCGCGCAATTTATATAACAATTAAATATATGAACTAAAGACAGAAAATAAGGATGCATGCAACATATGGCATATAAATAACAGTACAATGGCAAGGTATACTTGCCTGGCAAGAAACTGCAAAATATCACATCCAGATGTCCAATACACAGGACCAGAAGCTATGGCCACAGAACAAATGTCTCCGGATGCTGAAATAAATATCACCAACGTTTCCGGAATGAGCAAAATAGCTAAAAAGCATATCCCTTTCGTCCAATTTGGACACAGGGACAAAACGGTAATTTCGGGTAAAAGTGGGGTCCACGTGTGGCCCACTTTGCACCGAAAAGCGTGCCGAGGGTAACAGTCTCTAAATGGGACAAACTATGGGTCAAACAACTCTAGATGTCAATACGAACCCAACGGTATGTCCAAATTTGGATTTCGATGAGCCGAACAAAATTTGGTCCAAAAAGTCAACTGTGGGGCCCGCCAATTGGCGATCTGGTCAACCGTCTCAGAAATGCGTGAAAATTGGGTCACAGGACCAGCGTATTACCATGAGTCCAGTGGCACAAGTTTCGTCGCAATCTGACATGCGTGCATAAAATACGTGCGAGTTTCACAAAAGTGGCGACACGAGATGTGTCCGCGGGTACGGCCTGATTCCGGCGCGCTCACGCGTCCGAATCAGTCTCCACAAATTTTCACTTGTCCCGTTATGCTGTGTGCACCATTTGGTACACTTGGCACATGACGGGGAGGTACCGTTTGGCGGGGCGCGCTCCGATCTCCAACTTTTGGAAAACCGGAAAAAGTGGGTGCGCACAGTTTTGTGACGACTACAATTATCTCCACAGCAACTAATAGCACAAAGTTATTATACAGAAAATAAACTAGGTCATGTAATCTACAGGTAACAAAAAGAATCATCGAATTCGGATCTCTGTGGTGGGAGATACGAACTCGACAATATGGGTGGTAATTCTGGAATTCTGCGATTGCAGAATTCTGTCTGCTCGTCCAACTTTGGATGCTGTTTTTCACCTAGGGGCACACGTTTTCTGATGTTGACTATAAAACAAGTATTGGAGAGGGTTAAGGGATGATCATACCTATAAAAATGGAACAGCGTTTGGATGAGCGAGTCAACGGAAAAACACGCCGGAGCGAAGGTGCCTCGAGTGGGAGACTGCAGTTCGCGATGTCGGCGTCGACGGGATGGTTGGATGGCTTGGGGAGGCTTCTCTGGCTGCGTTGACGGCTCTAGATGGGAAGAGGAAGTCTGGAGTTTCTAGGTTAGAGTTTTAGAGAGCTATTATATATATATATATTATATATTAAGAGAGGGTGAGCGATTGAGTCCGTGGGGTGAAGAAAAAAAGGGCTGAAGGGAATTAATTAAAGGGGCGGGTCCGCATGTCAAGTTGCTGTGGGATGGACGGTCAATGCAAGTAAGAATGGGAAAAGCAAAGTTAGGTTGCAGCATGTTTGCTAAGAAGGATAATAGTTAGAATTGTTGTATTATTATTATATTACTACTATTAACTTTTCTTTTTCTTTCCTTTCTTTAAATATATATATACATATATATATTTGTGTGTATATATATATATATATATATATATATATATATATATATATATATATATATATAAGAAGATTTATAGATTAGGGTATTGCACATCGTTAGGCTAGCAACGGCTCAAGGAGTCTCCTACAAGGAATAAATTCCGAAAAATTCCTGATGGTCCCATAAGTCATCTAATGCCCGAACACCTAACATAAAAATTATTAAAAATCTATTTCTCCCATTTAGCTCTAATTACTACAATTTAATTAATAATAAATAAATAAAAGGGTATTTACGATATTCTAGGAAGGGGGTTTTACACTAGCGCATTAGCTCTTTCAGCGTCATTGAAATTTCTAATCGGCACTATAGTGAGCTTGGAGGACATCTTCAAAGTATCAAAGCTTAGATTTTTCTCCAGCACCATGGATATCAATTCTTTCAAAGTGAGGTAGAATATGCTAATGAATTGTTCAACTAGCATAGTAAAGATTGGATGTACGCTGGGAGTGGCCGATTTATCGATAAATTACCTTTCTGGAATGTCGACAGAGGATTTTGCCACAGTCGTTGCTTCAACATATGGCACAACAAAAGAAGGGACACCAGCAACGATCAAAGTTACTGGCATGCTCAACAAAGGAGGTACAGTCGAGACAATGGGCTCATCCTCCTCTGATGTTATTTGAACTGCTACTGGCGGGATGACACCCGAGAATGTTGTGGATGAAAGATCGGCAGCTTCAAAGCCTGCTTCTTCGACGTCGGATACCGCCATTTTATTAGCTGGATCCGCAACAAAGTCAGAAGTTGTGTCAACTCCGCCCTCCCCCGAGATGTCTTCACCTGCAAATAAGATAAGGAAAAGTTAATATCAATTTGATGTTAATTTTCCTGAAAAAAGCGTGAAGGCAACATTTACCCATGGCCGATGGTATGTATGTTGTGTCTGCAGCCTGTATAGCTAAACCATTTCTTAATGATGCTAAACAAGCTATCATACCTGGAGAAGAGGGTGCACCAACTGACGTCTGAGGGTAATCATCCCAGTCGTCACCCAGATCCACTCGAGGTTCATCGGACGGAATCTTGCTTGAGATACTTACAGATGAAGGAAGGGCTAGTCCCATTATTTGTCTGGGTAAAGGTACATTGATTCTTATTATGCTCGGCCTCGAAGGTGATTTAGAAGCACTACCAGTAATGGTGGCAGCGGCAGCAGTCGCGGGCAAAGAATTACCAGCACTGTCAGCTGGAAATGTGGAGGTTCCCTCTCTAAAAGGCAAAGGATCCCTGATCAAAGAATCATCCCCAACAGGGGAAACAATGGGCTCACTCCTAGAGGCCCCCTTGGTAGAAGTCCTTTTGGGACCTCTGGTCATCTGCTTCTTATTGCGGGGGAAGGCTCTTTCAGAGTGGAAGCCTTTCGTTTATTGGAGATTATGAGAGGCTCTGCTGGCGGAGCTATTACGCCTCTCGGTACAATCAGCAAATAGTCGTCTGCACCGGTGGTTTCATCACCTTCATCCGAGGAAACAGACGGTATCTCCTCCCTTCCAGTGGACCTATGGAAGGGCATCCTGAAACTTTCATGTACATCAAAATCACGATAGAAGGTATTGATGGAGGCATAAAACTGCGCGTACGAATGAAGAATGCGCAACTCCATGGAGAGAGAAGTCGCGGGCACAGCAAAGATTGCTCCGATACAACCCATGATGAAATACCGCCATCCTCTAGCTCCATCAATAAGTCCACCTTTGAACTTGAAGCTGGTGATAGGATTTCCCACATGCAACTGATCGTACCCAAATTGCCTGGCGAACCGGCTAGGCAGATAAGGCTCCAAGTAGCAGTGGTCCTCACTTCTGTACAGCAGATGGGAAGGTCTAATGAAGACCAACCAGTAAAAGGCTTCAAGAGAAAGAATATTCTTCCCCTGACCCGCATCCTAAAGTTTCATCCCCTGTTGATTGATATGTACAGGGGGGACGATACAGAAGAACTTCCAACTATGGGCAAAATTTAGTGCTAGCCGACAATCTATGATGCTAGTCGCATTCCAAGAAGAGTTCATGTAATTCAACAGGAAGTTATTGCCCGAACCACCGGTAGATCCGGGAGACATCACTCTGGTGTTGTGAAGGATTAACCATCCCATCAGATATAGGAATGGTAATTCTACTCTGGAAAATCCTTCACGTTGTGTTTCATCAGCCAGCAGTCCCTCAGTAATGGCCCTCACGCCAGCTTGAATCCTGCATACCATGGCAGGGAGCAGGCCTAGTCTTGCTCCAAACACCAAATGCACCACGGGCCATAAGGTGTTACGATGAATGTGATCCGCAGACGCGATGTCAGGAACCACCCATCGGCGTAGCCAGATAGAGAGGAAGCCAGCCAGTTGAGCTTCCCTTGACAGAGGCTTACGACAATGCCTCATATAACTATAGGCTTTAGTGCCTGCAGGATAACCCCCTATCTCCTCAGCGAGAACATAATCTGAAGCCCCTGCGTCTTCAATGAGATCATCGACTGTATTGGCACTAAGCATACTCAGAAGATTCAAAGGCTTATCTCTGATATCTACAACTTTGTCCTGCTTGGCATTTCTGGCCTGGTGGAAGAAGAGGGAGGATACCCATTTGTTGACATAGGCTAAATCAGAGGGCTCCCCGTAGAAGGTGGTGTATAAAAGGTAGTGGCTCATCAGCTCTTGATATACTGCCACTACCCGAGGGTTTGTATCCCTCAGCTCCCTATTTGTGGGAACGTACTCTTCATAAGGAGTGTCTCCCATTGGCAGCTTTGAGATGTCTGCCATCTCATGAAGTGCCATACCCAACTCCCCTAGCGGGGTGGCGAAAGTCCCAGTGAGCGAGTTATACCTCTCCATCAAAGCTAAGAACAAGTTGGGTTGAGAGGCAGCCCAACACTAGTGGCACTCACAGCCGCGAACAAGCCAATACTTTCCAGCTCCATCTGGAAGTGCTTTAGGGCCCAGGCAGTTAAACTGGCCCATCGAAGATTCTGGGGGCTAAGCCACCCACTAGTGCAAGTGTTAACCTTGGGGTATACTTCTCCCTGCCCCATAAAGTCATTGCAGAAAGTCGCTATTTGAATCGGCTGGATAAGTGAAGTATCTTCACTCGGGACGCTGCCCGGCAGTAATCCTCTGAAAGGCATAACATGACCTGAGGGACTGCTTATAAATAATCCTCGGCCTAATCCTTTCTTGTAAAAGATTTTCCCCGGCTGGCAGTGAAGATCGGGAGTCAGAGTCCATACCATCTTCCTGGGATGTGTGGCATGGAAGAATGCATAAATTGGGTAATCTCTGGGCATCTTTGGCAGATACATGATCGTGCCCTCAGCAGTAAATATCCAATCTTCCTTCTTGGGCTTCGTCTGGGATTGCTTATCAATCATATCCCCGAATAAGAAAGCTGGTTTCTTATATTCAGTCCCATCTATATACGTCAGGGGCTCTCCACTGATCATACTCAGCAATATTTGTTCTCCTTGGGCCGAGATCAGAGTTTTCCTTTCTTGAGGATACTCGTTTCCAGAGATGGAGAATGTCACATGGGACAAGTCCTCCAGATAGTTAGAATTCAGCATTCCAGCAGCAGAGCCCATCACTTCAGCCAAAAGAGGAATCTGTAGATCCACTGCAAAATGCAAAAAAACAAGTCAGTTTTATGCTAGACGCTACACTCTTGCAGTATACGCCAAAGCCTAACAGTCTGAGCTTTTATGCCAGACTGCAAAAACTTGAGTCTTACGCTGGAATTTATTTTCAGTGCGTAAAACGCAAGGTTGCCAGTATACGCCAAAACCTGACAGTCTGTGCTTTTACGCCAGACTGCTAAAATTAAGTTTTATGCTGGAATTTACATCCAGTGCGTAAAATACAAGGTTTTGCCGTATACACCAAAATTTGACAGTCTGAGTTTTTACGCCAGACTGTAAAAGATGGAGTTTTACGCTGACACATTAAAAATATGGACATAATGATAAAACATCTCTGTGCGTCATCTTCCTCGAAGAGACTCTTAGCACAAAAGATGACCTTGCGCGTATACGTACAACGTGTACGAAGGGGTTTATTCCTCTCGAAGTCTTTACCTGTGATGCCCGGGGCACAGCTAGACGGCGGAGCACTTCGTTCAGAACGAGGCTCGCTTGGCCTAGTAGGGGTCGCTCGTGCTTGAGAAGTGGAGCGAGATGAAGAGGCGACTTTCTTTTCCTTAGAGATGGAGGCCTGTTTTAGTACCATGGCGAAACTCAGAGTTCTCAGAAAAGAGACGAAGACGATGAGTTCTCAAAGAGACGAAAGGGTTTTGCAGAAACAGATGAAGGATTTTTCTCTCACAACCTAGTGTTATTTATAGAGCTCAGATAACTCTTCGAATCCTTAACCAAATCCGATTTTTAATAGTCGGTTATGATTTGGGACCACGTCAGCCAATCATTTGAAAAAAGAAGGCGGACAGTCATACTGCGTAACGGATCCATGATTTTATATGCAGAGCAAGGATCCATGGTTTCACGCTCAGAAGCTACAGACCTATGATTTTACGCTCAGGAGCTTTTACGCTCAGAAACTACAGATCTACGATCTTACGCTCAGAAGCTACAGATCTACGATTTTACGCTCAGAAGCTACAAATCTATGGTTTTACACTCAGAAGCTACAGATCTACGATTTTATGCTCAGAAAATACAGATGCTACGGATCTATAACTTTCCGCAAATCTTAAAATTACACAGGACAGGATACGCGTATATCTGGACAATTTGGGTCTTATACCCGAGAAAACCAATTACAAGGATCTACGCAGAAAATGCTCATTTTTTGTTACAAAACATTGCAAGTGCCTGAAACACACAGATGTCAGCATTGAAGATGACTCTTCTTCTTGGGCCATTGGAAGTTCATTCGAAGTCTAGCTAGAATCCTTTACATCTAGGTTCAACTATGGCATGTTCGGCGGACATTTCTTGCCCTATTTCGGGAAGCTCTCGGGAATCCAATCTTGAAGATGATGTTCTGAACAGAAATTCTTCGTATTAGAGAAGTGACAGTTCAGATTTCTATGTGACTCCTCGTCCAAGACAGCATGATAATTGGATTTTTAAGACAATTTAATGCTGAAGAGCTTTTTACGCATATTCCTCTATGCGTAAAAGTCGGAACATGACTGGAAGCATATTTATCAGAATCAGCGTACTCAAGCATGCTGAAGCTGCATATTATAAGACTTCCTCACAGCAAATATGGCAAATCACTGGTGCGTAAAAGAAGACAAGTTTATTAATCATGATTACATATGATGGAAATCTATTTTACAAAGGATTTTTCATTAATATTCAAGATCATGATTACATATGATGGAAATCTATTTTTTACAAAGGATTTTCCATTAATATTCAAGATCACGATGGAAATCTATTGCGCCGGGTTCTCATATTGATGGAGATCTTTTTCTTCTTCTACGGCACTTCATCGGCTTCTTCGGCCGATGAACAAGAAAATGGTGAATGGCGGGAGGATACAGAACTAGGCCTGTTTAAATTATTCAAGCCTCCATCCTTACGTCGTTGGCGGCCACGCTCAAGATTTGTGTTAGGGATTCAGACCCAACACAATATTGGAAGACACGGCCAAGCTGCCCACCAGGATCCAGCTTCATGATAGGAAAAAATACAGCTAGCAAGCTGTGTGGTCTAATGAGACCCTTCCTCTCTCCTTGACGAATCGCCATATGAAATTGCTGATTATCCCGAGCAAAGAAAGCTATGATATCCTTCCATAATCCATCATTGCAGAGGATATTTGCTCGAAGATGCCTCCTTTTACGGCTCCTTATATGCTAGAAGAGCATAATATTCTTCTTTCTCAGGTCAGACCAATGAATCTCGGCAACCATCGGTGTGGTGAAGGGATTATGGAAAAAATAGGTACATTCGCTTGCCTTTATATAAGCAGAAGAGAACATACCAAAAACTAACAACTTCTTAAATATTGCCGAAAAATTAGCCTCAAAGAACGAGTCAAATTTGACCGTTTCATGCTTCATTCAAAGTATTTTAAATTACGAGGAATTTAAAAACTTTGAAGGGGGTCTTATAGAAGCATAAAATACGCTGGGGAATTGTACGCATGTTATAAAAGTCAAAACCCCTAACATACATGAAGTCCGCATAAAGCAGCGCTTTAAGGCTGTGTAGCATAAAACATGGCTTCAGAACTGCTCACATAAAACAGAGCTTCAGAGCCATCCGCGTAAAGAAGGAATTCAGAGCTGCCCGCGTAAAACAGCGGTTTCAAGGTCGTTTTGGCATAAAAGGTGGTTACACCTCCCTACAGCATAAAATATGTTTGTCTTTAATGCAACGTAAAGTCATACGAGGAACTCTTTGTATTCCTCATATGAACCTGTCAGACAGAACAGTGAACCTGACTCCTGATAAAAGTACTGCACGATGATCGAAAGGACGGATGTGATGATGATTTTGCACAGAGACCCAGATTGTCGTTTAGTGACATATCCTTGATATAAGTCATTTTTACGCATTCAATGAATACGCTGCCTATTCCATACAGGCAGACATGACCTTTTACGCTCAAGATGAGACAAAATCAGATGCCACATCAAAAGTTGTTTCTCGTACAGAGCTCGAGGCATATCTCGGCATTTAATGCACGAGATTGAGGCATATCTCTGCATTAAATGCACGAGATTTGGTTCTATCCTTTATAATTTTGTCATAACTGGGAGAGCTAAAACTAGGGCTAATATGCTTACAACAACATCCTGGTATTTTATGCCAACCAGGCTATTTTTAACTATAGGAGCATGTCGTATGCTATCTCCTCGAAATACGCCAATCAGGCTATTTTCAACTATAGGAGCACGCCATATGCTATCTCCTCGAAATACGCCGACTCAGGCTATATTTGCAAAGGTACGTGATAAGGCTATTTGGCCCAGAATACGCTCAAGACCTCAGTCAGGAAGGATAATTGGCTATCTTTACGCTGGTTACCCATTATGCAGCTATTTGGCTTCTACGCCAACAAGACAGCTATTTGGCTTCTACGCCAACAAGACAGCTACTTGGCTTCTACGCCAACAAGATAGCAACTTGGCTTCTACGCCAACAAGACAGCTATTTGGCTTCTACGCCAGCAAGACAACTATTTGGCTTTTATGCCAACAAGACAGTTATTTGGCTTTTATGCCAACTATCTCTACGCGAGGGGCAGTTACCTACGTGGCTTGTATACCATGATCTTCGAAGCAGTTATATACGTTACTTCATAATGGGACACGTGTCATACGCATATTTAGAGGATCATTCAAATATGGGTAGCAGTTATTATAACCGACGCGTAAAAGGTGTAACTTTCTCTACAGTTGTGCTTATACGCCAACTGGACAGTTACTGTGACTGATCTCTATAAATAGAGACCTCTGGTCACAGGAGAAGGGAGAAAAGAGAGGCCAAGAAAAGATCGAAAAAAGAAGGAACAGAGAGCACAGACAGAGAGTGTCGATTGACAACTTCGGCAACGAGAATTCAATCCCTCTTGCAACCTTTGAAGCTTCTTCTTCTTCTACAGCACTTCTTCGTCATCGTGTGGTCCAAGGGACAAAGTGATCAACCGCAGATCAGACTCCTATAGAAATTTTTCTCCAGAATCATTTTTATTGTACTT
This sequence comes from Iris macrosiphon, assembly GCA_036927795.1. Classification (NCBI taxonomy): domain Eukaryota; kingdom Viridiplantae; phylum Streptophyta; class Magnoliopsida; order Asparagales; family Iridaceae; genus Iris; species Iris macrosiphon. The sequence goes on along the minus strand of JAYESA010000004.1, from coordinate 30,303,420 downwards.
AACATTCTCGTATAGGATTAATTGTACTCTTTTTTCTTGTTTGTAAACAAAGAAAGGGTTTCGTATAAACCTAGTTTTCATTCTTTTGTTTATCATCAAACACCGACTGCATTTATGATGAACGTCGTCCAGTCTTTAAACTGAGAGTCGCCCATCCAGAGTCTGACTATGGAAAGAAGATTTCTTCGACAGGTGTCTATCAACATGGACTCAGGGTAACCGGGGGGTAACTTTAGCGTTGTTTGCATGTACCGCTCGATGTATTTCCCTACATACTCTTTCTCCCTTTGTGGGATGTCCATTAAAGATGACGTCGTCATGTTATTTCTCGCGTCATAGAACCGAGCAAGAAAAAGACCATTGAGGTCGTCAAACGATAAATTACAATTATCCTGGAAGCTGCAGAACCAATCGAAAGCTATTCCAGACAATGTTCCGACAAATAGCTTGGTTAAAAGAAAATCGTTACGAGGAAGATGTCTCGTTGTCGTCTCGAAGTAACTCATGAATTAGCGGAGGTATGTCTTCCCATCAAACAGAGTCAAGTTAAAGGGCTTGTACCTGGGCGAATATGGTACATCTCTCTACTCGAGGGGATACGGTTGTCGGATCCTGAGCTCGCGCAGTGAGTCCCGATTGTCCATTGAGTCTAGGCGGGCCCAGAGTTCTCATACTTTTTGCATTGCTTCCTGAGCTTCATCGACTGCGGAAGAAGCTGATAATCCGGACAGGGGATGATTACTGCCAGCGGGTGGAGCGATTGTATTTGAATCCCTGTTTGTCCCGGGGTCCAGGCTTGCTTAACCAGAGGCCCTTACTGGTTGTGAGGCTATATTCACCTTGATGTCCAATATTGTCTGGGTCAAGGCCTGCATTGACCCTCTCATGGTTTGTATCATGGACTCGAGGGTTTTGAGGCGATGTCGATCGTTGGGGCCCTCGTGATCGTCCCCTGCTATGTAGGCTATTCTCATATGGGGAGAAATGGATGGGACGGTAGACGTCATATTTTCTGCCTCGGACTCTTGTCGTGAATAGTATCACTACCATATTCTAAAATAGGGGTATTTTTGTCTTTTTATTTATTATAAGTATTGTGTATATTTATTTTAAATAATTGCATGATATGTGTATATATATATATATATATATATATATATATATATATATATATATATATATATATATATATATTATATATAGTGTTCTTAATGCATGAGTTAGTAGACTAGACCTAGAAGCCCACTAGATGAACCCCTGACCGAATAATAGGATTATGGATTTTAACTTGTATTATTCGGGATTAAATATTGAGGATTATAATTAATTACCGTGATTTTATTTAATTGTTGTGCCTTATCGTTGCTTCGATATTTGGAGCGCTACCCTAGCTTTTGCCTTCCAACAAATTTTATACTCTTGTCCTAGACATACTCGTCTTTCATTTTGACCCTTGTGTAACTCATAAATATGCTCTATTGTGCTTCATTTTAGTCGCACAATATTCGTTACGGACGTTTCTTTTAAATTCCAAATAAATTCAACTTTTTATCTTTGTGCGTTCCAATCGAAATTGGAGACACAATCTCGACCCATTTTGTGCAACCCAAATTATGACAATATTCTATTCTGAGTCCTCTATGTCCATGATACTTATGTCCTACCTAATTTTAATTCCATGTACTTTCAATTAATTTTAGAATACCATTTATATTAATTTTAATTAAATTGGTGTAAGGACCCAACTTAACCAAAAACTAGAACCAACACCAAACCAAAACCTCTACTCACACCCTCAAGACTCATACTAAACACAACATACCTTTTTTTAACCACTATATCACACCAAACATGGCATTTTCCCTCATCCAATCCCAATTTCTACTTTTTATGCAATTTTCTAATTGTTGGGGACTTTATTGCAAAAGTGCAATGAGGTGTCACCATCCTATTGGCCAAGGCACATGAAGAAACCAACCCCCTCCCTCATTAACTGGTCCACTCTCTCTCCTTTGGTTTGTGCACTTTCCTTCATGTTTAATCATGGCCCTCCATTTAAATGGAGCAACATCCTCACCATACACGCCCTCATATATATATATATATATATATATATATATATATATATATATATATATATATATTCTCTCATCATAACCCCTTTTCCTAATGCCAACCCCATCCCAATGAGGCACATGGCCGGCCCTAATCCCTAGGCTAGCATCATAATCATTTCCCCCATGCAAACCTCTCATTTTCCTCCATTTTTTCCTCACTATCCTCCTTCATCCATCAACCGAAAAAACCCTAACCCTAAAACTAACTCAACCTCCCCATCATCTTCCTCCTCACACCGACCCCATCTCCAGCCCTTCCCTGGCCATCTCCCAGCCACTCAACTCCGTCCCTACTCTATGACCATCGAGCCTCACCTGAACCTCCTTTCCTCATCCCCGTTCTCCGGTCTCTTCCCCACGCCACCGTCGACCACATTATTGCCTACCTACACCACCCGCCGAACTTTCCTATTCCCCGGCCATTATCTACGGCCGTCCCGACATCATCTTCTTCCTCCTTCCACCGAGTCTTCCTCCGGCCATCCATCTTCGGTGATCAGCCCTAACATCGACCCCTCTCACCCGCAGACCTCGATCACCCGACCACTGGAGCCCCGGCCATCACGACCTTCCGTCGGCCCGTCTGATCCCCTCGACAGCACGGCCTCCTTCGCTGTTCACATCCATCTCTACCGCTCCCTCGACTTCCTCGCCTGAACCAACCGCCTCCCTCCATCTCCTCCGGTCATCTTCCCCGACATCACGACACAGCCACCACCATCACCATTAACATCAACGACCTCCTCCTCCTCTTCCGTCATCTTCTTCTCGAGCCTTCGACCTCGTCGGACCACCACCCCCACGACGGTCTACCACCCCATTTATCTCCTCCATCGAGCACGACCCTGCCTGAGTCTTCCCCAACCGACCCAGCCCGCATGAACAGTACTCCTCCTCGACTGAGCACAGTCGTCACCACCCCTCCATCAACCTTGACTCCTCTCCTCTCGTCGGACCTCCCTAACCGTCGAGCCTCTCCTCCGACAGTCTCCGACAATCATCACTATCACCATCATCACCACCATCATCATCACCTTCATTATCATCATTATCATCATCATCATCATCATCATCATCATCATCATCGTCATCGTCGTCATCGTCGTCATCATCAACCCCGTGCGTGCACGCCAAGGTTCGACTGCCCTCCTTCGTAATTTTATGTGTGTGCATGTGTGAATAGTGTAGGGTTAACATATTGCTTCATGACAGGTTTAGTTGGTTGGTTTTAGACCCGTGTCGGTGAACCCAATGACTAGTGTGCTCGTACGTGTGTGCGTATGCATATAATATTAGTTGATATATATATATATATATAAAGATATGGATATATATATTTAAGTAATTAAATGCTAATACTAGTTATGACTATATGTGTATTTATGCTGTGTGGCTATAAATGTTAGTAGTAGGTATCCCGTATTTATATTTGACTATAATAAAATGTATGTTGTATGACCCTAGGTTTTAACTGTGTATATCCCGTAGTTGCATGAGACCATGAGTGTTAATTATGGGTACCATGTGTTGCATATGACCATGTGACCCTGAATATTAGTGAATTTTTTGCCTTGTATACGCCGACGTACTGGCCAGACAAGTGTTAGTGATTTACTGTCTGATTATGCACAGTAATCAAGGACATGACACCCGTGCATTTAGACGCACGTTTGAGCCTGCTAGATGACCCGTATCACCCCTAGCGTAGCTTCTGAGTTCAGTGGAATTGTGTTTGTGTGTGCTAGTGTAATGGCTGATGCTAGATTATGTTATATTATATGTATATAGGACCATTGGATCGTCCTGCGAGACTTCAGGAGCAGGATATTGGTATTGTCCGCTCAGGACCCCAGGCGAGTACATTCTCTGATAGTTTCTTGTTTATGATATCCTCTATGTTTATTGTACTTAGTGTAGATTTTTATATTTCTTAACACGATGGTTACATATATTGGTATATCCGGATCTCGTCATGAGATGTTATTCCTTGTATATGGTGTATCTTGTGCAAGTCTTGTTTTATTGATTATCTTGTACATGTACAGACACTGATTCTCGGGAAGACTAGTTATCTTTTGGAGAATCCCGTGCCATAGCGTACCATAGTTGGATCTACTATATCAGTCATGGGTGGGGAGTATTTTAGTGTAGATATGTGATCATATCCTTCATGTACAAGTCTTTTTTTCATGTTAGTATTGGTCATACACCGCACGTATGACTAACCAGGCCATTATTCATGTACAAGTTCCCAAGCCGATCACATGTTAAAGCTAGTACTCACACACTTAGTCATTAGTATTATTGTTCATTATCATATTGTGCATTCTTGTATTTATTTTTAGTATTTCCTTTATTATGTATCTCTTGTACATGTATATGCATTTTGTATATTTATACCTATTTACTGCTATATAGTTTATATCATTGATATAGAACTGCTATTAGAGATGTACTTCGTTCCATCCTGACTGAAAATATTTTTCCAGACTGCGACTTAGAGGACTGGTGTCTGACATATTATGGACCACAGGGAGAGTACCTGCAGCCTTGGATCGTGTAGTTCAGTTGTGATTCTGGGAGGTCTAGCCGGGATCACTAGTATTTCAATTAGTTTCTTTTAACAGATTATGGTACCGGATTTGTTTCCGACATACTTGAGACTTGGATGTTATTGTTTGAGTTAGATTATTTCTATTTAGTCTTGTGATATATTTCGTTTATTTTCTTCGCTATCTTATCGTACTTTAATTGTGTGGTTGAGTAGTTTCATATTATATTATGATATGTGTGTCTCCTTATAGAGTTGGTTATTCGTGAGAGATTGATTAGATAGTATTATGACCTAGATAGCGCTCCACCGCCGATGCTGCGGTGTAGGCTGGACGTACCCACGTACTCTTGCCCAAATTTTGGGTGCGGGTCATGACAGATTTTTCGTGGTGGCCCATGCAGGTCAGACTTCGCAAGTTATGCGATGTCGTAGTAGTGCGACGTCTCAGTAGTACTACTGCGTGTCTGCGATAGGATCTAGGATATAGGATACTAGGATGAGAGTGGATACTCAATCACAAAATTTCTTGAGAGATTCCTGGGACGACCCTTGAGAATCTTATTATAATTTCCAATTAAAATTTTTTTCTTATTTTCGTCCGTTCTCACTTGTTTTTATTGAATTTGATTCTTGTTGATCAGTTATTAAATTTAATTCTTGGTGTCGTTGTTGAGTTTGATTTCATATCGAGATAAATTTTATGGACTAATTTACAGTATCATCTGATAACATATGTTGATGAGGACAGTGAGAAAGATTAACATTAGAGCTATTGGACTACAAGATGTGGATTTAATTTATAATTTGAAGATTGGAAATAAATTTTAATTTTTAAGAATTTTTGAGGAGTTAAGATTTTATGTTATTAAAAAAATTTGAGGATTCAAATTCAATTCAATAAACATAGTCAAAGCTATAAAGACTTTGGAAGTGATTAAAATTTTATTTCAATATTTGAATATTTGACTTTTGAGGAAAGTATATACATTTTAAATTGTTTGAGAAGTTAAATTTTGAGGATTTTATTTTGAGGATAAAATTTTATGGTTAGTAAGAAATGTATAACAGTATATGAGTGGATGAAGTGCATGTGTAAGGATCTGTTGGCTTGAGTATGCCTGAGATGGTACTGCAAACTGACTTGGGTATCCATCTAAAGTTTTATTAAAGGAAGTAGTACTTAGTATGCTATGTTGCACTTAGTATGCACTTGAGTGATAAGAACAACTAGTATCAACAATTATAGTAGGTAAGAGAGCTAGCAGTGGGTGTGCTAGTAGTAGAAACAGTGGTACCTAAAAGGGATAGAGGTATCAAACTTTGGATGCATCATTGACCCATGGTTGTGTTAGGGGTTTTTGGTATCAAATTTTGGTATTAATAGATAGGTGTGTGCAATATGGATGTATCCATGGATATCTTGTGGATTAGTGATTAGTTGATGTGGGTATCAGTGTAATAAGTATACAGGGATAGGAATTAGTGAGTAAATGTGCCAGAGTTAAGTATATGTTAGAGGTTGAAGATGTCCAGGTGATGTGTTAGAAGGTTCTGTTATGTTCTTTTCCTTCCTTCTGTTCCTTTTTCGTCTGTTGATTGATTGATTTCTTAGTATCGTAGCTTGTATCAGTGATTTTCTTGCTAGAATGTAGTTAGTAGTATACCCTGGCAGAGACTGCAATACCATGACAAAACAGACCATAAACCACATATTTTTCTAGATTGTATGTTGTATGACTATAGATAGAATTTTCTTAGACTTGATTGTTGGGGGTTTGACTGTAGTGAAGATCAATGAAGAAGTTATGACTGGACAGAGAGAGACAAGGTACCTTAAATTTTGAGGATAAACAATAATTTGAATAAAGAGTTGAGAATATAATATGGCAGAATTAACGATTTTGTTAAATCATTGATTTTTATGAAGATTATGATATGATTGAATTTGTCATTAAAATTCGAGGAAATTAAGAAAATTATCATTATATTTATTTGATTGCAAGATATGAAAGTAAAAAATTTATATTTTGAATATTATATTTGAAGATTTCATAAGTATTACATTATTGAGTATTGTGTGGAAAAAACGAAATCGAGGAATAAGATCACTAATGGATTAGAGCTTGGATTCAAATTTTGGGAGAAGATTTTAAATTTTTTAAATATGCATTGATTGGATTTAAATTAGAGGATTGGATATTAAATTTTTTAGTATTTAGTTATTAACTTAAAATTTTGGAGGAGATCGTAATAAGAATAGAATTTGATTTTAATTTTGAAGATTTTCAAGAATATGATATTTTTAGAATTTTGAAATTACAATATGGATTTACTTCATGATTATATGGGTTGTTGAATTTAAATTTTGATGGTAAAAAAAAAAGATAAATACAACTATTGAGGATCTTAAATTTTGAGGACGAAATTTTTCTAAGGAGGTAGACTTGTCACTACCACATTCTGAAATAGGAATATTTTTGTCCTTTTATTTATTATAAGTATTGTGTATATTTATTTTAAATAATTGCATGATATGTGTATTTATATATATATTATATATAGTGTTCTTAATGCATGAGTTAGTAGACTAGACCTAGAAGCCCACTAGATGAACCCCTAACCGAATAATAGGATTATGGATTTTAATTTGTATTATTCGGGATTAAATATTGAGGATTATAATTAATTACCGTAATTTTATTTAATTGTTGTGCCTTATCGTTGCTTCGATATTTGGAGCGCTACCCTAGCTTTTGTCTTCCAATAAATTTCACATCCTTGTCCTAGACATGCCCGTCTTCCATTCTGACCCATGTGTAACTCATAAATATGCTCTCTTGTGCTTGATTTTAGTCGCACAATATTCGTTATAGACGTTTCTTTTTAATTCCAAATAAATTTAACTTTGTATCTTTGTGCTTTCCAATCGAAATTGGAGACACAATCTCGACCCATTTTGTGCAACCCAAATTATGACAATATTCTATTTTGAGTCCTCTATGTCCATGACACTTGTGTCCCACCTAATTTTAATCCCATGTACTTCCAATTAATTTTAGAACACCATTTACATTAATTTTAATTAAATTGGTGTAAGGACCCAACTTAACACAAAACTAGAACCAACACCAAACTAAAACCCCCACTCACACCCTCAAGACTCATACTAAACACCACACACCTTTTTTTAACCACTACATCACACCAAATATGGCATTTTCCCTTATCCAATCCTAATTTCCACCTTTTGTGTAATTTTCTAATTGTTGGGGACTTTATTTCAAAAGTGCAATGAGGTGTCACCATCCTATTGGCCAAGGCACGTGAAGAAACCAACCCCCTCCCTCATTGACCGGTCTACTCTCTCCCCTTTGGTTTGTACACTTCCCTCCATGTTTAATCATGGCCCTCCATTTAAATGGAGCAACATCCTCACCACACACACCCTCCTATATATATATATATATATATATATATATATATATTCCCTTATCATAATCCCTTTTTCCATTGCCAACCCCATCCCAATGAGGCACATGGTCAGCCCTAATCCCTAGGCTAGCATCATCATCATCTCCCTCATGCAAACCTCTTCTTTTCCTCCATTATTTCCTCACCATCCTCCTTCATCCATCAAACGAAAAAAACCCAACCCTAAAACTAACTCAACCTCCCCATCATCTTCCTTCTCACACCGAACCCATCTCCGGCCCTTTCTCGGCCATCTCCTAGCCACTCAACTCCGGCCCCACTCCACGACCATCGAGCCTCACCTGAACCTCCTTCCCTCGTCCCCGTTCTCTGGTCCCTTCCCCACGCCACCGTCGACCATATCATTCCCTGCCTACACCACCCGCCGGACTTCCCTATTCCCCGGCCATCTTCTCCGGCCGTCCCGACATTATCTCCTTCCTCCTCCCACTGAGTCTTCCTCCGGCCATCCATCTCCGGTGAACAGCCCCAGCATCGACCCCTCTCACCCGCAGACCTCAATCACCCGACCATCGGAGCCCGGGCCATCCCTACCTCCCGTCGGCCCGTCTGATCCCTTCGACAGCACGGCCTCCTCCGCCGTTCACAGCCATCTCCACCGCTCCCTCGACTTCCTCGCCTGAACCAACCGCCTCCCTCCATCTCCTCTGGTCATCTTCCCCAATATCATGACACAGCCACCACCATCACCATTAACATCAACGACCTTCTTCTCCTCTTCCATCATCTTCTTCCTGAGCCTTCGACCTGGCTGGACCACCACCCCCACGACAGTCCACCACCCCGTTCATCTCCTCCGCCGAGTATGACCCCGCCTGAGTCTTCTCCGACCGACCCAGCTGTCATGACCCGTACCCAATGTAAGGGTACAAGTCAAAAACAATGTCCAGCCTACACCGCAGAATCGGCGGTAGAACGCTGTCTGGATAATCTATCTAATAATATAATGAACCACCAATAAAGATAATATACTCAATCACAGAACTAAGATGGAAATGATCACGAATCAGATAAAGAATAGAATAATCACAGTAAAACTCATGAGTCTAAAATAATACATCAATGAGTTTGAGGAAGTAACAAAATAAGCTGGAGACAAATCCAGTACGAAAGAATACTACGAAGCTACAACTCCCGGGTCAACCGTCTCAGATGGGATAAGTCTCTCCTGAGCCAGGGTCTCAAAATCTAAACCCACAACATCCTGGGGTCCATAATAGGTAGGGTACCACTCCTCAGTGTCATCTGGAAAAATATATCCAGTCAGAAAAGGAGCAGAGTACATCTCTAACAGCAGTTCTAATCAATGATAAAAACTATATAACAGTAAATAGATGTGGATAAACAAGATGCACAATAGATACAAGAGATATATATACAATAAGGAAATACTAGAATAGATACAATAATGAACAATATGCCAATGAAATAAGAATACTAATGACTAAGTGTGTGAGTACTAGCTTAATATGTGATCGGCTTGGACAAGATGCAATACGGCCTGGCTAATCATACGTGCGATGTATGATCAATACTATTCAGTAATCAGTACTTGATACAATAGGAATATTGATAACATATCTATACTAATACTCTTCCGCCCTCGACTGGTATAATAGATCCAACCACGGTATGCTATGGCACGAGATTTTCCAAGAAGATAGCTAGTCTTCCCAAGAATCAGTGTCTGTACATGTACAAGATAACTAATAAAATAATACTTACACCATATACACCATATACCAAGGAATAATATCTCATGACGAGATTCGGATATACCAATCCGTGTAACCATAGTGTCAAGAGAACATGGATATCTACACTAGATACAATGAACATAGAGGATATCATAAATGAAAAACTATCAGAGAATGTACTCGTCTGAAGTCCAATGAATAGTCTTACAGATGTCTGACTCGGTGCCTTGAAGACCTAGATATGGAATACAACATTAATACAAGGTTCCGAAAAAAGAATAAGTTAATCTAGTCAACTTCTAGGTCAATAAGCCAATTCCAAGTCAAAAGTCAACTATGGTCAACTCTAAGGTATGGTCAACTATGGTCAAACCAAGGTCAACCATCTAATTCTAGGTTGCACAAGTTTAACACAAAAATCTTGGGTCAAGATACTAAAATCTAAGTCAAGAACCCCACATCTTAAATATTAGGATACCGTATCTCCGGATACGTGAATCCAAGGTAACACCTAAAAATATATCAAACAATATTTATAATAATAAAGAATCACAATTTATACATCAAATAGGTACCGTGGTTTTGAACCAACTTGGTATCAACAATAATTAAAATCTTGATACCCAAACCCCGTATCTTGAGTATCCCCATTTACCTTGGTCTCCTCAAGGTAATACCCAATACCTTGGTATAATAATTACCCCTATATATAATATATAAATATATACTAATATTATACATATAAGGAATATAGCAATAATAATATATTATCTCAGTATTAATATATATATATATATATATAAGTATTAAACACATAATATATATAAATCTGCCGAACCGTCGCTGAAAACTGTGTTGAAAAACACTGATACACTGATACGCTGTCACGCCCCAGTCCCAAAAATACGTAGGACTAGGACACGTAAGCATGTCAGCCGCATGGATATGGCAACTCCAATATATGGAAACCAAAATACACATGTACGCTGTAATATGAATATCAAATCCACAAGTGGTATAACATATGTCACAAGTCACAGGGTATAATCTAAATCTCATCCACAAAAATCAAATATAGATATATAACCAGTATCTATGAAACTAGATCTCAATAAGAAGTATCTACGGATGATAGTTGGATGGAAATAAATCCACTACCAACTCGAATGGAAAATTAAATACAATATAAGTACAACACAACAAACACAATATAAGAATACCAGCTATCAATCACGGCTCGAAGAGGAGACATCCTCGAAACATATATGACCATCCGAATCTGCGCTCCTGCAAATACTCAAGAACAGATACACTTGGAAGGGCCAGGTCCTCAGAGGGACATAACAAGATACATAAAAGCATGCCAATAAAGTACTGAAATAAATATCCAATGGGTTGCCTAACCGTCTAAGTGAATACAGTTAAGAACAACTTTCCCCACAAGTGAGCTATCTGGCTGAAAACTGGGATTTGGCATGGTTCTCTTTTGGAGATCCAGGGGCCTACAAAGGCACGTCGTCTTTTGAGCGGCGGAGGCCCGCCTGATAATAATATAATATATAGTGGTCATCACCACCCGTATCTCCAGCGGAAAATCCGGGCGCACAGGAGAAAAGTGCAAAGGAGCTCAAATGCGGTACTTGTTGTTCTCCCCACCCCATGCTCTAAGCATGTCACATCCATGACACGATTTGGTCTATATCCTATTTTTAGTACCCTAGCCCAATCCTGCAACCAAACAAAGACAAGGATTGGACCACCGTACTACAATAGGCTATGTCCATAGACCTCTATTAACTGCCAAGTCTACTAGCATGCAAAGTTTTTAACAGCAGTTATTCCTAACGCACGACCCACACGTACAGGAGGCCAAACCCTGCACGCAAGTCTGTGATCTACATGAGACTCACAACTCGTGTAACAACTGTGTCACGGCCAATGATCCTAATAATGCTATATGATAATGGGGTAGTCTCATAAACAAGGTCAATACAAATACATAAATAAAAATATACGGAGATGATACCGTCGCGCGCATTTTATATAACAGTTAAAATATATGAACTAAAGACAGAAAATAAAGATGCATGTAACATATGGAATATGAATAACAGTACAATGGTAAGGTATACTTGCCTGGCAAGGAAGCTGTAATGTACCAATAACCTGCTCCAGAAGTTGCGCAGAACAAATCCAATATCCTATGTACATATAATATAATACAATAAAATTATTAGTCATTACACTAGCACATACACAACCATATTTATACTGGACTCAGGGGGTACACTAGGGGTAACACTAGTCATCTAACACGATCATTTATGCGTTGAATTACGCGGGGTCTCATCTTCAAGTGTCATACACAATCAGTCAGTCAGCTGACAGGTGTCTAAGCCAGTGCGTTAATGTACGCAAGGCAGGCAATTCACAAGTTCTTAGGATCATCATGATCAAGGTAAGTACGGACAGTCCACGGTATCCTAGGGTCGTATAATACATACGTATATAGTCACAATTATTATTTAGCATTTAATTACATATACCCATATGATTATATAGTATATAACTAGTAATTTATTTATATAACTATTGGAATACATATACATATTAAATATGAACAAAAATATATAGCAATTAATACTAAGCTAATGATTAACTTAATATACATATACTAGATTGAATAATGTCTGCGTACATGTACGTGTATGTGCACGAACGCGAGTTAGGTTTACCGACTCAAGGTCTGCTACCTGCAAACTGTAGTGACTAAATACTAATGTCCTACTGGAATGCACACAAACTCACATAACAGGGAGAGAACGGGACAGGTTCATACCTCTGAGTACGTGCACGGGTACGACGGTGAGGTTGATGATGATGATGATGATTATGACGATGATGATATGACGATGATGCGATGATGATGATGGGATGACGATGAGGTGATGGCGACATTGTTGACGACAATGTCGACGAGGATGATGATGATGTGGAGTTGTGGACTGTCGGAGTCCGGCCAGGGGAAGCTGTTCCGGCGACTCGTGGCGAAGCCAGGGAGCAGGGAGGTACGGCACCGGTGATGGGGTGGTGAACCTAGAGGACAAGGAGAGGGTGGCTCGGGTGATGGCAACGGTGGGGTTGCTTGGTGGTTGTCATGGTGATGGTGGTGATATTGATCATAGTGAGGCTGTCGGGGAAGCTCAGGCAGGAAGAGGAGGGTGGTCCGACGTGGTAGTCGGCAGGGTGGCTCGGTGGAGATGGGAGAAGAAGGGAGGTCTGCGAGGGATGGGGTGGTCGACTACTGGCTCAGGCGGAGTACAGCGGGGTTGTGGCTGCTGCGACGACTCCGTCGAGGGGGAGGGGGAGAAGGACTGGAGGGAGAGGAGGAGCTCTGGCCAGGTCGGTGCTAATGGAGGAAGACGTCGACGAGGCAGAGCTCGGGGTGATGAGGAGGACGGGGAGAAGGAAGTGTACTCGGGACGATGACAGGGAAGGAGACGTTGCTCCGGTGGGTCGAGCTCGACACAGTGGCTCGGGGACGCCGGGTGAGGCGTGGGGAAGAGGAGGAAGAAGAAGAGGTGGGTGGTGGTACCGTCGGGACTCAGTCGAGATGGGAGGGGCACGACGGAGATGAGGTGGCCAGGTCGGGATCCGCTTCGGCTGGACATCGTGGTGAAGTTGCTCGGCGCTGCGGGGGTTCAGCAGCGGGTCGAGGCTCCGGTCAGAGAGGTCGATGGGGAAGAAGGACAATGGGGTTGCTGGTGGTCCGGCGAGTCAGATTCTCAGGCCGGCGGTGAGCAGGGAAGGAGAGGAAGAAGAAGATGAGATGAATAGGGGATAGAGGGGGTGGTCGGCTGAGGTGTATTTGCATTGGGGTTTGGGTTTCCAATAGAAAAAGGAGGAGAAATTATATATAAATATATATGAACTAGGGTTTGGGGGTTTGACCTAGGACAATGTGGGCTTGGTCAACTCTCCTTGGAGTGGGCCTTGGGCTTGCATAAGGATGTTTGAGGGCCATAATTGCATGGTTTAAAACACAAGGATGGGGTTTAGATGAGGGATCGATGTTGTGCGTTTGTACATTCCGATAAATTACAAAAAAATCATGTGAAGGGGAAAACTGGGTTTCTTCATGGATTGTCCAATGGTGGGGACACCTCAATGTATTTTTACATAAAAGCCCCCCAACAATTAGAAAAATGCACAAGGACGGAAATTAGATTTAATTAATCAAACTGAATGCGCATGATGTTCTAGAATGAATTAGAAGTACATGGAAATAAAATTTGATGGGACACAAGTATCAGGGACGTAGAGGGTACAGTGTAGAATATTAATAAAATTCGGGTTGCACAAAACGGTCAAGATTATGTCTCCAATTTCGATTGGAACGCACAAGGGTACTGAGTCATATTTATTTAGAATTATAATAATGCCGTCCGCGACGTTTATTATGAGACTAAAATGTAGCACAAGAAAATAATATTATAAGTTACACAAGGGTCAGGATAGTAGGTGGGCATGTCTAGGATGCGGTTGTGAAATTTGTAGAAAGGCATGGGCTAGTGTAGTGCTCCAATTATCAAAGCAACGGTAAGGTGCGCTACGTGTCATAACTATTTCGTAATTAAATCAAATGCCGTGTTCTAATTCTAATTGGTTCAATCTAGCCCTAATTTCACTATCTAAGCCAAGTAGGCCTAATTTTGGGAGAGGGGGTTTACATATGCTGCCTTTAGTGACAGTTCTGGCTGTCACTGAAGTTGTCGTCGCAGCTGCTGCTGGATTCTTTACACTGCTGCTGCTGCTTTGGTGACGGTTTGCAACCGTCACCGCTCCCACTGTCGCAACTGTTGCTCTTTTCCACCGCTGCTGCTGCTGCTATTAATGACAGCGGTTGCTGTCATTAATACTGCCACTGCTACAACGGCTGCTGCTGTTGGATTTCTTCTGTGCATTAATGACAGCAACTGTCATTAACTACCCGTCGCTAAAAATGAAAAATAATATATATATATATATATATATATATATATATATATATATATATATAAACCCAAATATAAATATATATATATATATATATATATATATATATATATATAACCCAATAAATATATACATATATCTATACATATAAATACCAAATAAACTATAAATACCCCCTCTATAATAATGTACATATTAGGACATAGCCACATGCACACACAAACATAAATACATATATTTATATATACATATATATAATTAATCCTATAACAAATCTAAATAATATAATTACCCAATTAACATACATATATATTTTATAAAAACATATACACATATATATATCCATACAATATATTATAACATATATATTAACGCATGTAGAAGAAAGCTACATATATATATTCTATTAGTACATATATAATACATAGATCTATGATACAATAAACACTATAATATCTATATATATATACACAATTATAACTCAAGAATTTAAAAGCACAATAATTAGATCTACACATAAATACACAATATATGGAGAGTATCACACTGTATCCCACTAGATCTAGGATACGCATATGACACGAGTCCACCACACATCTAATTGCATCCCGAAGGACACACACAAGTCATATATAATATTTATGAACAATACGAAGTGTCAAATATAGATCTATGTGTCTGTGTCAAAATATGACATGTACAAAGTCCCGTGTCGGAGGAAAAACTTCCAAAATAACATGTATCACCAAATTATTGGGATACGACCTACACGTACCCAATTGTGGACACGACACTAGCCTCAAACACATAAACACATGACAAATTGATCTATAGGATCAATTGACACACACAACAAATGTCAATCTCGGAATTCTCCCAAAATTGACACAAAAAGTACCATAACTTTCTCCATAGGCCTCCTATGAACACAAAACCAAATCCTATGGGTAGTCTATACATATGGGTTGATTTTTCATGATTAAATCTAAGATTTAAAAACTATTTTAAGGAAAAAAACTGAATTATACCTATTGGGAGATGGATTCCCAATGAAACCTCCAATTGAGATAAAATTACCTACAACTTGTAGATCCTTGCTCCTTTTTGTAGATCCTTGCTTCCTCCTTCAAGATCTTTGATTCTCAAGTCTCTAATGGTGATTTGGGAATTGGAATGAATTTGGTAGGGAAATGAAATGGGAATGAAGAAAATTTGGTAGTGGGAAAATCTGTAATACCCCGTTCCGTTCTAGCGGACTGCCGTTTCAAACGGCAATAGTGCAACTGTCCTGACCCGCTTTGCCTCAAACAAAGAAGCAAAGGATATCCAGACTTGTCCCTACAGGAACCCCGGCTTAGGCTTTCAGAGGCTCGCTCAGGCGTATCGCTCTACCGAGGCGAATCATCGCTAAGGTGGGTGGCTACGGTGAACTTGTCTTTGCTTAGCTAGCACACATAAAATCTAGAATATTTATGCTAGTCGCTAGATGATTCACCCCCTGCATGCTAATAAATCTAACGCACCTAGCTAAGAGAATAATCCCAACTGGTATTGCTTATGCTAGAACATGAAAATTGAAATACTGCTTGTATTCAGACCCTCGCATGCCAAGTCCCCTAACGATCTAACTCTCGGCTTACCTTCGGGTTCGAGGAAACGTATTTACTTGTGTTCCTTAGAAACGCATGCTTGTCTGCTTGAATGTTGCATTATTTTCATCCAAACCTCGGTAGACTACCAAGTAGTCATTTCGTGCCTAAATAAACCTGCAAGTATCCGGGACCGTTAGGTCGCCAAGGCAGTTCCCGATCCAGGGGACTGTATCATGTCAAGTAAATGAATCATGCAATACTGCTTGTCGTATGCACGTGTTGCCTTAACTGCATGAAGTATGAATTAATAATCGTGTTCGATCATGGACAACTTGTGCACAAGGATATAAGTTCTGCGGACGGTGCTGGGGCACTGGCACCGATCCGATCCGGGCAGACTTTGTGTTTATAGTCAATCGTGTACGGACTGGATAACTTGCAACGCATCGTGTTTTATGAGCTCCTTTTCTCGTTGCATGTCATCCATGTCCTTGACTAGTCCATAATGGCATCAAGCCAATGATCATCGTGTGTATATGCTTGCAATGCCTCGTGTGTTTATCGTGTGAATAAGGCTTGCAATGCATCGTGTGCAATTAAACTTGTGGATTAGTCATCGTGTGCGAATGGGATAACTTGCAGCGCATCGTGTGTTCATCGTGTGCTCTCGTTGCATGTTATCCTTATCCTTGACTCTGTCCACCTCGTGTGTTTAAACTTGAACAATATAACTATACTCAATGTTTGCATATGCTATCGCCTGAATGTTCATACCTGCCCGTGCTTAAATATTCATACCTGCCCGTGCTTAAATTAATAATGTTTGCCTTGGACAGGGAAGGAGAAATGGTAAGTGGTAAGTATCGCCGTGTTTCCTCAAACATCGCACGGCGCACTGCCCGACACGTTAGGCTATTCAAATCTTGTATGAAACTGATCCTAAGGCAACTAGAAAGATAACTTAATAGTTATGCATGAAACCTGTATTACGTGTTTGGATTTGTCGAGCGGGCGAGTAGCTTCCCCACCAGTGCATTCAATGTACTAATAATCCACCAGTTTGTATGCAGGGTGCGGGAGAACCTCGTTCGGTGCGGATGCCTCCTTCGTGCGTGCTAAGGCCAGGAGTTTCCTCTGAAGCCTTGCAACGGTGCATCCAGAACTGAAGCACATATATAAGACATAATGTTGGAACATAGCCCGAACTCGCTTGAACATCGCCTCTACAATCATTCTACAGTTGTAGCCACTTGGCACGCTTTTACTGTTTTAGAGAGAGAGGCTTAAGCGACTTGTAATCTCGGCTATACGCCGCCTGTAACACTTGTTCATATCAATAAAAGAGCTTGCTTTACTTTAACTTGCGTTTCAATGCTTCCGCTATATTGTCGACTCAGTGAACCTGTTATCAAATCGCTATGCGTTTATGACTCTGCTGCACTCGGACAATCTGTGCGACTCTGTGGCTTAGAACTCTAACCGCCAGCCAATGAACCACGGCCTTGCACGGGCGTGGATCACGCCCGGATGGGTCAAAGCGATCGTTCCGCGGGAGCGCTGGCGAGGGTGATTCCCGCCTAGCGGGAACGGCCGAAATAGCCTGCGGGAGATCGGGGCATGACAAATTCTAGATCTAGATTTGGAATGAAAAGAGGAGAGAGAATTTTCCCCCTCTATTTAAATAGGCCGGCCCCTATTTCCCCTCCCTCAAGTTATCATGTAATATCCATTATACACCTTGGGGCCTCTCATGAAGAAATAATTAAGGAAGGAAGCTTCTAGTCTAATGATTTAATTAATATAATATATCTCCTTAACAATGGGCTTTCTAAATAGGCTAAGTTTAACTAATTAATTCATGTTGGTCCATGGGTCCAAACTAAAGTAGTTAGGTCCACTAACACAAGTCCAAATAAATAGCTAACATCTAACAATAATTAAATAATACAATAAATAATTATTTATCAAGCACAATAATTAATTAAATAAGAAATTACTAAAATATTCTTTTCTAGAAAATGTGGTAGTGACAAGTCTACCCTCCTTAAAAAAAATTGTCCACGAAATTCAAAGACGATAACTACCCCCAAAAAATAACAGAACAGAACTAAAGAATCATAACTAACTATGGATGAACATAACAATGAACAAAACATAACTAGGAAATAGCATACCTCAAGGAACAAACAAATATGGATAACGCTCTCGCATTTTATCCTCTCTCTCCCAGGTAGACTCCCCCGGAGAGTGATGCCTCCATGCAACGCGCACCAAGGGAATAGTCTGGTTCCTCAGCACCTTCTTTCTTTGATCCAGAATCTCAACTGGCTGCTCTGGATAGCTAAGAGTAGAGCCCACCTCTATCTCCGAGTGATCCAATGCATGAATAGGATCTGCCACGTATTGTCTCAACTGTGATACATGAAACATATTGTTCACTCCCTCCAATACAGGTGATAAGTCTAGTCTACAAGCAACTGCACCGACCCTCTCTAGAATAGTGAAAGATCCGATGAATCGTGGACTAAGCTTTCCGTCTCCACCGAAGCGAATCATGCCTCGTATTGGAGAAATCCTCAGAAACACCAAACCACCCACCTAGAACAAAACCCCACCTTAAGAACTTAATCTATAACAAACAACCAAGAACAAGCACGAAACAAAATCTAAACTATACCTCGAACTCTAAAGGTCTCCGATGGCTATCGGTCCAATGCCGTTGTCTGTCCTGCGCTACTCGAAGACTGTCTATGATTAAATGAACCTTCTCTGCTGCATCCACAACCATCTCTGGCCCAAGCAAAACTCTCTCTCCGACATCATCCCATGACAAAGGAGTACGACACCTCCGACCGTATAGAGCTTCAAAAGGCGACGTCTCTATACTGGCCTGGTAACTGTTGTTGTAAGCAAACTCTACCAAATGGAGATGGTCCTCCCAAGAACCCCCAAAATCTAGTACACAAGTGAGCAAAATATCCTCGAGAGTCAGAATAGTCCTCTCTGACTGCCCATCTGTCTGGTGATGATATGTAGTACTGAACCTGAGCTGAGTGCCCAAACTCTCCTGCAAACTCCTCCAGAAATGAGAAGTGAAACGACTATCCCGATCTGAGACTATGCTGACTGGAACTCCATGTATCCTAACGATCTGCCTTACATATATCTCTGCCAGCTTCTCCGTAGACAAACCCACTTTGAAAGGCAAGAAGTGGGCCGACTTGGTCAACCTATCAATGATGACCCAAATCGTGTCTTTTCCTCCTGGAGATCGTGGAAGTCTGGACACAAAATCCATAGTAATGTGTTCCCACTTCCACTCTGGAATGGGTAATGAATGAAGTAAGCCGCCTGGCCTCTGCCTCTCGGCTTTCACCTGCTGGCACACTGTCACGCCCCAGTCCCAAAATACCAAGGGACTGGTCACGTGGCAATGGCCAGCAGCACGCACCGATGGACAAACCCAATTTAATGGATCCATCGGGGCATACTTAAGCTATAAATATAGGTCTACAACAATAAGTCTAAACTAATCTCATCCAAACACAAATAATAAGAATAACAACAAATAAAGAAAGTACATCAATGTCCAGTCTCAGCAAAGTATGTCGGAGAACAACCCGATAAAAGTCTACAATATTGGTTCAACAGACCAGAACAAAGGAGTCCAAAATAAAGTATCTGATGAGTACAAATAACATAAACTCAAGAAAAGTCTTCAGCCATCACCTCTGCTTCTAAGTTTGGTTCAGCTTCAGCAACAGCTTCTGGTACAGCTTCAGCTCCTGTCCCGTAAACCTCGGGATAATGCTCTTCTGCTAAACCTGGGGACATCATCCGGATCCAGGTCCTCAGGGGACATAGCAAGGTACAGAAAATATAAGCCAAATAAATGCAGTAAAATAGTAAATAGCATAAGCAGGGTATCTACATAACTATCTATGTGATTAATGCAACTGAGAGCATCACTAGTACTCAGGCTGAGACTGCTACAAGCTCTGTGTCGGGGAGCCGGTAGTAGTAATAACAAGTAATGGGTCTAGCTCTGCTCGAGAGTCTACAACCTCACAATAGTAGTATATATATATATAACAGCCTGTAGCCTGTGTGTCTCTCCCCACCCAATGTAACCACACGTCTCATGTCCATAACGTCTCATGTCCATGTCACGTGAGATCATAGCTAATGCAACAAGTCATAATCTCTAGGAATATAATATCTATGTCCATCATGTATCCTACACAGAATCACCATGAATATCTCAAGAAGATTCTGTCATATGTTTGGTGTCAAGTGTCCTAGATTATTGTACTTGATATAATAAGTACGAGAATGTAAAGGGTCACGAATGTCCATCTCTAAATGACGTACTCAACTCCGCGTACGGGGTTGGCACCCGACTATAATCGGACGCTTAGTAGGTCATACGGCCCTAGGTTTAAGCATAATGAATAATATAAATAAGCAAGAAAATAATTATCAAACTACATAATTTGGCAAGGTACACTTGCCTGGGGTTGGAATACCATTAGCGATCCCTGTATCCGTGGGTTCAGCAAATACTCCTCCAAAAGCTGAAATGAACATTACCAACAGTCTCAGAACATATGAAATAGCTAGAAACGTCTATCCTTAAGTCCAGTTTGGACACAAGGGCAAAAACGACATTTTCAATTCAAAACGGGGTCCAAATGTGGGCCGCTTTGCACTAAAAAATACGTTAGGGTCAAAGGTCTCCAAATTAGTCCAACTTAGTATCAACAGGTCAGGAACGATGATACGAACCCAACAAAACTACCAGAATTGGATTCCGATGAGCCGTTCTCAAAATCGCCCGTCAGGTGGAGCCTGTGGGGCCCACGACACACGATTTTTCCAACGTTCTCAGAATCGAACCAAACTTGACTCACAGGACCAGCGTATTGCTACGAGTCCGATGGCACAAGTTTCGTCTTGATCCGACGTATATTCACTAAGTTACAGTAAAATACAGAAAAGTCGGATACGGGGCGTTGTCTGCGGATACGTACTGATTTCGGTGTGCACGCACATCCGAATCAGCTTCTGCGAAATCCTGTACGTCCGTATCAACGACGTGCACGTATCGGTGAAGATCGTACGTGATCAAGTCGTCCCGTTTGGCGGGGCGTACTCAGTTCCGGGGTGAAACAGGGCGTTGGTTTTCCTGTTTTTGGATCGCGGTTCGCGATCACCACAGGTCGCGATGCACCGAGCGGTTTGCACGGACACCGAGGGGGTCATACAGGCTATGCAATAAAACTGACGGAATAGGAATCGGAGCTGCGAGAAGAAAGTTACGAGTACCTGAACAAGGCTCAAAAAGATCATAATTATGCGTCCGAGTCGAGTCTCCGTGTCCTGGATCTGTGTCCAAGCCGTGTCCAGGCTTGTACTCGAGTTCTGGATCGTGTCCGAGTCTGCCGGAGTTCGCCTGGGGTGCGGGCGGAGGCGGCGCCGGTTCTGGAGGGGTCGGCGACGGGTTTGGACTACCGGGTCCGGCGCTGTGGGCGGAGAGAAGTGGGGCTCGGGCTCGACAGCGTTCGTGGAGCTGGGTTAAAGGCCGGGGATGGCCGGACTGGGAAGGCGGAGGTCTACTGGAGGTTCGGCGGCGGGTTTCGAAGGTCTGGAGGTGCTGTAGAGAGGTGGCCGGAGTTGTCGAGCTCGCCGGAGAAGAAAGGATCTGAAGGAAACTTTTTCGGTGGCTGCTGTGGGCTTTATAGAGGGATTAGGGGATGGGAACCGGCCGGAGGTTTGGCCGAAAGTGGAAGAGGAAGAGACTGGAGGTGCCGGGGAGTGGAAACGGATGGTCTCCGGCGGCCATGGCGGCGGTAACGGCCGCCGGAGAGGAATCGTTGGGTAGGGGAAGAGGTTTGGGGGTTAGGGCTCCAATCGGGTCGGGTCGGGCACTGGCGGGTCGGGTCTGACCCGGATCCGACCCGGTAAGGGTTTGGGCTGGTTCGGTCTGACCGGCCGGTCCGGTCCGGTTCAGTCTCTGGGTTTGGTTTGGTTTTTATTAATTAGTTAATTTAAACAATAGTTTTTAATGCTTTAAAAATTCATCCGGGATCCAATAAATTCCCGAAAAATTACCCCATGTCCGGTTTTTAATTTTACACTAGAAAATATAATTTTCATCACATTTTAATATTATATAATATCTTTTAAAAATTCATTTTAAACAGACTACCTTAGTTTAAAATTACAGAAAATGCTAATTAATTCCAGAAAATTAAATTTTAAAATACTAAATTTTTCAGGTGATTATAATCTACCCCCCTTAAGAAAATTACGTCCTCGCAATTAAAGATTAAGCTACTAAAGAACAGAATTAAGGGATTTACAAAAAAATTACTTAGGTTATACCTGCATCCTCGAATAAATGGGGATATCGCTGGCGCATGATATCCTCCCTCTCCCAGGTAGATTCACCAGGTGAGTGTTGTTTCCAAGCCACACGAACCAGTTTAATTGTCTGCCCTCGCAGTGTCTTCTCACTGGTGCCTAGTATACCCACTGGTTGTTCTTCATATCTCAGGCTTGGGCCTACTGCGATCTCAGAATGATCAACTACGTGACTTGGGTCAGTCACGTACCTTCTCAGCTGTGAGACATGGAATACATTATGCACTCCCTCTAAAGATGGAGGTAATGCAAGACGATAGGCCACCTCACCAATGCGCTCCAGAATATCAAAGGGCCCAATGTACCTTGGACTCAACTTGCCTCTGCTCCCAAAGCGAATGGTTCCTCGAGTAGGTAAAATCCTCAGGAATATATGTTCTCCTTCCTTGAACTCCAGGGGACGTCGGTGTGTATCAGCCCAATGCTTCTATCTGTCCTGAGCTGCACGAAGATGATTCTGGATTTGTTTCACCTTCTCCACTATTTGCATCATCAACTCTGGTCCCAAGATTTGACGCTCTCCTACGTCACTCCAGCATATTGGCGATCTGCACTTCCTACCGTATAACGCCTCGAAAGGTGCCATCTTGATGCTTGCCTGATAACTGTTGTTGTAGGAGAACTCCACCAAATACAAATGATCTTCCCAAGACCCTCCAAAATCTAACATACATGATCTCAGCATATCCTCCAAGATCTGGATTGTACGTTCTGATTGACCATCTGTCTGAGGATGATAGGCAGTGCTGAATTTGAGTCTGGTGCCAAGACTCTGTTGCATACTTCGTCAGAAATGAGAGGTAAATCTCGAATCTCGATCTGATACAATACTAACCGGCACTCCATGCAATCTTACAATTTGTCGCATATACATGTCGGCTAGTACCTCTGTGGACTGTCCAACTCTAAATGGCAAGAAATGTACCGATTTAGAGAGTCGATCCACGATAACCCATACCGCATCTTTTCCGCTGGGGCTCCTTGGGAATCCTGTGACGAAGTCCATGGTAATATGTTCCCACTTCCATTCTGGTATGGGAAGCGGCTGCAACATTCCTGCAGTCCTCTGATGCTCTGCTTTCACTTGTTGGCAGACTAAATATTTAGCTACAAATCTTGCAATCTCCCTCTTCATTCTATGCCACCAATAATACTGCCTTAGATCTCGGTATATCTTTGTTCCTCCTGGATAAACAGAGTACATGGAGCTATGTGCTTCAGTCATTAACTCTTGTCTCAATTCTCCATTTGGAACATATAGGCGATTTCGCACCTTAATGTCCCATCCTCATGTATGCGAAGTCCCGTCTGCATGCCTGCTTCTGTCTTCTCTTTGAGTCTTCGAAATCTAGCATCAGTAGGCAAAGCTTCCTTAATCCTCTCCACAAGCGATGACTTCACTTCTAGATTAGCCAGCAAGCCACTCTGTCTTGGTAAAATAACCTCTATCTGGAGCTCATGTAGATCTTTCAATAGCTCAGGCTGCATTGTCAAGAAATAAGCTGTAGGCTTCCTGCTGAGTGCGTCTGCTATTACATTCGCCTTCCCTGGGTGGTACTGCAGATCTATATCAAAGTCCACCATCAACTCAAGCCAGCGTCTTTGCCTCATGTTAAGCTCCTTCTGAGTATATACATACCTCAGACTTTTGTGATCAGTGAAGATTTCTACCTTCTCTCCATAAAGATAGTGCCTCCAAATCTTCAGTGCAAATATTACTGCAGCTAACTCCAGATCATGTGTTGGGTAGTTCTTCTCATGAACCTTCAACTATCTCGATGCATAAGCAATAACTTTGCCATGTTACATCAAAATACATCCTAAGCCACTACCTGACGCATCGCTGTAAACAACAAAATCTCTCGACCCTGAAGGAAGAGTCAAGACAGGTGCTGTTGTTAGACGCCTCTTTAATTCTTTAAAGGCCTTCTGACACTCTTCTGTCCATACAAACTCTTGATCTTTCCGTGTTAACTTCGTCATTGGTTCCACAATCCTTGAGAAATTTTCTACGAACCTTCTGTAATATCCAGCAAGTCCTAGAAAACTCCTCACCTCAGCAACTGATGTTGGTATAGGCCAAGTCTCAATGGCAGCAACCTTCTCGGGATCAACTGACAGTCCTTCTCCTGAGATAATATGCCCTAAGAATGGCACCTTATCCATACAAAACTCATATTTACTGAGCTTAGCATATAGCTTCTCCTGCCTCAACGTCTCTAGCACGATTCTGAGATGCTCCTCGTGCTCTTCGTGGCTTTTGGAATATACCAGAATGTTATCAATAAACACAACCACAAATTTATCCAAGTATTGATGGAAAACTCGGTTCATCAAGCTCATGAACACAGCAGGCACGTTGGTTAAACCAAACGGCATTACTAAGAATTCATAGTGTCCATACTTAGTCCTGAAAGCTGTCTTCGGGATATCTTCCTTCCTTACCCTAATCTGGTGATAACCGGATCTAAGGTCAATCTTCGAGAATACCCTAGCTCCACTCAATTGATCAAATAAGTCATCAATGCATGGCAAGGGATACCGGTTCTTAATGGTCACAGCGTTTAACGCCCTGTAATCAATACACAGGCGTACTGTTCCATCCTTCTTCGGTACAAAAAGTATGGGTGCTCCCCAAGGCGAAACATTGGGCCGGATGAAACCCTTCTCCAGAAGATCATCAACTTGATTCTTCAACTCCACTAACTCCTTAGGTGCTAGCCGATATACCGATGAAGTGATAGGCTCTGCTCCTGGAGTTAAGTCTATCATGAATTCTATTTTCCGATCAGGTGGTAAACCTGAAAGATCATCGGGAAATACATCCACAAATTCTGATATGACTCTTGGGTAACCTGACTCCCCTTCTACAGATAATACCCTAAGAGTTGGCTGAACACCCTGCTCTACAGCTCCCCGAAGAAACTCAAACTCTGAATGTCCAGGTGGTCTAAATATAACCTTTCCAAGCCGACAATCAAGAGTCGCATGATACTGACTTAACCAGTCCATACCAAGTACAATATCATAGTCAGGCATAGAAAAGATCAAAAATTGGGCTCGTATTTCTCTTCCGAAGACTACTACCGAACATGATCTACAGATATCACTAACCGGTATAATTCTACCTCCCGTAAGAATTCTCTTAGTCTTCGGAAGGGGTGCAGTAGCTACTCTATGGGTGGCTACGAAGCTAGCAGCTATGAATGAATACAATGCTCCAGAATTAAATAAAGCTACAGCAGGTAATGAAGCTACTAAAATAGTACCTGCTATAACTTCTCCAGCAATAGCTTCTTCCTGTACAGCCAATGCAAATGCCTGACCTCATCCATAAGCTGGACCCCTCTGCTGACGAGCCTGCTGGAATAGTACTGCCTGAGGTGGCAATGGTGGTCTCTACTGATATCCTCCTGGAGCTGGTGGTCTGACTCCTCCAACTCCTGTCTGCTGGGCTCCCACTGCTGGATAAGCTGGCCTTGGTGTAGGTAAAGCTAGTCGTGGTGCTCCCTCTCTGCGTTCAGAGCAATCCCTGGATAGATGCTGGTTGGATCCACAAACCAGGCATAGTCCCAATTTGCGTCTGTACTCCTTTTCAATGTGGCCTAACTTACCGCAGAAATGACAAGTAGGTAGAGTTCTTGTTGCTGCTCTCTGAGGTAGATTCTTCTGGAGTCGTTTTGCAGAATCCTCCTGTGATGCCTTGGATGGTACTAAGGTAAATGGCCGCTTCAGACTTGACTCCCTCCTGGTGACGCGCTTCATGCGTCGTACTGCAGCAAGGACGTCGGTGTACGATGTAGGTGCAACAGATCCAATCAACCTCTGAAGCTCAAACCTGAGTCCATCAAAGAACTTCTCTGCCTTCTCTTCTTCAGTAGGAATTAGAGAAGGGGCGAAATGACTCAGGCGAATGAATTCGGCATTGTACTCCTCCACCGTCATATTGCCTTGGATGAGTCGGTTGAACTTGTCTCGGAGTTCTGACCTAGCAACAGCTGGAATATACATCTCTTGGAAGAGTCTGGAGAACTCCTTCCAAGTGACTCGGTCATGCCCGAGCCTTCTCTCTTCGGCTAGCCACCAGTGGTGCGCATTGTCTGTTAGTTGCATCCGAACAGCAGTCATCCATCTCTTCTACGGAAGTTCAGCTGCTTCCAACTGATGTTGTGTGTTTGTGAGCCACTCATGCACTTCAGTTAGTCCTTCCTTGCCCGAAAAGGTACGGGACTTAAGTTGACGAAAATCAGTGATAGATCCCGTCGCTGGTCGCCTAGCTTGCGGGTTTGCCTGCTCCAATGCATTTACTAGGCTGGTTCTCAGGTACTCTGCCTCCTGACGATGCGCCTCTTATTGAACTTGCTGTTGGGCTTGCATCATGGCGTAAAACATCTGGAACATCTGCTGTCCGTCCATTGCTTGCCCTGGTGGAAAGACAGGCATCTGCGGAGTGAACTGCGGCGGAGGTGGGATGTCGTCACGCCTGAACCTTGAGTTATGCTGCTCAGCGTGTCCACTTTGAGAGGATTGTCCTCTGTTCTCTGGTGTAACTCCATCTCCATAGGTAACCACAGCATCTTGTGGTGTACTCAAAGGAATTTTATCTCCAATTCTTGGATCCATCTTTCTGCATCCAAAATAAACTTTATGAGAACGTTCAGTAGAATCAAAGCAGGATGCAAATCAAGTACTTAATTCGAATGCGATATAGAGTTTCAAAAATGATTCAACAAATGGATGAGATCCTATAACCTATCCTATCCTTTTACAGGCTTGTTCGGTCCCTAAGTTGAAACCGAACAATTTTGTCATAGACCTGCATGGGCCACCACAAAAACTATGTCACGCCCCAGTCCCAAAATACCAAGGGACTGGTCACGTAGCAATGGCCAGCAGCACGCACCGATGGACAAACCCAATTTAATGGATCCATCGGGGCATACTTAAGCTGTAAATATAGGTCTACAACAATAAGTCTAAACTAATCTCATCCAAACACAAATAATAAGAACAACAGCAAATAAAGAAAGTACATCAATGTCCAGTCTCAGCAAAGTATGTCGGGGAACAACCCGATAAAAGTCTACAACATTGGTTCAACAGACCAGAACAAAGGAGTCCAAAATAAAGTATCTGATGAGTACAAATAACATAAACTCAAGAAAAGTCTTCAGCCATCACCTCTGCTTCTAAGTTTGGTTCAGCTTCAGCAACAGCTTCTGGTACAGCTTCAGCTCCAGTCCCGTAAACCTCGGGATAATGCTCTTCTGGTAAACCTGGGAACATCATCCGGATCCAGGCCCTCAGGGGACATAGCAAGGTACAGAAAATACAAGCCAAATAAATGTAGTAAAATAGTAAATAGCATAAGCAGGGTATCTACATAACCATCTATGTGATTAATGCAACTGAGAGCATCACTAGTACTCAGGCTGAGACTGCTACAAGCTCTGTGTCGGGGAGCCGGTAGCAGTAATAACAAGTAATGGGTCTAGCTCTGCTCGAGAGTCTACAATCTCACAATAGTAGTATATATATATATAACAGCCTGTAGCCTGTGTGTCTCTCCCCACCCAATGTAACCACACATCTCATGTCCATAACGTCTCATGTCCATGTCACGTGAGATCATAGCTAATGCAACAAGTCATAATCTCTAGGAATATAATATCTATGTCCATCCTGTATCCTACACAGAATCACCATGAATATTTCAGGAATATTCTGTCATATGTTTGGTGTCAAGTGTCCTAGGTTATTGTACTTGATATAACAAGTACGAGAATGTAAAGGGTCACGAATGTCCATCTCTAAATGATGTACCCAACTCCGCGTACGGGGTTGGCACCCGACTATAATCGGACACTTAGTAGGTCATACGGCCCGGGGTTGAAGCATAATAAATAATATAAATAAGCAGGGAAATAATTATCAAACTACATAATTTGGTAAGGTACACTTGCCTGGGGTTGGAATACCAGTAGCGATCCTTGTATCCGTGGGTTCAGCAAATACTCCTCGAAAAGCTGAAATGAATATTACCAACAGTCTTAGAACATATGAAATAGCTAGAAATGTCTGTTCTTAAGTCCAGTTTGGACACAAGGGCAAAAACGATATTTTCAATTCAAAGCGGGGTCCAAATGTGGGCCGCTTTGCACTGAAAAACGTGTCAGGGTCAAAGGTCTCCAAATTAGTCCAACTTAGTGTCAACAGGTCAGGAACGATGATACGAACCCAACGGAACTTCCAGAATTGGATTCTGATGAGCCGTTCTCAAAATCGCCCGTCAGGTGGAGCCTGTGGGGCCCACGACACACGATTTTTCCAACGTTCTCAGAATCAAACCAAACTTGACTCACAGGACCAGCGTATTGCTACGAGTCCGATGGCGTAAGTTTCGTCTCGATCTGACGTATATTTACTAAGTTACAGCAAAATACAGAAAAGTCAGATACGGGCGTTGTTCGCGGATACGCACTGATTCCGGTGTGCACGCACATCCGAATCAGCTTCTGCAAAATCTCGCACGTCCGTATCAATGACGCGCACGTATCGGTGAAGATCGCACGTGATCAAGTCGTCCCGTTTGGCGGGGCGTACTCAGTTCCGGGGTAAAATAGGGCGATGGTTTTCCTGTTTTTGGATCGCGGTTCGCGATCACCACAGGTCACGATGCACCGAGTGGTTTACACGGGCACCGAGGGGGTCATACAGGCTACGCGATAAAACTGACGGAATAGGAATCGGAGCTGCGAGAAAAAAGTTACGAGTACCTGAACAGGGCTCAAAAAGATCCTAATTACGCGTCCGAGTCGAGTCTCCGTGTCCTGGATCTGTGTCCAAGCCGTGTCCAGGCTTGTACTTGAGTTCTGGATCGTGTTCGAGTCCGCCGGAGTCGGCCTGGGGTGCGGGCGGAGGCGGCGCCGGTTTTGGAGGGGTCGGCGACGGGTCTGGACTACCGGGTCCAGCGCTGTGGGCGGAGAGAAGTGGGGCTCGGGCTCGACAACGTTCGTGGAGCTGGTTTAAAGGCCGGGGATGGCCGAACTGGGAAGGCGTAGGTCTACTGGAGGTTCGGCGGCGGGTTCCAGAGGTCTGGAGGTGCTGCAGAGAGGTGGCCGGAGTTGCAGAGCTCGCCGGAGAAGAAAGGATCTGAAGGGAAATTTTCCGGTGGCTGCTGCGGGCTTTATAGAGGGATTAGGGGATGGGAACCGGCCGGAGGTTTGGCCGAAAGTAGAAGAGGAAGAGACTGGAGGTGCCGGGGAGTGGAAACGGATGGTCTCCGGCGGCCATGGCGGCGGTAACGGCCGCCGGAGAGGAATCGTTGGGTAGGGGAAGAGGTTTGGGGGTTAGGGCTCCAATCGGGTCGGGTCGGGCACTGGCGGGTCGGGTCTGACCCGGATCCGACCCGGTAAGGGTTTGGGCTGGTTCGGTCTGACCGGCCGGTCCGGTCCGGTTCAGTCTCTGGGTTTGGTTTGGTTTTTATTAATTAGTTAATTTAAACAATAGTTTTTAATGCTTTAAAAATTCATCCGGGATCCAATAAATTCCCGAAAAATTTCCCCATGTCCGATTTTTAATTTTACACTAGAAAATATAATTTTCATCACATTTTAATATTATATAATATCTTTTAAAAATTCATTTTAAACAGACTACCTTAGTTTAAAATTACAGAAAATGCTAATTAATTCCAGAAAATTAAATTTTAAAAATACTAAATTTTTCAGGTGATTACACACACTAAGCATCTGGATACAAACTGTGCAACTTTCCTCTTCATGCCATACTACCACACACTCTCTCGCATATCCCGATACATCTTGTTAGCATGGATGCATGGAATAGTGAGAGCGATGCGCTTTCTGCAATACCTCCTCACACAGCTCCCTACTAGGCACACACAATCTAACTCCATGCCTCAAAGATCCATCCTCAGTAATAGTGAAATCATCCTCCAATCCTGCTCTCACCTGAGCTCTGATACTCCTCAGAGACATCCTCATACTGTGCTGCCTTGATCCTGTCCATCAAATCTGAATGTATCTGCAACCCCACATCTGCATAGCACAACCAGGAACAATCACCTCAATGCCCAATCTCTCCAAGTCCTCCAATAAATATTGATCCTACGTCAAGAACATAGCTATCGGATACATGCTCAAAGCATCAGCAACTACATTAGCTTTTCCAAGATGATATTGCAAAAAGATATCAAAATCCTTCATCAGTTCTAACTACCGACGCTGCCTCATGTTCAACTCCTTCTGCGTAAAAACGTACTCCAAGCTTTTGTAGTCTGTGAAGATCTCCACACGCTCTCCGTACAAATAATGTTTCCACAACTTCAGAGCAAAAATAACTGCTACCAACTCCAAATCATGGGTAGGATAGTTCTTTTCATGAGGACGCAATTGCCTGGATGCACAGGCAATTACTTTCCCATGCTGCTGAAGAACACAACCCAAATCCTTTCCCGATGCATCACTATAAATAGTGAAACCTCCGGACCCTGATGGCAACGTCAAAATAGGAGCAGACGTCAACCTCTTCTTCAACTCCTCAAAAGCAACCTGGCAATCCTCCGTCCAAACAAACTACACATCCTTCCTTGTGAGTCTGGTCATCGGCTAGGCAATCCTCAAAAAATCTTGCACAAACTTCCTGTAGTAGCCCGCCAATTCCAAGAAACTCTTGATCTCTGCTACCGAGCTCAAAGTCTTCCAAGATTATACTGCTAAAATCTTCTTTGGATCCACTGAAATACCATCACCAGTCACAACATGCCCCAAGAACTCCACCTTGTCCAAGAAAAACTCATACTTGGACAACTTTTTATACAGCTTCTCCTTCCTCAGCACATCCAACACAATCCTCAAATGCTCCCCATGCTCCTCTGGTGTCCTCGAGTATATGAGTATGTCGTCGATGAACACCACCACGAACTTGTCAAGGTACTGGTGGAACACCTTGTTCATCAAGTTCATAAATACCGCCGGTGCATTAGTCAAACCAAACGGCATCACCATAAACTCGTACTGACCATACCGAGTTCGAAAAGCAGTCTTCGGTATGTCCTCCGACTTCATCTTCACCTGATGGTAGCCTGATCTCAAATCTATCTTAGAAAATACCTTCGTACCACTCAACTGATCAAACAGATCATCAATCCGTGGCAAAGGATACTTATTCTTGATAGTAAGATTATTCAAAGCCATGTAATCAATGCACATGCGTACCGATCCATCCTTCTTCGGTACAAACAATACCGGAACTCCCCATGGTGAAGAACTAAATCTGATAAACCCCTTATCCTGTAATTCGTCCACCTGCTTCTTCAACTCTACCAGCTCGCTGTTGTTTACTCTATAGACATGCTACGAAATTGGTTCTACACCTCGCACCAAGTCTATAGAAAAATTAACATCTCGATCTGGCGGCAATCCTGGCAATTCCTCAGGAAACACATCTAAGAACTCTGCTATCAACGGATGTGGCAACTCCTTGTCTTCCACCATAGCTCCACAAATAATGCCTTCTCCCTGCTCTGCAGCTCCTCTAGCAAACTCGAACTCTGGCTCTCCTGGCGGACCAAACAAAACTCTACCTCCTCTACAATCTATGCTAGCACGGTGCCTACTCAACCAATCCATCCCGAATACAATATCGTAGCTCGAAAGTGGCATTACATGTAGATACGCACTCAACTCTCGGCCTCCCAAAGTAACTCTTCGATCCTTGCAAATATCATTAACCAGGATAATGCCTCCTTCGGTCATGATCTTGCAAGTCCTAAGCAAAGACTCAGCTACCAAACCATGCTTCAGAGCAAAAGAAACAGATACAAAACTATGGGAAGCACCACTATCAAACAAAGCTAAAGTTGAAATAGAATCAAGAAGAATAGAACATGCGATGACATCTCCGGTGGGTTCATCCTCCTCGACGGCCATAGCAAACGCTCGTCCCTGCCGAGCACCTCCCTGCTGCTGATGCTGGACAAAATGATGCTGCTGTGTCAGAAGCGGTACCCTCGGCTGTGCTGCAGGTGATCTCGTTTGTGCCCTTGGAGCTGAAGCTGCTCCCTGAACTGCACGACGAGGACACTCCCTCGATTGATGTCCTTCAGTACCACAATACAAACAAACTCCCAACCTCCTTCTGCAAACTTTTCAGATATGGCTGGGCTTCTAGCAGTAGTTGCATGGAGCTTGCTGTAACTATCTCTGCTGCTGAGGTGCCTGGTGAAAATGTGCTATAGCTGGAGTCTGGTTCTGCTGTGGCTGTTGGAAAGGTCTGGACTGGAAATAAGGACGTTTGGCAGATACTGCATTGTCGTTGGCCCCCAGAAAAGAATCACGGTCTCTCTTGGGCTTCAAACCCAACTCCCGCTCAACCTTGCGTGCCTCCGCAAGTATCTTCGAGTATGTCTCATAAAAAGACGGAATGAGAATCTTTACTTCCCAGTTTAGACCCTGTAAACTCCCTCACCCAAAATAGGTATTTTGTGTATATTTTATACTATTATATTTATTATAGATGTTAAATTTATTTAGATTATTCTATTAGTTAATTAGAAAATAAATTTTTTTAGTATATTTACTTATATAAATATTTATTTAGAATTATTTTTAGGCTATTTTAGATTATTGGAATTTTTCCATAATTTTTAGTTAATTAAAAACTAGTAACACTAATTTTTTTAGGACTTTGAAGAATTTATTTTATATTCAAACTTAACTAAAAATATTCCAAAATTTTATTTTAGGTTCTAAATAGTCAAATATATTTTCTAGAATTTTCTGGGAATTTTTTGAATACTTTTAGTATTTATTGGGAGTTATTTAGACTAATAACTAATTTTTAGGACTTGTAGAATTTATTGTGCAAGCCCTGAAATATAGAATGAACCCACGTTATTTTTTAGGGTTTATAATATGATTATATATTTTCTGAAATTATTTCAGAATTTTTAGAATAATGTTAGTATTTATTTTTAGTTAAATGGATAAAACTAATGTTTAGAGCTTCTCCTAATTATAGTAGTAAACTTATGAATATAAAATTGTCCTAAATATTTTTCTAGGGTTTATAGGTTCAAAATATATTTTATGTAATTTTTCCAAATTTTTATGATTATTTTTAATATTTATTTGAAGTTATTTAGATTTAAAATGACTTAAATAATGTTTTGATAAAGGCAAATCAAAAACAAATAATATAACAAAAACCATCCAATCAGATTCTGACATGTGTCAGCCTATAAATATCCATTCAGCCGCAGGTACATCCATATATATATATATATATATATATATATATATATATATATATATATATATATATATATATATATATATATATATTATTATAACCCTAATTATCCCATTATCTTAGAGAGAGATTTTGGAGAATTGCCATCTAGGGTTCCTTCTTCTTCCACAAGCCATTGCGCATAGCTCCGGACTCCAAACGAGACATAGTTTCTTGTGTTAGAAAGATATTGAGGTTAGCTTTCTGATTATATAATTTATTTTACGAAATTAGGAGTATTAAATTTTGGAAAATTCGTAGAGCACAGCATGTCCGAAAATAGACGTGTTTCAATATTTTTGCGATTTCGGGAGAACCAGAAATCAGAATCATGAACCGTTTAAAGTTTTGGAAAGATAATGTCGAGATCATTGACATATGTTTTTCCTAGAATTTAATTCAAAGTATTTATATACTTTTAATTCTGTAGAACTTCTAGGTTAGAATTTAACCATCGGTGCACAATACAAAATTTGTATGTGCCATAATTCCCAAACGAATTTGAATTCGGACGAGCCATAAATTCCAACATATTTTTGACACTGAAATCTACAAGAAATCATGCATAAAATTTGAGTTTGTGTCGGTTGACTTTTCGGTCAACAGATCGCCTCGATTTGCGTGTCATGAGTCTCGAGTTGATAAAATTTAGTTTTTTTGGACAAAATTTAGGAATTAACATAAAAATCAGAATAATAAGATTAAAATAAGATTTTAGAGTAATAATTCCAAAATTAAATAAATTAAAATAAATTATCTTTTGACGTGATAAATTTGTAATACATAGGCTATTTGGACTGTGACTTGGACTCTGATTCATACCAGCAGCAGGACACCAGACAAGATACCATGCCAAATTATTTACAGTATTTTGCATGCTATTTATATTTCTATTTATTTATTTTATTTTTGTATAGTTCTTGTATGTGTAGTTTTTCTCCAGTCATTACTATGTATTAGATATGTTGACACACACATGGCACCTAGTATCATGGGAGGACAATCATTAGGTGTATGGGCTTTTAACCACTCTGGTAACACCGTAGTCACTAGTACGCACTATGGTGGGTCGTGTCCGATGGTCGCTACCCCCGCGGTATGTCGATTGATGGAGTCCGAGGGTCGCTACCCCCGCGGTATGTCGGCTGATGATGTCCACTGACGAGCGTGAGATTGTGAGGATTAGATCGAGTAGCCTACCCTTGCCCATACGTTAAAAAGTTGTCCTCATTTGCATTCATATAGATTGTCCTGTACAGCGTACTTATCTATTTTCAAATATGATGCATCTTTACTGTATTCAAATTGGCTCGTATTTTCTGTATCTTGTTACGTCCCTCTGAGGACCTGGTCCTCTGCCAGGTGTATCTGTTCTCGAGTAATTGCAGGAGCGCGGATTTGGATGATTACTTGTGTTGCGAGGATGTCTTCTCTTCGAGCCCATGGTCGTTAGCTGGTATTCCTATATTGTATTTGTTGTGTTGTACTTTTCCATTCGAGTTGGTAGTGGATTTATTTCCATCCAACTATCATCCTTAGATATTTATGTTGAGATCTAGTTATATAGATGCTGGTTATTATTTATATCTGAATTTTGCGGATGAGATTTAGATTATTCCCTGTGACTTGTGATACATTTTATACCACTGGTGGACTTGATATTCATATTACAACGTACGTGTGGATTTGGTTTCCATATATTGGAGTTGCCATATCCATGCGGCTGGCATGTTTACGTGTCCTAGTCCTACGTATTTTTGGGACTGGGACGTGACATGTTTTTGTGGTGGCCCATGCAGGTCGAGAGCATATTGTCTCGGTTACGTTACTGTACCGAACAAGCCTGCACCTAGGACTAGAGTATAGGATCTCATCCACAATTGACTATGACTCATCTTTTTTCTAATCTATTCTATTTGAATAATTGCATCCTGCTTGATTACTGTACTCCCATAATAGTTCCTTTAGTATAGTCTCTCCTAGAATATAGAAATTTATGTTGTTAGATGATAAGTAGGGTAACCTTCCTATTAAGAGTACAACTAGAGTGCTGACACACCACTAAGTTTAGGATGTCTAGTAAACCCTAGAATTCCTTATCTCTAGAATTGGTTTACCATTACCCCCTGATGTGTTATGAGGACTTGAGAGTAGTATAGACACTACTAGAGTTAGTTAGAAGTTTACCATTATGGTTGCCCCTAGCATTGAGAAACCAATAGAAAACAAAAGTGAATATTAGGACTGAACCTAACCCACGCCGTTAGATGAGTATTGGAGAACCATAAATTTAAATTCTTGTCTTGAGATAAGCAGACAGTACCTTAGAAAGCCAAGAGCAATGCATAAAATATTTTTCTAATCATACCTCAAACACAGATACTAGCATACCCCTTTCCCTTGGAAAACCATGATGCTATCTAGAGCCCCTCTATTTTCATATATTGTTCCCCTGTGACTATAGCGTTCGCTAATTGTGCGACGACCAAAATTACGTTCTTCTTTTCTTTATCTTTCAACTCGTGCCACCTGACACTTCTGATAGTAGGCCAAGTAATTTATTTCTTGTTTAGGACACATAGTTTGCTAGGATTACAGTTGTAATCTTGAATTTTAAAATTGTGTGCTTAGTAGTTAGAACTTGATAATTAAGTTATTCTTGTAGATTGAGACCTGGTGCTTATCCCTTAGTTTTAAATTGCGTAACTTGTACCAC
The DNA here is from genome assembly GCA_036927795.1 of Iris macrosiphon. NCBI lineage: Eukaryota > Viridiplantae > Streptophyta > Magnoliopsida > Asparagales > Iridaceae > Iris > Iris macrosiphon. The sequence continues at coordinate 30,266,521 of JAYESA010000004.1, read as the reverse complement.
ACCTCAATATGAGTTATATTCCCTTTCCCTTGAGGCCAGTAACTGTCTTATTCTTACTATTGACACTTGCACTATGACTAAGAGTTAAGACGACCATGACCTATGTAATATAAGAGGATACCCTAACAAGTACCAAGACCCCTTCTCGAAGACCTTAACAGGAGCTTCTACGGTACCCTTAAGACTGTCATAGTATTAGTTTATTGTTTTAAGTTGGGTAGTATACCTCACAACCTAGTATCACATAGTCTTTTGACCTATTATTGAAGTATGATTGAACAACATTAATTATATACTAGCATAAGACGACAGTGGTTATTCAGACAATAGAAGTTAGAGGTCCTTGCCCACATTTGGTCGACTAGCGACATAGACAAGGAGGTTGTATGATAACTGTAGGGATTGTAGAGTCTTTTATTATTGTTGCTTAGTTATTTTGTTTTGTGAACTTGAATTAATTTGTACCTCCTTTCATCATCATCTAGCATACTTATATTTGCTGCACTACCTTGACTTATGCTGCTATTATAGCCTAGTTTTGCAAGCTTACTCTTTTATCGAGCTTGATCATGAGATATGTATTATTGGGGACGCCTACTAATACATTTCAGAATTAGTGTATTAAGGTCTAGCTAACCTTAGTGCGCTTGATTCGCCCTTCGTAATACTACTTTACGTGGATTGAGATATGTAGTGATTGGTAGACGAATATACTTGCCCCTAGATATGTCTGAGCGGATCGTATCGGTTACATAATTGTACTAATACGAGCATGCGAACAAAGAATTACCAAAATAGGATTTCAATCCACAACTGCTTTGATAATTCTTATTTGAATTCCTTAAACTCCTTGATTCCGATACTTCTATTCTATTACCTCACCCTTGAACTCTTTATTATTGGTCTCCGTCTTCCCTTAGTTCGGAAAGACGAAACCTCGTGCTTGGTATAAGTTTGATACACAGAGAGTACTAGATATACCCGTAGGCCGATCACATACTTGAGGATTATTCTTTTGTAATTAAGGACATATCATATATGATATAATTGGTATTGAAGTTTTGAGGATTGAATGACATGAGTAAATAAATTAAGTAATATTTTTCTTAAAGTATATAGCCTTCTGTGATAGATGGGTAAATTCTAAGTTGGGTAGCAGTGCATTGGCAACTCGAGAGAAATTTATTTTAGATTGTGATCGAATAAGATTAGATTGGGAGAGGTTCAAGCCATTTTAATTTTGAGAATTTTAGAAGAATGACTAAGATGATGAGGATTAATAAATTTTAAAAATCTTGATATTGAGGACCCAATATTTATACCTTAAGTACATAATTTAAATTTTTTAGTATTGAAGGCAAAATCATCTATTTGAATTTGAAGGATAAATATATAATTTCAGACTTGAACATTGGTGGACTGCATTTAAATTATTTTTTAATTTGATGATTTAAATTAAGAATTAAAATTTGATGGTTGGACTACCTATTTGAAATATTGAGGATGTGAATGGAATTTAAAAAAGTTGAAGAATACAAAAAAAAAAAATTATAAGTGAAAATAGGAATAATATTGGACTCGAATTACTTCTAGAGGAGATTATGATAGTTGGAGATCGTGAGGTAAAATTTGATATGGGTTATTTAAATTTTGAAGATATTATATGGATTCAATTTAAATTTGGATATTGATGATTTGGAAAAGTGAGAAGAGATTACAATAGGTTGAATTTTGATTTCAACAATAATTATCTTAATTTTGAAATGATCGTGATAGATTTGAATAGATTTTGTTATTTAAGTTTTTGGAAGAGATTGCGATTGGCGTACCTTATGTACGAATGTGAAGAATTTAACAAATTATGCCTTATTTTAATTTCGAGGACGAAATTGTTTTAAGTTGGGTAGATTGTAAACTCCCTCACCCAAAATAGGTATTTTGTGTATATTTTAGATTATTATATTTATTATAGATGTTGAATTTATTGAGACTATTCTATTAGTTAATTAGAAAATAAATTTTTTTAGTATATTTACTTATATAAATATTTATTTAGAATTATTTTTAGGCTATTTTAGATTATTGGGATTTTTTCATAATTTTTAGTTAATTAAAAACTAGTAACACTAATTTTTTAGGACTTTGAAGTATTTATTTTATGTTCAAACTTAACTAAAAATATTTCAAAATTTTAGTTTAGGTTCTAAATAGTCAAATATATTTTCTAGAATTTTCTGGGAATTTTTTGAATACTTTTAGTATTTATTAGGAGTTATTTAGACTAATAACTAATTTTTAGGACTTGTAGAATTTATTGTGCAAGTCCTGGAATATAGAATGGACCCACATTATTTTCTAGAGTTTATAATATTATTATATATTTTTTGGAATTATTTTAGAATTTCTGGAATAATGTTAGAATTTATTTTTAGTTAAATGGATAAAACTAATGTTTAGAGCTTCTCCTAATTATAGTAGTAAACTTATGAATATAAAATTATCCTAAATATTTTTCTAGGGTTTATAGGTTTAAAATATATTTTATGTAATTTTTCCAGATTTTTATGATTATTTTTAATATTTATTTGGAGTTATTTAGATTTAAAATGACTTAAATAATGTTTTGATAAAGGCAAATCAAAAACAAATAATATAACAAAAACCATCCAATCAGATTCTGACACGTGTCAGCCTATAAATATCCATTCAGCCGTAGGTACATCACTATATATATATATATATATATATATATATATATATATATATATATATATATATATATATATATATATATATAATTATAACCCTAATTATCCCATTATCTTAGAGAGAGAGATTTTGGAGAATTGCCATCTAGGGTTCCTTCATCTTCCACAAGCCATTGCGCATAGCTCCGGACTCCAAACGAGACCTAGTTTCTTGCGTTAGAAAGATATTGAGGTTAGATTTCTGATTATATAATTTATTTTATGAAATTATGAGTATTAAATTCTGGAAAATTCGTAGAGCACAGCATGTCCGAAAATAGATGTGTTTCAATATTTTTGCGATTTCGGGAGAACCAGAAATCAGAATCATGAACCGTTTAAAGTTTTGGAAAGATAATGTCGAGATCATTGACATATGTTTTTCTCAGAATTTAATTTGAAGTATTTATATACTTTTAATTCTGTAGAACTTCTAGATTAGAATTTAACCATCGGTGCATAATACAAAATTTGTATGTGCCATAATTCCCAAACGAATTTGAATTCGGACGAGCCATAAATTCCAGCATATTTTTGACGCTGAAATCTACAGGAAATCATGCATGAAAGTTGAGTTTGTGTCGGTTGACTTTTCGGTCAACAGATCGTCTCGATTTGTGTGCCATTAGTCTCGAGTTGATAAAATTTAGTTTCTTTGGACAAAATTTAGGAATTAACATACAAATTAGAATAATAAGATTAAAATAGGATTTTAGGATAATTATTCCAGAATTAAATTAATTAAAATAAATTATCTTTTGACGTGATAAATTTATAATACATAGGCTATTTGGACTGTGACTTGGACTCTGATTCATACCAGCAGCAGGACCCCAGGAAAGATACCTTGCCAAATTATTTACAGTATTTATATTTCTATTTATTTATTTAATTCTGTATAGTTCTTGCATGTGTAGTTTTCCGTCAATCATTACTATGTATTAGATATGTTGACACACACATGGCACCTAGTATTATGGGAGGACAATCATTAGGCGTATGGGCTTTTAACCACTCTGGTAACACCGTAGTCACTAGCACGCACTATGGTGGGTTGTGTCCGATGGTCGCTACCCCCGCGGTATGTCGATTGATAGAGTCCGATGGTCGCTACCCCCGCGGTATATCGGCTGATGATGTCCACTGACGAGCGTGAGGTTGTGAGGATTAGATCGAGTAGCCTACCCTTGCCCATACGTCAAAAAGATGTCCTCATTTGCATTCATATAGATTGTCCTGTACAGCGTACTTATCTATTTTCAAATATGATGCATGTTTACTGTATTCAAATTGGCTCGTATTTTCTGTATCTTGGTACGTCCCTCTGAGGACCTGGTCCTCTGCCAGGTGTATCTGTTCTCGAGTAATTGCAGGAGCGCAGATTTGGATGATTACTTGTGTTGCGAGGATGTCTTCTCTTCGAGCCCATGGTCATTAGCTGGTATTCCTATATTGTATTTGTTGTGTTGTACTTTTCTATTCGAGTTGGTAGTGAATTTGTTTTCATCCAACTATCATCCTTAGATATTTATGTTGAGATCTAGTTATATAGATGCTAGTTATTATTTATATCTGATTTTTGTGGATGAGATTTAGATTATACCCTGTGACTTGTGATACATTTTATACCACTGGTGGACTTGATATTCATATTACAGCGTACGTGTGGATTTGGTTTCCATATATTGGAGTTGCCATATCCATGCGGCTGGCATATTTACGTGTCCTAGTCCTACGTATTTTTGGGACTGGGGCGTGACAGACCCTCACGGAAATGAATAGCTCGTACCTCCGGCTCTCTCACCAAATACTCTGCAAATCGGCTCAACCTGTCGAACTCTGCAGCGTACTCCTCCACAGACATGCTCCCCTGAATGAGACTCTCAAACTGTCTTCCCAAGTCTAGCCTGTCTGCCCGGGCAAAAAACTTCTTCTTGAAAAGGTCCTTGAATACCTCCCAAGATTATCCTGCGTCAACCAGAACCGGCTCATTCCTGAACCAAGTATGAGCGACGTCGAACAGTTAAAGTCCTACCGCCTCAACCTTCAGATCCTCAGAAAGATGGGACACCCTAGGTTCCAGTTTCTTGAAGTCCTGAATATTGCCTGGCCGAAGCTGAGCAACCTGAGGAACATCCTACTGCTGGACCGGAACTCCTCTCTCGACTACGGCACGAGCAAGCTGATAAGCACTCTCGATGCCCTGCCGTAGAATGTCGGTTTGTCTCTGATGTGCCTCTGACTGAGCCCTCTGTGCCTCGAGCATCTCACAAAACAGTGTAAACATCTGTGATGCCTCTGCTGGCATAGGAGTTGGAGGTGGAAGCTCCTCAGATACAGCTGACACAGTCTTCTGAGTAGGTGGTGGACCTCCGAAAGCAGCTGACACTCCAATCACTGGAGAAGTGACTGGTGCAGGCCCTCGGGATATCGCAGACCTCTCAAAAACTGCTCTCCCCTGCTGCGATCTAGTCTTAGGCGACATCCTAAGACAAAGCGAAAGAAAGAATCAATATGGCACAAGATGTAAGACATTCAAGGAAAGGACAGATTAAGAGATCAGGTATCAATATCAAAGGAGAATAGTTGAATCAAAAGAATTTTCCTAGATGTGATTGAGTATCTCAGCCTATATCCTATATCCTATTGCAGGCTCGCAGTAGTACAACTAAATTGTCGCACTACCACGACATCACATACTTTTTGAAGCTAGACCTGTATGGGCCACCACCAAAAACGTGTCACGACCCGCACCCGGTGTAAGGGTACAAGTCGGAAACAACGCCCAGCCTACGCCGCAGAATCGGTGGTAGAACGTTGTCTGGATAATCTATCTAACAATATAATGAACCACCAATAAAGATAATATACTCAATCACAGAACTAAGATGGAAATGATCACGAATCATATAAAGAATAGAATAATCACAATACAACTCATGAGTCTAAAATAATACATCAATGAGTCTGAAGAAGTAACAAAATAAGCTGGAGACAAATTCAGTACGAAAGAATACTACGAAGCTACAACTCCCGGGTCAACCGTCTCAGTTAGGATAAGTCCCTCATGAGCCAGGGTCTCAGAATTTAAACCCACAATATCCTGGGGTCCATAATAGGTAGGGTACCACTCCTCAGTGTCATCTAGAAAAATATATCCAGTCAGGAAAGAAGCAGAGTACATCTCTAACAGCAGTTCTAATCAATGATAAAAACTATGTAACAGTAAAGAGATGTGGATAAACAAGATGCACAATAGATACAAGAGATATATATACAATAAAGAAATACTGGATTAGATACAATAATGAACAATATGCCAATGAAACAAGAATACTAATGACTAAGTGTGTGAGTACTAGCTTAATATGTGATCGGCTTGGGCAAGATGCAATACAGCCTGGCTAATCATACGTGCGATGTATGATCAACACTATTCAGTAATCAGTACTTGATACAATAGGGATATTGATCACATATCTATACTAATACTTCCCCCACCCTCGACTGGTATAATAGATCCAACCACGGTATGCTATGGCACGAGATTCCCCAAGAAGATAGCTAGTCTTCTCGAGAATTAGTGTCTGTACATGTACAAGATAACCAATAAAATAATACTTGTACCATATATACCATATACCAAGGAATAACATCTCATGACGAGATCCGGATATACCAATCCGTGTAACCATAGTGTCAAGAGAACATGAATATCTACACTAGATACAATGAACATAGAGGATATCATAAATGAGAAACTATTAGAGAATGTACTCGCCTGATGTCCAATGAATAGTCTCACAGATGTCTGACTCGGTGCCTCGAAGACCTAGATATGGAATACAACATCAATACAAGGTTCCAAAAAGAGAATAAGTTAATCTAGTCAACTTCTAGGTCAATAAGCCAATTCTAAGTCAAAAGTCAACTATGGTCAACTCTAAGGTCAGGTATGGTCAAACCAAGGTCAACCATCTAATTCTAGGTTGCACAAGTTTAACACAAAAATCTTGGGTCAAGATACTAAAATCTAAGTCAAGAAACCCACATCTTAAATATTAGGATACCGTATCTCCGGATACGTGAATCCAAGGTAACACCTCAAAATATATTAAACAATATTTATAATAATAAAGAATCACAATTTATACATCAAATAGGTACCATGGTTTTGACCCAACTTGGTATCTCAATAATAATCAAAATCTTGATACCCAAACCCCGTATCTTGAGTATCCCCATTTACCTTGGTCTCCTCAAGGTAATACCCAATACCTTGGTATAATAATTACCCTTATATATAATATATAAATATATACTAATATTATACATATAAGGAATATAGCAATAATAATATATTATCTCAGTATTAATACATATATATATACATATATATATATAAGTATTAAACACATAATATATATAAATCTGCCGAACCGTCGCTGAAAACTGTGTTGAAAAATACTGATACACTGATACGCTACCTTTAGTGACAGTTCTGGCTGTCACTGAAGCTGCCGTCGCTGCTGCTGCTGGATTCCTTGCACTGCTGTTGCCGCTCCCACTGTCGCAGCTGCTGCTCTTTCCCGCTGCTACTGCTGCTATTAATGACAGTGGTTGCTGTCATTAATACTGCCACTGCTACAACGGCTGCTGCTGTTGGATTTCTTCTGTGCATTAATGACAGCAACTGTCATTAACTACCCGTCGCTAAAAATGAAAAATAATATATATATCATATATATAAACCCAAATATATATATATATATATAACCCAATAAATATATATATATATCTATACATATAAATACCAAATAAACTATAAATGCCCCCTCTATAATAATATACATATTAGGACATAGTGTCACGACCTGCACCCGGTGTAGGGATGCAAGTCGGGAACAACGCCCAAACTACGCCGCAGCATCGGCGGTAGAACGTTGTCTTGGTCAACTATACTATCTAATTATCTCACTATAAAGCATAAACCTCCAATAATATCTCAACTCCAAGATGAGAGTATAATCAACTTAGTTCAACACAATACTCAATCACATTACTATGGCACGAGAAGATATCAAAGAAGTCTAACATAACTATGCAGTTAATATAACAACAACAAATAGAAATAATATCCAAACACAAATATATGCCGGAAACAAATCCGGTACCAAAATGCTAAAGAGAACTAACTATGCTAACTAGTGAACCCGGCTAAATTTCTCGGCAGTCACTCCAGAACTAGTAGGTCTAAGTCTGCACCATCTATAGGCTGAGGTCCATAGTATGTCGGACACCAATCTCCCGGATCCTCTAAAAATGTTTTCCAATCAGGAATTGAGCAAAGTACAACCCAATAGCAGTTCCAATTAATTGACAAAAACTATAAAATAGTACAATAGAGGATGCTATCTACGATGAGGATATAACTGATAATCAAGAATAATGAGAGAATAGGCAATACTAGCAACATAATATAATCAATGCATACAAGAATAAAGGAATAAACTATAATGTCAGAATAGAACAAGGTAATCAATGAACTGAATAATAGAATCTACAATAACTATATGATTTGAGATACTAACTAAATATGTGATCAGCCTGGGAGATTCAATGATTATACTAAGGAGCTAACTCAGTCATACGTGAATTGCATGGTTAGTTAGTAGCCAATGATTACACTACTAGCCGATAGTTTCTTGATCACATATTTAATTGGTATTTCCCCCGCCCCGACTGATATGATGGATCGAATCATGACACGTCACTAGCCAATGTATCCAATGTTTAATCTATAATATTCAATGTTATCCAATACCAACAAGGACAGTATCCGATACCATCTCCATAATCAAGGTAACATCCCATGACTGACGATCCAATAACAATACCAATCCGTGTACCATCGTGTCAAGAATCATAAGTAATATTTCTAAATACTTGAATTATAGTGGTAATCAAATAATGAAAACTATCAGAGAATGTACTCGCCTGTGGTCCAGAGCAAATGATGAAAAAATGATGTCCGAACTGGTGTCACAGACCTATATATGAAATATTGCATTAATACAAGTTTTGGGGAAGAGAAATAAATTAAACTAGTCAATTTCTAGGTCATAAAACTATTTCTAAGTCAAAAGTCAAACTAGGTCAACTCTAAGTCAACTATAGTCAAATTATGGTCAACTACCTATTTCTAGGTTGCATGAGTCTAACTCAAAGATATTGGGCTCACACACTATGAATCTAGGCCATACAAGCTACATCTTAGGATACTAAGATACCGTATCTCAGGATATGCAAACAAGGGATAAATATAACACATATGTACATATCAAACAATATTATATATATAAAATCCTAATTACAAATGCTAAATGGATACCTTGGTTTTGAACCAACTTGGTATCGCAATACTAAACCTCTATCTTGATATCCAAACCCAATACCTTGATTATCCTCCAATACCTTGATACTTACCTTGGCATCTCAAGGTAAATTCAAAACCTTATTTATACTAACTACCCAACAATAATTATAAACTACTATGCATTTAATATTTATATAATACTATATACCTTATTTTAGTCACCTTAATACCAACCCATAATTAGTTTACAACTATCCTATTACTTATACCAATACCTACTACTCATACCTTGGTATATCTTGATACTTACCTTGGTATCTCAAGGTAATTGCCAAAATCTCATATAAATACTAACTACCCATCAATAATTACATATATTAATCCAATATAACTCTAGTATGTACTAATAGAATAATACTAACTACCAACTACACACTAACTATTAATACATATATATGTACATACATACCTACAAATATATAATATATAAAAGATACTCATAACAATTAATAACTAAAATATACTAACTATTCTAATAAATTTATATGCTACAACTAAATATATACATATATAGTATACTATAATACAAATAGCAATTATGAACATATTTATATATATATTAATTATCATATATATCTATATATATATTAATATCTAATATATTAAAAACTGCCAAACTGTCGTACCCTGTCCACTGTCGCAGAAAGCTGCTGTGTATATAGATACACTGCAGTTTTTGTGACACATAGCCACATGCACACACAAACATAAATACATATAATTATACCTCTATACATATATATAATTAATCCTATAACAAATCTAAATAATATAATTACCCAATTAACATACATATATATTATATAAAAACATATACACATATATATATATATATATCCATACAATATATTATAACATATATATTAATGCATGTAGAAGAAAGCTACATATATATATATATATATATATATATATATATATATATATATATATATATATATATATATATATATATATATATATTCTATTAGTACATATATAATACATAGATCTATGATACAATAAACACTATAATAAATACACTATAATACATATATAATATCTATATATATACACAATTATAACTCAAGAATTTAAAAGCACAATAATTAGATCTACACATGAATACACAACATATGGAGAGTATCACACCGTATCCCACTAGATCTAGGATACGCATGTGACACAAGTCCACCACACATCTAATTGCACCCTGAAGGACACACACAAGTCACATATAATATTTATGAATAATACGAAGTGTCAAATATAGATCTACGTGTCCATGTCAAAATATGACATGTACAAAGTCTCGTATTGGAGAAAAAACCTCCAAAATAACACGTATCACCAAATTATTGGAATACGACCTACACGTACCCAATTATGGACACGACACTATCCCCAAACACATAAACACATGTCAAATTGATCTATAGGATCTATTGACACACACAATAAATGTCAATCTCGGAATTCCCCCAAAATTGACACAAAAAGTACCATAACTTTCTTCATAGGCCTCATATGAACACAAAACTAAATTCTATGGGTAGTCTATACATATGGGTTGATTTTTCATGATTAAATCTCAGATTTAGAAACTATTTTAAGGGAAAAAACTGAATTATACCTATTGGGAGATGGATTCTCAATGAAACCTCCAATTGAGATGAAATTGCCTCCAACTTATAGATCCTTGCTCCTTTTTGTAGATCCTTGCTTCCTCCTTCTAGATCCTTGCTTCTCAAGTCTCTAATGGTGATTTGGGAAGGAATTGGAATGAATTTGGTAGGAAAATGAAATGGGAATGAAGGAAATTTGGTAGTAGAAAATTCTAGATCTAGATTTGGAATGAAAAGAGGAGAGAGAATTTTTTCCTCTATTTAAATAGGCCGGCCCCTATTTTCCCTCCCTCAAGTTATCATGTAATGCCCATTATACCCCTTGGGGCCTCTCATGAAGAAATAATTAAGGAAGGAAGCTTCTAGTCTAATGATTTAATTAATTTAATCCATCTCCTTAACAATAGACTTTCTAAATGGGCTAAGTTTAACTAATTAATTCATGTTGGTCCATGGGTCCAAACTAAACTAGTTAGGTCCACCAACACAAGTCCAAATAAATAAATAACATCTAACAACAATTAAATAATACAACAAATAATTATTTATCAAGCATAATAATTAATTAAATAGAAAATTACTAAAATACCATTTCCTAGAAAATGTGGTAGTGACACCAGCCCGCCTGAACAATACTTCTCCTCGACTGAGCACAGTCATCACCATCCCTCCATCAACCTCGACTCCTCTCCCCTCGCCGGACCTCCCTGACCGCCGAGCCTCTCCTCCGACAGTCTCCGGCAATCATCACCAGCATCATCATCATCACCTTCATCATCATCATCACCATCACCATCATCATTGTCGTCATCGTCGTTATCGTCGACCCCGTGCATGCACGTCAAGGTTCGACTACCCTCCTTCGTGATTTTATGTGTGTGCATGTGTGAATAGTATAGGGTTAACATATTGCTTCATGACAGGTTTAGTTGGTTGGTTTCAGACCCGTGTCGGTGAACCCAATGACTAGTGTGCTCGTACGTGTGTGTGCGTATGCATATAATATTAGTTGATATATATATAAAGATATGGATATATATTTAAGTAATTAAATGCTAATACTAGTTATGACTATATATGTATTTATTCTGTGTGGCCATAAATGTTAGTAGTAGGTATCCCGTATTTACATTTGACTGTAATAGAATATATGTTGTATGACCCTAGGTTTTAACTGTGTATATCCCGTAGTTGCATGAGACCATGAGATCCTATTCAACATGTCACGCCCCAGTCCCAATTTGCAGGCTCGCTTAATTTAATCCTCATTAAATTATTTAGCATTTTACCACCATTTAATATATCCTGAACATTTATTAAAAATCAAAACCTAAACCTCCATGAAAATCCTTTATCATTTTATAATTTATTTGCAACCACTAAACCTAAACCTCCATGCAAAATATTTAAAAATTATTTTAATACATGTAAATAATGAACCCTAACTACATTAACCCTAAACACATTAAACCTCATCATCAACACAACAATACACCACCAAGACATATAAACCCTAGTAAAATAACTCACATAACCATAAACAAGGAGAGGGGGAGTGATATACCTAGGCGAGGTGGCGTCGACCGGGGGTTGGCCGGAGAACAAGCTGGTCAGCAGGGTGGTGGTGGCTGCGGGGGTGCAATGGTAGTGGTGGTGATGGTGCAATGATGGTGGAGGTGATGGTGCAATGGTGGTGGAGGTGATGGTGCAATGGTGGTGAAGGTTGGTGGTCGGCAGGGTGGTAGAAGAGGTGGGGGAGTGAAGATGGAGGTGACCGAGAGGGGTGGCTGCACCGGACTGGGCCCGCCGGAGTAAGCCGAGAGATGTAGTAGGGCGGCTTGCACAGCAGGCCGGAGCTCGAGATAGGGTGGTGCAGTGTCGGAGAACAACGGCTGTCGGGTTCGACGCTAGATGCGGGGATCTCGTCGAAGTTGCGGGTTGGAGGGTGTAGTGGACGTCGGAGCACCGCGGGTTGCAGCAGGCCGGTGGAGCAGTGCCGGTGAGCAGCGGGTGCAGGCTCGACACGGGGACAGCAGGTGATACTCGGCCGCCGGGGTGGCAGTGCCGAGCTGCGGGGTTGGCCGGAGCTAGGCCGGCCGGGAAGCTGGCCGAAGAACACTATCAGGGAGAAGAAGAAAGGAAGAAGAAGGAAGAATGAAATAAATATGGAAGGGGGGCTCGATTTTCAAGGTGGAGGAGGGAGGAGAGAGGGAGGAGGGTGGTTTTCAATGTCCCTAGGAATTAGGGCCTGCATTGGGGAGAGGGGAGAAAGGATATTATATAGGGGGGTTGTGTGGAGGATGGATGGTGGTGATGCTTCCATTTCAAATGAAGGGTGGAGATTTTACATGAAGGAATAGGTTTTTTCATGAAAAATAAGGGGAGGAGATGGGTTGACTACGGTCAAAGAAGAGGTAGCCCCTCCATTTGGCCTTAGCCAATGAGGTTAGAACACCTATTTCAATAATTGTAACTAAGCCCCTTAAATTTGGGTATTTGTACAATCACATGAAATGATACAAAAATTGTAGGGGAAATGGTGTTTGGTGTTTTGTAGGGTGAGGGAGTATTGTGTGTTTGGCATGGGCTTAATTAAATGGACATTAGGATTAAATAGGGATTAAAATAGGATTAGTCAAAAATTGTATCCCTGATTTAATTAGAATAAAAGTGTCCCGCGCTTTTAAATTAAATGGGGGCACTTGGGGTCTAAATTTGGAAATGACACAAGGTCAAAAATGGTGTGGGCTTGGAGTCAGTCTTGGACCCTTTAGTTGGTCCGGCTCAACGGGTTAAGTTGGTATCTCAAAATTGAAGGTAACGACACAGGTGTCCGACACGGAATTTAATTATAGGATTTTGGATACGGGAAATTGTGCAATTAATTTAAGGCACGACGGATTTGATTTAGTGTGACGGAAAAGTCCAGTGCCTCAATTGGCGAGTCAAGTCAAAAGTACAATAGTCCGATGGAATTTACGGGCTGATGTTGGGCTCCGAATAATTCAACAATGGTAGGGCGCGCCAAGGGTTTAATTAATAAATAACAGACACAACCAACCCTACTCTAAACCTCAAACATCTGCTGGTAAACCAAAATTTTTCCATCTCATACCTGACTATCTATAGAATTAATTGAGGGAGTTTACAATTTATACCTATTTACTGCTACATAGCGTATATCATTGATTTAGAACTGCTATTAGAGATGTACTTCCTTCCATCCTGACTGGAAATATTTTTTCAGACTGCGACTTAGAGGACTGGTGTCCGACATATTATGGACCACAGGGAGAGTAGCTGCAGCCTTGGATCTTGTAGTTCAGTTGTGATTATGGGAGGTCTAGCCGGGATCACTAGTATTTCAGTTAGTTTCTTTTAGCATATTATGGTACCAGATTTGTTTCCGGCATACTTGAGACTTGGATGTTATTGTTTGAGTTATATTATTTATGTTTAGTCTTGTGATGTATTTCGTTTATTTTCTTCGTTATCTTATCATGCTTTAGTTATGTGGTTGAGTATTTTTATATTATATTGTGATATTTGTGTCTCCTTATGGAGTTAGATATTCGTGAGAGATTGATTAGATAGTATTATGACCTAGACAGCGTTCTACCGCCGATGCTGCGGCGTAGGCTGGACGTACCCACGTACTCGTGCCCAAATTTTGGGTGCTGGTCGTGACAAATAGTCATCCGGGAAAATTGGTAGTGCATCATCTTCGGACTCGGAAGGAACACTACACCCGGTGTAGGAAGCTGTGTCATCTTAACGAGGGTGGCTACCCCCAGGGATCGCAGCATATGTTCCTTGGGAATTATCGTCTTCGCAGAACGCCGGATTGTCATAGAGGTCTGGGCGATTACAACCCCCAGCTTGCGTAGGTATGTGAGTTCCTGAGGAAGAACTACCCCCGGTGGATGACAGCTTCTTCTTTGAACGGGTGACCAAGAAAATACCTTCCGCGGGTTTCGCTACATGTCCTCCTTGGATCCGTCTTCTTGACTTACTGGCCGAGAGTGACGGACTAGAGGTGCTGGAATTCTGACCTCCCTTCATAGAGGGGGCCTTTCGAGCAGAATAACATGAGGCAAAAAGCAGCTCCTCTGCATCTGGTGCTTGTACATGTTCTCCAGGTTACAGCCAGGTGGGTGCCTTTGGTTGCAGCTGCTGGAATGTCGACTGTCTATTTGTAGGTAATGCTACTTTATTACAGTAGCAGTTGATGATAATACTGGCACAGTGATGCCCTGGAGAGGACACTTCATATGTCGTAGTTGATTCTCTCGCTTTGTGCTTGTGATTGATCATGTTGCGCAAGTCAAGCGAGAGCTGATTCACCTTTACACCCTTCTTATGAGCCCGGATAGACCGAGCACGTGGGTGCGTAGGTGTTGACTTTGCTTCCTGACCTAGGGTTCATACAAGAACTTGTCCCAAGTTTCTAATGGAAGACTCTCTAGACTGACCATGTACGATTGCCACTGCGGGCTGGACGCATGGGCCGGTTTTGTACAACTTTCTGCCAAGGGCACGCATAGTTAGCGGCACCTGCTACGGTCAGTCGAATGAGCAATTTCTTGAGCTTGGCGAGCTCACATTGCCCTAAACTTCTTCCTAGCACGTGCCAGTGTGTAGTATGAATAGTCCAAGTTTACATCTTTGCCTTTCTCAGCATGGCGCATGGAGTCAGCACTGCATGAGATTCAATCGAAGATAAAACTTTTATGGTTGTCCTGGCCGCATGTGGCCATCAGGCTGCGGCTACCGACCGGTACCGCATAGTCCTCCTTATGCGACTTTTGATGTGGCCGCATGCAACGTGTCTTAGCGCTCGAACTCCTGGCATCGTAGTATTTTTCTCTGCCAGAGTTCAAGTGCTGAGCACTTTCCTTATCCGAAGAAGCTGCCGCATGAAGGGCGTCAGCTCGTGGGGACGCATAATGTGCGTCCCCTCCGACAGGGAGAGAGACGGGAAGCGCATGCTCCGCAGTTGGGTGAGACACAACGGTATTTGTAACCCATGTCCTACGGGTCTTCTTAGGCTTTGCCAGCCTTGAAGAAGCGCCGCCCTCAGAGAGCATTTTCTTAAAGGCTTGATGGTCAAAGCGTACAACCAGCATCTACTGGGTTGAACCCAGCTTTAACGTGTCGGACTACGTCATGACCTTCTCATCATAGGAGAAGGATGTCCACAGCAGATTCGCCACCTTGTTTGCCTTTAAAATTGAGTTTGAAAAAAAAATTATTTAATAACAAACAAAAAGTACAAAAAGATCATAGACAGAAAATCTAAGTACAATATTTTTATCTGGGTAATGTGACGATGGAGATCGAGTACTGCATCGACTCTTTTACTCCGTTGAAGGTCCGACAAGTGAATTAGGGATGCTTTCTTCTCTTGTCTCTCTCTTGAGCTTATGTGCACGTACGTAACTCGCCTGGAGGGGTATAGTCTCTGAAGCAGAAAAAGCCAGCTCTTGGAAAATCTAAGTCGCTCATATTTATAGCCATCATGTTGGTGGGCTACAGGTGCCGCATATGCTTCTGTTTGGTGACCGCAGGGGGCTCCTTCAACAGAATATGGTTGCAACTGTAGATGCATGTTATGGGCAGGTTGTCACGTGTACATCCTTAACATGATGTAGCTGAGTCCAGCCACAGCTGCCACGTGGACGTTTGTTAAAATTTGTTGTTGCCGAGGATCTTGACGGTTCTCGTCTTTTGTTTGCGTGACTTGGTCAGCTTGACACGTGACCGCATTTAGTTGAAAAGAATCACTTCAGTCGGAACAGAAAAATTGTCTTAGGGAACCCTGCCACGTTGGACGTATGGAACGCATGGAGTCTAAAATGCATGGGGCCAGAGACGTATGGAACGCATGAAGTCTGGAACGCATGAGACCAGAGACACATAGAACGCATGAAGTCTGGAATGCATGGGACCAGAGACATATCAATGCATGGAGTCTGGAACGCATGGGGCTAGAGACGCATGGAGTCTGGAACACATGGGACCAGAAACGCATGGAAGCATGGAGTCTAAAATGCATATGGCTTCGTAAACGTGGCACTGCACGCCTGTTAGAAGTCATTATTAGTCTGACGAGAGCTTATCGTTGCTTAGTGTGCTCACATCTTTTGAGGCGTTTAGAAAAAAAAATTTGTCAGAATTCTGTGTCAGACATAATCTTTGTATTAGGCCTTTATGCGGCCAATATTTGGGACGCATGGATGCTGCTTTTTCTTGGTCGCATGGTCACTCTGAGGCCTGATTTCTTCTGAGTCGATCTTGGGACACATGGTTATTGGACGCACGGATCCAGATTTTTCATGCTTCTATAATCATGTGAGTGCACACAATTATTATGTTATCTTTCTAATCTTGCCTTAGGATCAGTTTCATGGCATACGCTAAGAAAATATAATCGTGTCACAGGCATAAATGTCATGTAATGAACAAGTAACATGAACTTAACTTACTCACACTTATCATCCGTCCTTCCCTGCCAAAAGAATACATTGGCGATATTCAAAATACATAATGAATCAATAGATGTATACTCAAGTGTCAAGAACGTGTCTTAGCAAAATATGTATTAGGCTCAATAAACTTGTGGTGTGTCGTGCATCCATTATCTTGTTCCACTAATGATTTGCACGCGGATTGCCGCTAACAAGCCGACTTAATCTATATGAGAATCACTAGCACCACAAGTCATTTTGGACTTTTAGTATGACAAGTACTCCGAATATAGGCGTGAACTATCTGGGGAGTCCCGAATAGCTGGTATTATGATGCATCCTTCGGGGGGGAGGGGGTCAAACCGCACGCCAAAGGTCCCGCAATACCAACGTTCCTCCTAGGCTGACACGATCCCAGTGCTCCGGAATTCATTCGAGGAACATAAACCTTGTGCACAAGTTGTCTGCGGCCATGCAAGTCTCTCTTTTTTTCAAACTTCACCATACATCCTCATAACCATTACGTTTATCTTAACTTTTCATCTTTATGCAGCTCCCAATCTAGGGATTGTCTCAGCAATCCAACGGTCCTGAATACTTTCTATGTTTCTATCTCCAAATTCCAGGAATGACTAATTGTAGTCTTCCTGTAACAGATAACGATGTTATTATCCTTCTCTGAATTCCAAAGTGATAGCCATTATGTCTAAGTAATAGAAAGAACATTTTATGTGGTACTCCAAAAATCGTGACATAATCAAAGTTACAAACATTGCAACAGTATGAAAGTAAGTACTATAGCAGCATGTGAGATAGTCTACTTGATACTATAAACAATTCTACTTGCATAAGTCTAAGGAGCACTGAGAGGGTTCAATTCCAACATCATGTTAAGGTTTCATATCTATACGAACTGATAAGGAATGAGATTATTTCTTTAGCTATGTGGGTTCATCTCTTAGCATGCATCAAGTTATTGCCTAGCGAACTAGAAGATAATGTCCATTTTATTAAGTGTGAATGTTAGGCAGAGACGGGTTCACCGAATTCACCCACCTGAATGAGAACTTATCTCGACCGAACGGGACTTCGAACAAGCCACTACATAAGCCAAGTCCGAACATCATTGTGTCATTTGAATCATCTCGCTGACCTGAGCGGAACGAGACGTTACACACACTCTCTCCTAAAAATAGACTTTAAATATAAAATTAAATAGACTAAATAGACTTACAATACTTAACCTTATTCAATAAAGATACAAATATGTTCCTTCTCTCAAGATGAACAATATCAGGACCGGGCCGGATAGTAAGCAAAAAAGAATGAACATCATCCGGGAAAAAAAAAAAATTAGATACCAAGCATCCTCCTGCATATGATTTTTCTCTGCATGTGTTAGATGTCCGAACTGTATGTTCCTTATGCCAAAATTTTGCATTATGCTTTTTATTAAGGTCCTTGATAAAGGCACTACAAAAAAAATTTACGGCTGATCCAATTTTTTTTATAAATTTTTCACTTAAAAATTTATTCATGACTAGTCCAAATATTTATTAGGAGTGTAAAAATTTTGACAGTCCGTCAAATATATTTGACTGTCAAAATTTTGACAGTTATAAATAAAGTATGCAGTTCAATGGACTGTCAAAATTTTAACAGTCTAACTTATTGGAAGGACTGTCAAAATTTTAACAGTCCTAATAAATATTTGGACTAGTTTTGAGTAATTTTTTTGGTGAAAAATTTATTAAAAAAAATTAGACCAGTCTTGAAAGTTTTTTTAAGTGCCTTTATATACGGCCTTTATTAAAGATCATATTGTTTCTTTTACAGCGAGCGTACATAGGCGACCTAATACTTCTCTCTAATATACGTAGATGCAACATGTTTGACGAATAAGGGTATAACTGCAATATTGACAAATAAGTAAAACTATAGAAGATTATGTCAAACTCAACTTTCGCACAATCGGCTCAATAATTTTGGATTTTTCATGCGAGTAAAGTTTCCACTTAGAACTAGCCAACATTGGAAAGTCAGAGTTACCGCCAAAATTCTCATCTCCATGATTCATTCCACCATGACCTAATCAACTGTCTTGTCCCTCACCCTCAACATTCTATATCAACAGGAAGTACAAGTTTGGCAATCCTACAAGAATAATACATTGATACAGCCATTATATAACAAATGGAACTCTCCTCAAAGTTTTTATATATTTTATATTTATATATATATATATATATATATATATATATATATATATATATATGAAAAAATAAAAAAATAGAAGACCCATTGCCATATAGGTCATACAGAGACTGTATCAAAACTTTGATAAGTCATCTGTATCAAAGTTTTACTCATCCTACAACCACTTCACAACAGAAAGAAGTTAAAAACAAATAGTGGCCGGGAACTTGGAAGTAGTCTGTTAGAGCATGAACTTGTAAGCAGTCTATTAGAGCATTTTTATTAGATGGTGTTCAAAATTGTATCTTGAGATTCAAAAAAAAAAAAAAAATTAATTGCTAAATTACAACTTGATATCCTCAACTATTGGAGTTTTTAATTTGATACCATGAACTTTGATAGACATTAACTTAATATTCTTTTCTTATTTTTGATGTAATCGTGCTAATAAAAAAGAAAAATGACACAATTATTCCCCCTCCCCCCTTCTTCTTTCTCTAGCAACCCCCCCCCCCCCCCCCCTCTTTCTCCGACGCCGACAGCCGGAAGGGGAGGGAGGGGAGGACGCAACAGCAAGCAGTAACAGTTAGCAGCGGCGGCGGCCGCCGACGGGAGGCACGCGGCGGGGAGCGGCAACGGTAGCAGCCACCAGCGGTTGGGGCGCGTGCCAGGAATGAGGTACGGCGTGGAGGGGGTGGGGGAGGCAGCAATGGGGAGGGGGAGTAGGGGAAGAAGACGGGGATAGTTTGGTCAAATTTTTTTTAAAGAAGACGGGGATAGTTTGGTCAAATTTTTTTTAACGAAATTTTTTACAATGGACAAACAGAGGATATCAAATTAAAAATATTAATTGAGATAGGGTATTAAGTTAATATCTATCAAAGTTCAGGATATCAAGTTAAAAAGTTTGAATAGTCGAGGGTATCAAATTGCAACTTAGCCAAAAAAAATTGTAGAATGAGATGGATTTGTATAAGAATAGTAGAAAATGATAAAATGACATTTGGTCCCAAAGATTGTGTGGTCAAAATCTAATGTGAAAAAAAACATAATGTAAATCTAGAATCTAAAAATTGGGGCTCCATTGAAACTTAATATTCTACAAAATGAATTCCTACATTCTGAATCTATAAATTCTCAGGCCCAACCTATAGCCCATGTGGGTGGTTGGACCTGAAAATCTAGAAATTGGAACTTGTGATGGTCTTACTATTAAACCAAATGAGTTTCTAAATTCTGAATATAGAATCTAGCTTCTGGAATGGACCTTACTAATGATGCTCTTATTAGCATATTCTATGTGACAAGAACACAAGATCTTTCAAATATATATATATATATATATATATATATATAAAAGAAAAGTTCAGCTTCACAATAAAACTTTTTTTCCAAATATATTCTTACATATATTTGCTAATCAAAAGTATTCAATAAAGTCAATAGGAAAATCTAAGGCAATTACAGAAGCCGACTTTTGGTCTTCCTAAATAATCTTACATATAGATATAAAGTAATAAATAATTTAATAATAATTTAAAATAATTAAGATAATTGTATTTTAGTTTTTCTAATAAAGATTAGCATAATTATAATAACTATCTTTTAGTCTTCCTAATAATAATATATAAAATACGTACAATACACATGCAGTATAGTGTCTTGATGCATGTAGAAGTTATTAGAAGAGTTCCATCAAAAATGATGATATATATATATATATATATATATATATATATATATATATAGCCAAGATCCAGTCAAATATACTTTATCTTAATCTTCCTCTTCAAGGCTATCAGTCCAGACTAGTAGTATGGTCTGGCGAGTTTCCGCGTAGAACAATTATCATCAGTTATTGCTAATGCTCTTCTTCTATCTGCTCCTCTCTTTCCTCAGAAATCAACACCATGACTTGAAACTACTAAACTGGTTTTAATTCATTAATACGTCCCCATCACTTACAAAGAATACTTCCACAGTTCCTAGAATGTGTCGGTTTACATCCATTAACTCCAGTTCCTAGCATTTGTCAGTTTCTGCATGAACCAACTGATTGGTGAGACTTCAGAAAATTATGATTCATATTCCTGCTTGCCATTCTATACTGGTCTCATTGTATTTCCAAATATATCAGAAAGATCAAAGAAAAGAGGAAAAATTCTACTGGGCACAGATATCTCTGTTGTCTATCATCCATGCATTGCACCATAAAGAACAATGGAGTATATCAAGTCGACTACAATTTTGCTACAGCAAATACACTACAGGCCATTCCAAGAAAATCTTCACCACATCAACTCCAGTTGCCTTGCCAATACCAAGCAGCACTTGTGTTAAAAACGCAAACATCCAATAATAGTACAAACAACCACCCTTTAATCTCTTCAATGACCGTTACAAACATTCAATAATTTCGGTCAACAGAAATGACATTTGGGTACGACCAATGCCGAATGATGATGGGTTGGGAATCAGATACGTTTGGCTCGAATTACAAAACACAGATGATAGAGGTCAATCTCCACTTGCACAACCCCTGCAGCCACAGTGAACACATTCTATGACCTTCTCTTCTCTCAGGTGTTTGGGGACACGGCAGACACAAGTGGTTGCAAAGTTGTGATCTCGCGGCTGGATGCACCGGAGGCAGCAAAGGCGCTCATAACCTGACTGCAAAAGCTCGGCATGAAGTTACAAAATTAGATAACAAATATTAAACGGTCAAGCTTTAAGTAAAAAATGCAAATGTCAAGAAAAGAGGTCTACAAGAAGACAGTGAGGGGAAACTGTGCAACAGACTCTTAACTTGAAAAAAAAATAGTATCAGTCTTGTTTATCAGTAAAACCTATAAAAAAAAAAGGTGCAATATGAAAAGATCCCAATCGGGGATGTAATATAAAAAGACATGAAGAATCCATTCGGAAACTGGTCTGGTTCTTATACCGAAAATTGATGGTACCTTTCACCTCCTTTCACTCAGTTCCTCAAGGGAATAAAGAACAAATATGTCAAACAAGAACAACGCCCTTTGTCAGCATAACACACATCATAACGTACCTTTCCGCTACAAGTTCGTGATGACAAGAGTTGAAGTGTTTGTTGTTGTTCTTGGCCCTTTGTCAGCATTACACACATCATAACCTACCTTCCACTATAAGCTCATGATGACAAACAATTTTGCGCTCTTCATCAGTATAGAAGTGTTTGTGTTGTTGTTCTTGGCCCTTTGTCAGCATAACACACATCATAACCTACCTATGACTATAAGCTCTTGATGACACAATTTTGCGCTCTTCATCAGTACAGAAACCTGGTTTGAGTCGAAGTGTTTGTGTTGTTCTTGGCCCTTTGTCAGCATAACACACAACATAACCAACCTTCCACTGTAAGCTCACGATGACAAACAATTTTGCACTCCTCGTGATTCAGTAAAGAAACCAAGTTTGAGTTGAAGTGTTTGTTGGTGGTTGTTCTCTCTTACATTATGAGTAATGTATTTGATATATGAAAAAGTGTATTATTTTTTGAGAAAAAAATTTCAGAGAGCCTTCAACTCAAACTTGGTTTCACAGATCCAGCCAACACGATGGTTGGACTTGGAAGTCTTAAAATGTATATTTTCTGAGGATCCATTTCATAGAGATCCAATAAAGCTCTACACTAGAAATTGGTCACCTAACACAACCCTGCTTTATTTAGACTTGGTAGCGGCAGCGAAAAATAAGACATGGGACAGTTCTGGAGTTGATGTCTTCCAAGCTTAAAATCCATATGGCCCTTGGCCCTTGATAATGGCTTACATGGGTCCTTCTCGAAACCAGTGCAATGAGCCCTGTATGCAAAGATAACCTCCCAAACCTATATATAGTGAAGAAAACCATCCTAGATCAAATTTCCTCAAGCCCATGATGCAGATAATGCATAATGACAGATCATAATTTCCAACAACAACAAACAATAGCAACAAAGCCTTTATCTCAATTTTTTGTGGTCGGCTATTTCAATTGCTTTAAATCTTAATTGTTCCATATACGTCTCCTGTTACACCTTTTACAATATACACTTAAGCATCATTGCTTTTGACACTCCCTCTTCCTGGCCAATATATAAAAACTTTTGGAGTTAAAGCACGGCCAACTAGCAAAAAGTGGTTCTATCAAATGGAAGTATGATCCAAATACCTTTGACTTGTCTTCAATTCAGGGCCAAGAAAACTAAGCCCATTGGAAGAGATTCCTTCGACATTCTACCCTATTAGACGACTCCTGAGTGATCTAGTGACACATCCTTCTTCACAAGTCTTTATACTTACCTCTTCACGGATATGGTGTCGGCCTTGGTATTTTTGGAGAGACACAATCTCCTATATGAGAGAAGGACTTCTACTTCTAGGAAAAAGACTTCTAAGATAAGTTCGTGGAATCTAGTAGGGGAAGAAATAAATAATAGAACTAATACAAGTCAATACTAGTATCACTCAGATTCATTGACTGTTGACCACGCAAGTCTTCTCTCTTTTTCTCGTATATACATTATTGTACAAACTCGTGTAGCCACAGCCAGCCCATGTGGCTAGCCCAATGATAAGCACATAATACACCGTGAATAGTCCTAGCTTAGCTGCTGAAACATTAAAATTTTGGTGACTGTACCCAACTCCTATGATTACCATGTAACTTTATATTTATGATTACTTTGAACGAAAAGAAAGATAACTGTATAATCACTATGAAAAAAGAAGGGGAAAAAAAAACTTCTAAGGCATGATTTAGAAATGAAGGAAGGACAAATGTCTTCTTCTCCGTAACAAAAAATTGTATATGAGGTCCCAAAGAAAATTTTGTTGCATGATAAGTCCAACATCCATATTCAAATCTGTATAACTCTAAATGGATGACAATGAGTGGCAATTTAATGGCAGGGAAGTAAGGTCTTAAAAGCACAAATTAAAATGAAGTTGCCTGCAGTGTAAGGTACATGAATTTGTGCTACAATCCATGCCCCAAATGTTGGGAACATAAGCTAGCCAATAGCTTAAAAAGGAATGTATTATCACTATTCTATAGGGTGTTAAAAGCAAAAGAAGTTGCCTGCAGAGTAAGGCACATGAATTTGTGCTACGTTCCATGAACCTAATGTTTGGAACATAAGATAGCCAATAGCTTAAAAAGAACGGATTATTAGTAAATATTCTATCTTAAGCAGGAATCTTCTTGGAAAACTCAAAATTATAATAGCACTATCAACAGTTCCTACAGTAAGGTCCCTATACATTATTATAACCACAGGTCAACCGAAAAGACTACACACCAAAAGGAGTTTCGGACAGTAGGCCAAGGATGAACAAATGATGGTAATCATGCAATAACCCATCATTGCATTTAACTGATTAATAATCTCTAATCTAATAGAGATATTTTGGAAATATAATATTCAATTCCAATAGCAGCTCTAGGGAAATGAGGGGGGAGAGATGGACAAGAGATACCTAGGAGTAATAGTTACTGTTATTTAGGATCCCATTCATCATGACGAAAAAAATTAGGATGATGTGCAAGACTGTTGAATGGAGAAGTACTTTAGAGCACTAGTTTATGATTTGTGGGATACAATTGAAGTAGCCATGCTCTATGGATAGAAGTGTTGGATAATTAAGAAACATGTCCAAAAACTAGTCAATATGAGATTACTAAGATTGATGAGTGGAAATACATAAAGAGATATATTGCACGAACACCGAAAATAGTGGCAATACATAAAGAGCTATATTGCCCTGACACAGAAAATGGTGTTTGTATCCGTAACTTGTATGTACCTGTATCAGTATAAACATATCTTGTTTGTACCCGTATCAATGTCTTTATTTGTGCAGAACATGTGAATAACTAGTAGCTGCTTGAAAATGTACATATCCCATATATATATCGTGTCTTTGTTACCATTTGTATCTATTATTCGTACACCATAGATTAAAAGATAGGATAAAAATGAGTGTATTAGTGGAAAGTTGGAGGCAATGACAATTGAGGATGAGATAAGAGAAAATCGTCTTATGTGGCTTTGACACTTGCAATGCAGACTAATTGATGCTCCCATAAGGAGGAGCAATAAAATAGTGGTTAAGGGAGTCACTAGGACCAGAGGCATGACTAAACGAACATGAATTGAAGTTCAAAAGCATACGTGGTTTTTGTCTGTATTACAGGGAAGCTGAATGGAAGAAGATGAAGAAGATTCAATGAACGGCCCCAAATTTTGGCATAAAGGCTCTTTTGTTGTTATAATTTAATTGATAGCTCTGCATTCGAATAATAAGGTCCGTAGTTCTGACAACCGATTGCAATAAGAGCTCTCCTGCTAGTTCTTAACAATAATTGATTGCAAATAACCCCCAAACACTAATAGCGAAAAATCCCAAAGGACTATCTCTATGGGGTTACACATGTCAATTGGCCGATAAATTATTGTTAAACCCCAAATTATTTATACATAATTAAGAGAAGGGACACAATTGAGGGGTATATATAAGTACAGATTTTGAAGCACAAAATGATAATCCATACTTGAAGTTGACCCCCATAGATAATACTAGTATAATACAACGAGATTCTCTTTTCATCATCATTGTTGGGAGTTATTTAACCCTACCCTTTTAACAATGACAATGTGCACCATCTCGAAACACTAGTAACCCATGCTGCGGGAACAAAAATACGACACGACAGGCGGCTACGGGAAGTCAAACACTGGCACCAATTTTGGCGTGTTCTAATGTGAGTTGGAGTCTCGGTATTGTGTCCAGTACACTTCCAAAACGACGTGATCAGTGTCCATGCTTGCTAGCTCCTAACATTAACACAAAGTTAAAAAAAATTCCCAAACAAAACCATGTAATAGATAGAATCTCAACGGCAACGAAACATAAAAAAGGTAGGGCATAACAATGTCACCTTCTTCCACTTGGCGATCAGATTGGCGTCGGCGTACCCCTGGTCCAGACAGAACTCGTAGAGCTCCTTCGATATCTCCTTCCTCCGATAGTAAAGGTCATATATGTACCTACTCTTCTGATGCGCGATTCTGAAAATGGGCCACAAAGCCTCGCACTTCCTCTTCCCGTCGTGGGGGTCGTTCTCGGCTGCCAGACGAAACGAAAACAAAAATTTCAGCGAACCGAACATATCAACTTCTCATTTTGGGAATGAAAATTCTAAATTTACGCACCTTCCCTCATCTTCGCCTCTAGTTCGCGAAGAGTGGGCTCGATGAGCTCCCATCCCTCTGGATACTTGACGCGGCTCGTCTTTATTTTAGGCATTCTAGTGCAAATCTTGCAGAAACCCTAAATCTAAGAGTGAAAATTTTCAAAATTAGTACCAGATCTTGAAATTATCTTTGTTAACAAATATGAGTAGAAATTGGCGTCCGAAAAGTCACCTAACCCTAAAATCAAAGAAGAAGAAAAGAGAGAAGAAGAACTGACCTGAAATTAGGGTTTTGCTGTGAAGAATCTATCGCTAAGGTTAGGGTTTTAGGAGCGAGGGGGAGAGAGAGAGAGAGAGATCGGGAAGGATTTGATAGAGTAGGGAATCGGATTGAGAAAGCTGTTTTGATGTGCCTCTTTCACTATGCACCTTTCGTGCCATTCGTTAGTTGGACGAAAATATGTGCCTAATATTTGGGCTTTTGATAAGAGTACTACAACTTTTACTTGGGATTAGCTCAGGATTGGGACTAGCCCATTAATGAGCAAAGTTTACTCACACTAGCCCATTAGTTTACTCATACTAGCCCACTTTAAAACCCTTCTTCCCAAACACTCTCAAACCCTCCCCACCCCACCGGAGCCCTCCCCCCTCCCGCCGTCCTCCTCCGCCTCCTCCCCCGTCCTCCACCGCAGCCTCCCGTCGTCGTCGCCGTCAAAACCAAAAAAGAAAATGAAAAAATAGAAGAACTGTCAAAATTTGACATATATGTTGATTTTTAGGACTGTCAAAATTTTGACAGTCCTACCAATTGGAAGTACTGTCAAAATTTTGACAGTCCTAAAAATTCAGACTGTCAAAATTTTGACAGTCCTACCAATTGGAAGGACTGTCAAAATTTTGACAGTCCTAAAAATGTATGTTGAATTTTTAGAACTGTCAAAATTTTGACAGTCCTACCAATTGGTAGGACTGTCAAAATTTTGACAGTCCTAAATTTTTTGACATTGACAGTCGACAGTCTAAAAATCATGATCTAAAAATTTTCACTGTCAAAATTTGACATATATGTTGATTTTTAGGACTGTCAAAAGTTTGACAGTCCTAAAAATATATGTTGAATTTTTAGGACTGTCAAAATTTTGACAGTCCTTCCCATTGGTAGGACTGTCAAAATTTTAACAGTCATAAATTTTTTTTTCTGTTAATTTTTTTTTGTTAATTGTTGGGGGGGCCAATTTCAAAATATCCTTAAAATTTCAATCCTTAAAATTTGCTAAAGTATTCTGTTATTTAAAATAGTAAATTTATTATTGGTACATTAAATATTTTGTAAAAAAAAAATTACAAAAAGTAAAATTTGGAGGTCGAAACATCGTTTTTTTGCGATTCTAAAAATTTGGAAAGTCCGTCAAACGGTAAAACGGTTTATCCCGAAGTACTTTTCCATACGGTCATTTTGGCACAAACTGAAGCTTGTTTCGATCTCCCAGTCAAAAGTTATGATACTTTAAAGTTTTATATTTTATATTTTTGCCTGTAATATGTACGTCTTACTTCGGATGAAAATTCTCTCTACACGAATTGTGTTACTCTCGTCGAAAACATACAAATAGACCTATTGTGTGACGAAAAACGATTTGAAAACAAATAGTTATGGCTGTTTGAAGTCTGATCGACGGCAGACGTAATATTCGTACGGTAGATTTTTTTTTTTTTGGGTTCAATGATAACATATTTTATTTTGGATTTGGATGTTAAACTAAATAAAAAAAATCAAAATCCAAAACTAACTAAATAGAAATAAACTTTAAAAAAAATCTTGACAATTAAAATGAGGACTGTCAAAATTTTGACAGTCCTCATTGTTTGTG
Source organism: Iris macrosiphon (assembly GCA_036927795.1). Taxonomy (NCBI): domain Eukaryota; kingdom Viridiplantae; phylum Streptophyta; class Magnoliopsida; order Asparagales; family Iridaceae; genus Iris; species Iris macrosiphon. The sequence goes on along the minus strand of JAYESA010000004.1, from coordinate 30,237,988 downwards.
GGACTGTCAAAATCCTGACAGTCCTAGTTTTAAATAAAATTTTCAGTGGGTTAAAATTAGGACTGTCAAAATTTTGACAGTCCACATAGCTTGTGGGACTGTCAAAATTATGACAGTCCTAACAATTTGTAGGACTGTCAAAATTTTGACAGTCCTTCCAAGTGGTAGGACTGTCAAAATTTTGACAGTCCTGACTATAACAATTTGGGCTAGCCCCAAGTAACTTTTAGGATGGCAAACTTGTAATTTTTTTGTAAATTTCCAATGGGCTAGCCCCGAGTAAATTGTGCAGTGCCCTTATAATTACCCAATATTTGGGAAGAAGAATGGTGCATTAAGTCCGGCTCATCCAATAATTTCTTGGATTATGGGTGAGCATTATTTAGTTTTAGACCGAAAATCGAATCGAATCGAATAACAGATTTTGTAAACCCCCAGATTTTTCAGGATTTTAAAAATAAATTTTCGGAATTTTTCTGATATTTTTAACTAATTAAAATCAAGGTATTCTGGTTTTAAATAATTTTAAATATTTTATTAAATATTAAAATAGTATAAAAATAATATTTTTGCGTGTAAAATAAAATATTAGACATGGGGTAATTTTCCTGGAATTTATTGGACCCCAGAACTATTTTTAAAGACCTAAAAATTAATATTTTTATTAAACCCAAAATAAATCCGGTTTAGTGAACCAAACCGTGCTGAACCGAACTGAACCCTGACTCAGACCCAAACCCTAATTTAAAACCCTAACGGGTCGGATCCATCAACCCGACCCGTACCCGCGACCTGTACCCGACCCTTACCATAGCGGGTCGGATCCGGACCCGAATCCAGAACCCGACCCGCAATCCGACCCGACCCGACTGCAACAGTAAACCCCAAATTCTTCCCCGACCCTTCGTCTCTCTCACCCTAGCCACCGCGCCTCCCCGCTGAGCTCCCCGCCTTCACCTCGCCGCTCCCTGCTGCACCTGGACCACCACGAGCAGCCGCTGCTTCTTCCCCGAGCCTCCGGCAACGATTCCTCCACCGGACTCCGCCGCCTACGACCAGTAGCATCCCCGGCCGCCACCAGCGCCGCCACCGAGACCAGCAGCCGCCTCCGCCGTGCCCTAGCCGCAGAAACCCTAGCAGCCGGTCGTGCCGCGTCGCGCCGCCTCGCGGAATCGCGTATTTTCAGTCATCTTCGGAGCCCTGTTCAGGTGACTATTTCTCTCTCCTCGCTGTCCCGTTTTCAGTTCCGTCTGCTGTGACGCGTAGACTGCGTGACCCTCTCGAACCCAGTGCAATTTGTTCGGGGTATCGCGTCCTGTGACGGTCGCAAACTGTGACCCAAAATCAGGAAAATAGATACCATGATTTTTCCCGGAACTGGGTGCGCCCCGCTAAACGGGACTACTTGGTCGTGTGCGGACTTCACCGAAAGGTGCGCGCCGTTAATACGGACATGTGGGATTTCGCGAAAGTTGATTTGGATGTGCGTGCACACCGGAATCAACGCGTATCCGTCGACAACACCCCGTATCGGCCTTGTTCTGGAACTCGTTGTAACTTCGTGTACGCACGTCTTATCGAAACGAAACTTGCGCCATCGGACTCGTAGCAATACGCTGGTCCTGTGACCCAAGTTTGGTTCGATTCTGAGAACGTTGACAAAATCGCGTATCGTGGGCCCCACATCTCCACTTGACGGGCGATTTTGTGATCGGCTCATCGAAATCCAGTTCTGGACGTTCCGATGGGTTCGTATCATCGTTCTGGACTTGTTGACACTAAGTTTGACGAATTTGGAGAACATTGTCTCTGACACGTTTTTCGGTGCGAAGCGGACCATATGTGGACCCCGCTTTGACCAGAAACTGTCACTTTTGTCCTGTGTCCAAATTGGACTCATGGACAGGCAATTCTAGCTATTTGATATCTTCTGAACCTGATGGTAACGTTTATTTCAGCATTCGGAGGAGTACCTGCAGATTCCGCTGATACCAGAGCAACAGTTGGAGCCAGGATCACAGGCAAGTGTACCTTACCATACTTGCAGCATTTGTTTATACTATTCTCTTGATTTATTACTGTAATATCTCTGTTCAACCTAGGACCGTGTGACATTACTTAGCGTCCGAATAATATTCGGGTGTCAACGTCGTACGCGGAGTTGTGTAACGTCACCTAGATATGGATATCGAGACCCTATATATTCTCGTGCTTGCATTATCAAGTACGTCATACCTCAGGACACATGACACTATGCATGAGACATAATCTTCCTGAGATATTCATGGTGATTCTGTATAGGTTACACGTTTCATGACATATTCTTTATACACGTGCTTAGATCTCATTATGACTTGCTGCATTAGATATGATCTTGCGTGTCATGGACATGAGACGTGTGATTACATTGGGTGGGGAGAGACACACAGGCTACAGGCTAATTTATATATATATTTATTATGGTGAGGCCTTAGAGTCTACATCAGAGCTAGGCACTCTACTAGCGATATCACTGCTACCGGCTCCCCGACACCGAGCTTGTAGTGGTCTCAGCCTGGGTTCTAGTGATGCTCTCATCTTGCATAACACTTAGCTGGTTATATAGTTTACCCTATTGATTCATTTATTATTGTACTGCATTTATTATGGCTTGAGTTATTCTTGTACTTGCTATGTCCCCTGAGGACCTGGATCCGGATTATGTCCCCAGGTTTAGCAGAAGAGATCTATCCCGAGGTATACGGGACAAGAGCATTAGCAGGAGCAGAAGCAGGAACAAGAGTAGGTGCATACATTGGAGTAGTACCAGAAACCGAGAATGAGGTGATTGCTGAGGATTTCTTCTGAGTATATGCTTTATCTATACTCAGTATTTGTTGTTGTTATAATCTTCTATTTCTTATCTCTTGACTATTGTACCAGACTTATTATAGGGTTGTTCCCCGAGTTATGTTTATTGAGACTTGATATTGCATTATGATTCTGATATTGATGTATTCATTTCTGTGGATGAGATTAGTATATTAGACCCTTATTGTTGTATTACAGCTTAAGTACACCATGATGGGTCCATTAAATTGGGTTTGTCCATCGGTGTGTGCTGCTGGCCATTGCCACGTGTCTAGTCCCTCGATATTTTGGGACTGAGACGTGACATAATTTTTGTGGTGGCCCATGTAGGTCAACGACTAAACTGTTCGGTTTCAACTTAGGGACCGAGCAAGCCTGCGACAATGATAGGATAAGTTATAGGATCTCATCCACTTGCTTGAATCGTTCTTGATCACTATATCGGATTCGAATTTCTTGACTTGCATCCTGCCTTAATTCCTCTGTGCGCCTCTTATAGTTTTTTTTGGATGCAGAGTAATGGATCAATGAGCAAACGACGAGACTCCTGTAGGATCACCACGAGGTGCTATGGTAACCAACGAAGATGAAGAGACACCAGTAGGTGAAGGTCAATCAGCTCAACAACGCAGTCAAGCAAACAGTTAAGCTAACAAGCATATGTACACATTTAGTAAAGTTTTGCCCAAGCTGGGATTCGAACCAAAGCCCACTCCTCCCCTCCCTTACCGGTGAGTGCTATCACTGGCCCACCCCCTTGGTGGTTTTGCTGGTAGAAAGTTAGCTGATCCGAATGCAAAATATCTTGGCAGATGAGCAACGGTTGAGAAGAGAGTTAATTGGCGTTTTGTCGAGCATCTTTCAGTGCACTCAAACAGTGAAGCTAACAAGCATATGTACACTATGATTTATTTCTGTCCCCTACACAAACAGTGAAGCTAACAAGCATATGTACACTATGATTTATTTCTGTCCCCTACACATACATGTCGAAGAATTAAAAGATATGTACCAGAGGTACCTGAGCTAACTTACATCCTAGGATATCTGTGATCTTCACATGCAACTAACAGGAGGACATGCAGAACCTACTCATATATATATATATATATATATATATATATATATATATATATATATATATATATATAAGAAGATTTTATCCCTGATGTTCTATTGCATCTTAACTTGCATGACTTTGATTCTCAGGTATAGTAAACTTGTGATGTGAGTGTCACACCCTAACTATCTTCAGATGTCAGGATCTGTCTTCCTGGGTAATAAGCTCAAACCGTATGACCACCACAGTTCCTATTGTTGCATTTGATATTTTCACTGGTGTGCGAGTTTCTGCCGCCTTTCCAGGATCCTTCGGAGACCCAAATTAAACTACCAACCAAATTGTGATAGCTTGTCTGAACGCATCAAGCTTTCCAGGATATATGTGCCCAGGTTTTTCTGCCCCTTGCATTTATAGCTTATCTTCCCTATAGTGAGAATTATAGCACACCCAGGCATCAATGAATTGTGTCCATCATTACAAGAATATATTTAGTCGGGTGTTACTATTTTGTTTAATTAGTACTGAGAATTCATCTTTTCACCATGTAAAGCCCCCAAATACAGCACACATATTATTTTACCTCAGCAAATTCATCACCAACAATATCATAGATTTTAGCCCAATACCTTTGGAGTTAGATAGCTTCGAACCAACTGACTGGATTCATTATTGTGGTCCTCTCCTGTGGACGTGATTGGTATATGCTAAGATGTTGATGTATTGGTGCAAAGATCTTTCCCAGTCTTCGTGGACAAGATGTTGATCATGTCCCCAACAGAATCTCTTTGAATTGGACGGAGTTGATTCTCAAAATATTCTAATTGTTACTCTGAATATATATAATTTCTGGAAAAAAAAAATCCTATAAAAGGATCTGGCTTCTTATATAAGTTGAGTGAACCTTCATAAAGAAGGTTCTTGGAAATATTGACATTCAGGTGTTTGCTAGAATGGTAGGTTGGTGATAAAAGATATCATAAAAGTTCCTTCTAGTATCGGATGATTGGATACAACCTGATCACGACAAAGAGATCAAAATGATACAGAAGGCTTTTGAAGGATAAAAAAAAAAATCAAAAATAATCCTACAGTAGCAAGTTAGAATAGCAAGCGAACATGTGATACTAAAAAACCAAGAGATTAGTATCAGTATTTCTGTTAGTATCAGTCCTTTTGTTAGTCCAACAGTTGTCTAGTCCTGTGTTTTTGTTTGTGCCAGTTATTTCTTATTATGATTCAATCTACTACCAACCACATACAGAAATTAGTCTTTTGTAGGGAGTCCCTTGACACGATGCAAAGGCTTGCAGGGATACGTGTTCAAGTCACTAAAACAGGATCTTCCTTCAATGGAGGCAATGCTTGCATACATCTTGAATCCTTGAGACCTGCATTAGATGAACCTACTAGAACACCCTTATATAGATGGCCTGGAATTAAAAGATATGTACCAGAGGTACCTGAGCTAACTTACATCCTAGGATATCTGTGATCTTCACATGCTACTAACAGGAGGACACGCAGAACCTACTCATTTATATATGAAGATTTTATCCCTGATTTTCTATTGCATCTTAACTTGCATAACTTTGATTCTCAGGTATAGTAAACTTGTGATGTTAGTCACACCATAACTATCTTCAGATGTCAGGATCTGTCTTTCTGGATAATAAGCTTGTTGATATGGTATGTTGGGTGTCATATTTAAGTATAGTATAAGCACATGGGAATATCCTGAGAACATATTTGGGATGCCAGAATATGTCACAGGATATTCCATTATGAGATTATTGTCATAATGATTGAAATCATTGTATTAATGACTGTAAGGCTATATAATGCCAATGAGACAATCAATAAAATTATCAACTAATTTCAACATGGTATCAGAGCCAAGTTTCCACAAACCCTAGCCGTCACCAAGCTTCCACAAACCCACAGGAGGATTTCCGAAGACTTGGGACTGTGGTACCTAGATCGAGAAGGACTGGACTCAGCATTGGTATCTATGGCAGAGAAGACTGGCATGGAAGGACTGCAGCAGAGGACTGAGGATACCTTGATACTCCATCATCGGAGGATGGGACATTCTTCCTTTGATACTCTAAGTAAGTTGTATCCAGAGATTTATGCAAAAACAAATAAAGAGAAATTAGTATGTGATGCGTGCGAGTTAGAAAAACTTACTAGGAGCTCATATGTTGGCACGGGTCATAGGAGCACTTTTGCTTTTGAGGTAGTACATTCTGATGTCTGGGGTCCATGTGCTACTAACACTATGAAAGGTTATAAGTACTTTATTTCTTTCATTGAGTGTGCCTCTCGTGTTACCTGGTTATATTTGATGAAAAATAAGAGTGATGTACCTGCTTGTTTTCGGGATTTCCATAAGCATGTCCAGACTCAGTACAAAGCAGTTGTGAAGGTACTGAGGTCTGACAATGGAACAGAGTATACCAACAGGACGCTTGCAGAATACTTGTCAGCACACGGAATACAGCATCAGACCACCTGTGCATACACACCAGCACAAAATAGAGTTGCAGAAAGGAAAAACAGACACCTTCTGGAGGTCGCAAGAAGTATGATGATCGACATGAATGTCCCACAGAGTCTGTGGGGGCATGCAGTGTTGACAGCAGCTCAACTCATCAACAGGATGCCCTCGAAGGTCCTCGGATGGAAGTCCCCATGTGAGGTATTGCAAGGCAATAATAGTGGAATACTCCCACTGAAGGTGTTTGGGTGTGTGTGTTTTGTGAAGGACAACAAGCCATCAGTTGGGAAACTTGACCCTAGAGCGGTCAAATGCATCTTCGTAGGCTACTCGGCGACCCAAAAGGGGTATGTGTGCTGGAGTCCAGTAGAGAAGAAGAAGTTTGTCAGTATGGATGTCCACTTTCGGGAGCATGAGCCATACTACCGCCAGGACGGAACTTCACACAACACGCCTAATACTGCCAGTATTAGGCGAGAGGGAGAGATGGAGAACTTTGTGGTAACCGATTTAGAAGTTTGGCATGGAGGCACGGAGAAGGGACAAGAAGGTGAAGGTGTTAGGCCTACGGCTCGGGGAGAGTTACTTACCTACAGCAGGAGAGAGAAGCAAACTGCAGGACCAGTACCGACAGTGCCAATGCCAAGTCCCTTGCCTACGTTCGTCCCAACTCCTGAGGCACCGACACCAACCCCCCTTCAGGTGATACCCCCTCCTTCACAAGATATCATTCCTCCTACTACTACTCCTCCCACACCACTATCTGTACGGAGGACTACTCGCAGCAATGCAGGAAATCCTCCAAACAGATATGGTTAGGATATTGCTCAGTTTATTTCTTATGACCATATCCCTTCTTCTCATGGAGCATTTATAGCATCTTTGGATAGTATTACTGTACCTAACAATTGGCAGGTTGCCAAGAACGATCCAAAGTGGAAAGCGGCAATGCACGAGGAGTTGGGAGCTCTGGAGAAGAACCACACTTGGGAGCTTGTGAGACTGCCAGAGGGGAAGAGAGCAGTTGGATGCAAGTGGGTCTTTACCGTAAAGCAGAACCCAGATGGACAGGTTGATCGCTACAAAGCTCGACTAGTAGCCAAAGGATACAGTCAGACGTACGGCATCGACTATGACGAGACCTTTGCACCAGTTGCAAAGATGAGCACTGTCAGGACTCTGATTTCTCTGGCAGCGAATGGTGGATGGAAGCTACACCAACTGGATGTGAAGAATGTGTTTCTTCACGGAGATCTAGTGGAGGAGGTGTACATGGAGATACCACCAGGATTTGGCACCAATCAGACAGTAGGCAAGGTCTGCAGGTTGAAGAAGTCCCTCTATGGACTGAAGCAGTCTCCTCGAGCGTGGTTTGACAGATTCAGAAGGGCGATGATAGGGATGGGATATCAGCAGATCAATGCTGATCATACTGTGTTCTTCCGTCGGAGTGGAGGCCATATCACCATGCTTGCGGTGTATGTGGACGATATGATTATCACAGGAGATGATGAGCAGGAGATCGCCCAACTCAAAGGAAAGCTTGGCAAGAAATTCTAGGTGAAGGATCTCGGCCTTCTTCGGTACTTCCTTGGGATTGAGATTGCTCGAGAGGCAGAGGGGATTGTTCTCTCTCAAAGGAAGTATGCACTGGACCTTCTCACAGAAACTGGGATGTTGGGGTCCAAACCTGCAGCGACACCAATAGATCAGAATGTTTTATAATTGTTAACCTGATAAGTTTTGAAAGATAACCTGGTTTTATAAAAAACTGTAATTTTCTAGATTTCCCTCATTTGGGAAATTGCATAACTTTTAATGCTTAGGAAAATAATTTTTCCTAGGTGCTCCTTGATTTTGATGTGTTTCGAACAATAGTTGCAACCGTGTCATCTCTGTTGACCGGTTAATCTTTGATTGCGAGGACGCAATCCTCTTAAGGGGGGTGTATTGTAATCCCCCTGATTTTCATAAATTTAAAATTTTGATTTATCACAATTTTCTGGGATTTTCTGGAATTTTCCTGTAATTAAATACCAGTGTTTTAATTATTCAATAATTTTTAATTGATAATAAATAATATTAAAATATTATAAAAATAATATTTTATGGTGTAAAATGAAAATCTAGACATAGGATATTTTTTCGGGAATTTATTGGACCCCGGGTGGATTTTTAATCACCTAAAAAGCTATTTATTTATTTAGTTATTTATTTATTAATTAATAGATTATTTATAACCCTAAACCCCCAGCCCACCGGCCCGGCCCATTCCCTCGGCCCAACCGGCCCAGCCTACCCATTTGGCCTTAACGGGTCGGGCGGGTCAGCCCAACCCGCACCCGTGAACCCGCTAGCCCGAATCCCCTTTCTCTGTAAACCGACGACTGCTCGAATCCCCGCCGGCGACCCTCCGACTTCCGGCAACCGCCCGCCGCCGCCACTCTCCATCTTCCCCGACCCCTCGGTTCGGCTTCCCCGCACCCGGCGACCTCCTCCCTTCCTCTTCCGGCCAACGTCCGGCCGATTCCCATCCCCAATTCCCCTATAAAAGCCTCAGCAGCCGGCCGGAAAACCCTCTTCGACATCTCCTTCTCCGGTGATCGCCTCCACTCCCAGCCACCCTCCGCCCGGCTCCCTCGACCACTCTCCGACACCAGAACCCTCGCCTAGCTCCTCCACCGCATCCAACCCTCTCCGCTGCCCAGAACTCGGCGCCACCCCACCGTGCTCGACTCTCCCCGCAGCGCTCCGCCGAGCCCGTGCCGCCTCAGCGCCGCCGTGTGCCTCACCGCCCAAGCCCGGTCGGCCTCCCCGTCGCAGAGCTGCCGCAGAGCCGCCGTCTCCGTGTCCAAAACCCAAGCCCTAACCCTAGACGCTGGATACGGACACGGCTTGAACAGAACCTTGACGCGTGTCGGACACGGAATTAATTCGGGTTTTTCTGACTCTGTTCAGGTAACTGTAACTCTCTGCTTGGTTACCCGTTTTCAATTCCGTCTTTTGCGTTGCGTAGCCTGTATGACCCTCTCGGTGCCCGTGCAAACTGCTCGGGGCATCGCGTCCTGTGGCGATCGCACACCGCGATCCAAAACAGGAAAAATTAACGACCCTGTTTCACCCCGGAATCGAGTACGCCCCGCCAAACGGGACGACTTGGTCACGTGCGGTCTTTACCGATACGTCAGCGTCGTTGATACGGACGTGCGGGATTTCGCAGAAGTTGATTTGGATGTGCGTGCACACCAGAATCAGTGCGTATCCGCGGACACCGGCCCGTATCCGACCATTCTGATTCTCGCTGTAACTTAGTGTACACAAGTCAGATCGAGACGAAACTTGCGCCATCGGACTCGTAGCAATACGCTGGTCCTGTGGGTCAAGTTTGGTTCGATTCTGAGAACGTTGGAAAAATCGCATGTCGTGGGCCCCACAGGCTCCACTTGACGGGCGATTTTGAGAACGGCTCATCGGAATCCAATTCTGGAAGTTCCGTTGGGTTCGTATCATCGTTCCTGACCTGTTGACACTAAGTTGGACTGTTTTTGAGACCTTTGACCCTGACGCATTTTTCGGTGCAAAGCGGCCCACATCTGGACCCCGCCTTGACCCGAAAATGACGTTTTTGCCCTTGTCTCCAAACTGGACTCAAGGACAGGCGTTTCTAGCTGATTGACATTTTCTGAATCTGATGGTGATATTTGTTTCAGCAGCCGGAGTACTGCCTGCAAATCCAGCTATTGCCAGAGCTACACTTGGAGCTGAAAACCCAGGCAAGTGTACCTTGCCATAAAAGCAGTTTAATGATTCATTTCTCTTGATTTATTTTCCTGTGATTATTGTACTTGCTCAACCCTAGGGCCGTGTGACTTGCTTAGCGTCCGATCATAGTCGGGTGCCAACACCGTACGCGGGGTTGGGCAATGTCATTTAGAGGTGGAAATCGTGACATTTATATTCTTGTACTTGCCCTATCAAGTACTTATTACCCAGGACACCTGACACAGAGCATGAGACAGAATCTTCCTGAAATATTCAAGGTGATTCTGAGTAGGTTCCAGGATTTATGACTTAAACATTACATTCCTAGACATTATGTTCATAGATATGGTATGACTTACTGCATTAGATATGATCGTACGTGACGTGGACATGAGGCATCGTGGACATGATATGTATGATTACATTGGGTGGGGAGAGACACACAGGCTACAGGCTGATTATATATATAAATTCATAGTAAACACATAGTAAAATTCATAGTATAGCTGCTACCGGCTCCCAGACACAGAGCTTGTAGTGGTATCAGCCTAAGTTTAGTGATGCTCTCAACTTGCATTTCACATAGATGGTTATATAGTTGACCCTATTGTTTCATTAACTGCTTTACTGTATTTATTTTGGCTTGTGTTTTCTTGTACCTTGCTATGTCCTCTGAGGACCTGGATCCGGATTATGTCCCCAGGATTTGCAGACGAGGTTTATCCAGAAGTCTACGGAACAGGTGCTCTTCACGGAACAGTACCCGTAGCTGAAGACGAGGTGATCGCTGAGGACTTCTCCTGAACCATTGCTTCGCCATGCTCAGTCGTTATTTCATGTTTAATTAAACTCTTTAATTTCTGTTTATGAGATCATTGTACCAGACTTATATCGGGTTGTTCCCCGAATACTTTGCTGAGACTGGATGTTTAAATTACTTTCTTTATTGCTGTTGATTTATATTCTTTTCTGTGGATGAGATTAGTTCTGAATTATTGTTATAGACCTTATATACAGCTTAAGTATGCCCGATGGATCCATTAAATTGGGTTTGTCCATCGGTGCATGCTGCTGGCCATTGCCACGCTTCTCTAGTCCCTCGTCATTTTGGGACTGGGGCGTGACATGGTTTTTGTGGTGGCCCATGCAGGTCTACGACTAAATTGTTCGGTTTCAACTTAGGGACCGAACAGGCCTGCAATAAGAATAGGATAAAGTTTTAGGATCTCATCCACTTGCTTGAAAACGTTCTTGATATCTGTATCGTATTCAAATTAACTTTTGACTTGCATCTTGCCTTGAATCCAGTGCGCTTCTTATGTTTTATTTTGATGCAGACTAATGGATCCAAGAAGTGGAGACGAGAATCCCTTGAGTACACCACACGATGCTGTGGTCACTTATAATGAAGGAGTGACACCTGAAGACCGAGGGCAATCTTCTCAAAACGATCAAGAAGCACCGCATAATTCAAGGTTCCGGCGTGATGACATCCCGCCGCCTCCGCAGTTCGTTCCACCGATGCCTGTATTCCCACAAGGGCAACCTATAGACGGGCAGCAGATATTTCAAATGATCTACGCAATGATGCAAGCCCAACAACAAATTCATCAGGAGGCGCATCGTCAGGAGGCAGAGTACCTGAGAACCAGCCTAGTAAATGCATTGGAGCAAGTGAACCCACAAGCTAGGCGACCAGCAACGGGATCTATCACCGATTTCCGTCAACTCAAGCCCCGTACCTTTTCGGGCAAGGAAGGACCAACTGAAGTGCATGAGTGGCTCACCAACATACAACACCAGTTGGAAGCAGCTGAACTTCCAAGAGAACGTTGGATGACTGCCGTCAGAATGCAATTGACGGATAATGCTCATCACTGGTGGTTATCTGAAGAGACCAGGCTCGGACCAGATCGAGTTACTTGGGAAGAGTTCTCCAGACTCTTCCAGGAGATGTACATACCAGCTATCGCTCGATCAGAACTGAGGGACAAGTTCAATCGCCTCACTCAGGAAGCTATGACGGTGGAAGAGTACAACGCCGAGTTCATTCGTCTAAGTCGCTTCGCCCCAGCATTAATCCCAACAGAAGAAGAGAAGGCCGAAAAGTTTTTCGACGGCCTTAACATCGAGTTGCAGAAGCTAATTGGATCTGTCGCACCCACTTCGTACTCGGACGTTCTCGCTGCAGCCCGACGCATGGAACGCGTCACCAGGAGAGAGACCGGTCTGAAACGGTCTTCTACAGCAGCCAAAGCACCACAAGAAGAAGCTGCAAAGAGGCCTCACATACACCAGCAACCCAGAGCCTCTCCGCAGACAGTACCTACATGTCAATACTGTGGCAAGATAGGCCATTTAGAGAAGGACTGCAGACGCAAGTTGGGATTGTGCTTGATTTGTGGAACCAATCAACATTTAGCCAAGGATTGTCCTTATCATCGAGGAGGAGTACCAAGGATAAACCAACAAGCTCTACCAGCACCAGGAGGGTATCAACCAAGGCCACCCTTGGCACCGCAGGCAGCACTCTTCCAACAAACCCAGCAGCAGCAGCAGCAGCAGCAGAGGAATCCACCAGGACGCGGCCAAGTTTTCGCAATGACTGTGGGAGACGCGCAGAACCAAGGAGTAGCAAATGCGCGTAAGTTTTTATAGTTTATGTTTCTAGTTTTGCATTATTTTGTGCCTGCTGGTTCGTGACCCTAGACCTAACCTGGAAAATTTTAACTTGTTAACCTAGTAATTTAATTTGAACTTGCAAACAACCTAGAGTGTTTTATAATTGATAACCTAGTGTTAACTTAGAAATTTTGAACTTGATAATAACCTAGAATGTTTTAAAATTGTTAGTCTAAAATGTTTTATAAAGGATAAACTAGTGTTAACCTAGTAATTTATTTTTGAACTTGCCAATAAATCAGAATGTTTTATAATTGTTAACCTGATAAGTTTTGAAAGATAACCTGGTTTTATAAAAAACTGTAATTTTCTAGATTTCCCTCATTTGGGAAATTGCATAACTTTTAATGCTTAGGAAAATAATTTTTCCTAGGTGCTCCTTGATTTTGATGTGTTTCGAACAATAGTTGCAACCGTGTCATCTCTGTTGACCGGTTAATCTTTGATTGCGAGGACGCAATCCTCTTAAGGGGGGTGTATTGTAATCCCCCTGATTTTCATAAATTTAAAATTTTGATTTATCACAATTTTCTGGGATTTTCTGGAATTTTCCTGTAATTAAATACCAGTGTTTTAATTATTCAATAATTTTTAATTGATAATAAATAATATTAAAATATTATGAAAATAATATTTTATGGTGTAAAATGAAAATCTAGACATAGGATATTTTTTCGGGAATTTATTGGACCCCGGGTGGATTTTTAATCACCTAAAAAGCTATTTATTTATTTAGTTATTTATTTATTAATTAATAGATTATTTATAACCCTAAACCCCCAGCCCACCGGCCCGGCCCATTCCCTCGGCCCAACCGGCCCAGCCTACCCATTTGGCCTTAACGGGTCGGGCGGGTCAGCCCAACCCGCACCCGTGAACCCGCTAGCCCGAATCCCCTTTCTCTGTAAACCGACGACTGCTCGAATCCCCGCCGGCGACCCTCCGACTTCCGGCAACCGCCCGCCGCCGCCACTCTCCATCTTCCCCGACCCCTCGGTTCGGCTTCCCCGCACCCGGCGACCTCCTCCCTTCCTCTTCCGGCCAACGTCCGGCCGATTCCCATCCCCAATTCCCCTATAAAAGCCTCAGCAGCCGGCCGGAAAACCCCCTTCGACATCTCCTTCTCCGGTGATCGCCTCCACTCCCAGCCACCCTCCGCCCGGCTCCCTCGACCACTCTCCGACACCAGAACCCTCGCCTAGCTCCTCCACCGCATCCAACCCTCTCCGCTGCCCAGAACTCGGCGCCACCCCACCGTGCTCGACTCTCCCCGCAGCGCTCCGCCGAGCCCGTGCCGCCTCAGCGCCGCCGTGTGCCTCACCGCCCAAGCCCGGTCGGCCTCCCCGTCGCAGAGCTGCCGCAGAGCCGCCGTCTCCGTGTCCAAAACCCAAGCCCTAACCCTAGACGCTGGATACGGACACGGCTTGAACAGAACCTTGACGCGTGTCGGACACGGAATTAATTCGGGTTTTTCTGACTCTGTTCAGGTAACTGTAACTCTCTGCTTGGTTACCCGTTTTCAATTCCGTCTTTTGCGTTGCGTAGCCTGTATGACCCTCTCGGTGCCCGTGCAAACTGCTCGGGGCATCGCGTCCTGTGGCGATCGCACACCGCGATCCAAAACAGGAAAAATTAACGACCCTGTTTCACCCCGGAATCGAGTACGCCCCGCCAAACGGGACGACTTGGTCACGTGCGGTCTTTACCGATACGTCAGCGTCGTTGATACGGACGTGCGGGATTTCGCAGAAGTTGATTTGGATGTGCTTGCACACCAGAATCAGTGCGTATCCGCGGACACCGGCCCGTATCCGACCATTCTGATTCTCGCTGTAACTTAGTGTACACAAGTCAGATCGAGACGAAACTTGCGCCATCGGACTCGTAGCAATACGCTGGTCCTGTGGGTCAAGTTTGGTTCGATTCTGAGAACGTTGGAAAAATCGCATGTCGTGGGCCCCACAGGCTCCACTTGACGGGCGATTTTGAGAACGGCTCATCGGAATCCAATTCTGGAAGTTCCGTTGGGTTCGTATCATCGTTCCTGACCTGTTGACACTAAGTTGGACTGTTTTTGAGACCTTTGACCCTGACGCGTTTTTCGGTGCAAAGCGGCCCACATCTGGACCCCGCCTTGACCCGAAAATGACGTTTTTGCCCTTGTCTCCAAACTGGACTCAAGGACAGGCGTTTCTAGCTGATTGACATTTTCTGAATCTGATGGTGATATTTGTTTCAGCAGCCGGAGTACTGCCTGCAAATCCAGCTATTGCCAGAGCTACACTTGGAGCTGAAAACCCAGGCAAGTGTACCTTGCCATAAAAGCAGTTTAATGATTCATTTCTCTTGATTTATTTTCCTGTGATTATTGTACTTGCTCAACCCTAGGGCCGTGTGACTTGCTTAGCGTCCGATCATAGTCGGGTGCCAACACCGTACGCGGGGTTGGGCAATGTCATTTAGAGGTGGAAATCGTGACATTTATATTCTTGTACTTGCCCTATCAAGTACTTATTACCCAGGACACCTGACACAGAGCATGAGACAGAATCTTCCTGAAATATTCAAGGTGATTCTGAGTAGGTTCCAGGATTTATGACTTAAATATTACATTCCTAGACATTATGTTCATAGATATGGTATGACTTACTGCATTAGATATGATCGTACGTGACGTGGACATGAGGCATCGTGGACATGATATGTATGATTACATTGGGTGGGGAGAGACACACAGGCTACAGGCTGATTATATATATAAATTCATAGTAAACACATAGTAAAATTCATAGTATAGCTGCTACCGGCTCCCAGACACAGAGCTTGTAGTGGTATCAGCCTAAGTTTAGTGATGCTCTCAACTTGCATTTCACATAGATGGTTATATAGTTGACCCTATTGTTTCATTAACTGCTTTACTGCATTTATTTTGGCTTGTGTTTTCTTGTACCTTGCTATGTCCTCTGAGGACCTGGATCCGGATTATGTCCCCAGGATTTGCAGACGAGGTTTATCCAGAAGTCTACGGAACAGGTGCTCTTCACGGAACAGTACCCGTAGCTGAAGACGAGGTGATCGCTGAGGACTTCTCCTGAACCATTGCTTCGCCATGCTCAGTCGTTATTTCATGTTTAATTAAACTCTTTAATTTCTGTTTATGAGATCATTGTACCAGACTTATATCGGGTTGTTCCCCGAATACTTTGCTGAGACTGGATGTTTAAATTACTTTCTTTATTGCTGTTGATTTATATTCTTTTCTGTGGATGAGATTAGTTCTGAATTATTGTTATAGACCTTATATACAGCTTAAGTATGCCCGATGGATCCATTAAATTGGGTTTGTCCATCGGTGCATGCTGCTGGCCATTGCCACGCTTCTCTAGTCCCTCGTCATTTTGGGACTGGGGCGTGACAGATTGAAATCATTGTATTAATGACTGTAAGGCTATATAATGCCAATGAGACAATCAATAAAATTATCAACTAATTTCAACAAAGCTCAAACCGTATGAACACCACAGTTTTTATTGTTGCATGTGATATCTTCGTCGGTGGGAGTTTCTGCCCCCTTTCCATGATCCTTTTGAGACCCAAATTAAACTACCAACCAAATTATGATGTATTTGTAATTATACCATAAAGTATTATGCTATTAATTCAAAAAAGAAATCTACTAGGCATCTTGCTTTTGGTTCAAGGAAGGACCATTAACCTGAAAAAATGTCAGGTACAGAGGTTAGTCTTTAGGGACATTTTTGGAATTGCATACTGGAACCTTTATGGTCTACTGTTTGCTCTTTGTATATAGCAACTCATGTGAGAGGACAACTTTATGCCTTAATGAGTTCTTAAGCATTTGGAATGCTCGACGTGCTTTACAGGAAGCACGGATAGCTCAGCACTACAAAGAGGCTGTGGCGTGGCACTACATAAGGTGGGATCTTGGCTTTGGGCTATGTAGTAGTGGCGTAACACCGCATAGAGGCAGATACTCACATGCTGAAAGACAGAGTGGTAGTTCAGCACTACAAAGAGGTTGGGACCTCATGCTACAATAGTATAACACCACCAAGAGGTTGGACCTTAACTTCGGGCCATGTCATAGCGGCGTAGCACCGTAAGAAGGCAAACGTTCTCTTTACTTATGTGTATAAACAGAGATGCATGTCGTCTCTTGAGGATAAACTTATAGACACCAAGATATGTCCACAGATATCAAGTCAGCACACGACCTTTAACGTATGACCAGAGGCATATTTGATGTCTGTTAGAGTTATTTTATTTTATTATTTATCATATGAGGGTATAATAGTAATTGTGGGTGTATTGCATATCAATATAAATAGACATGAGATACAACCTAGGGTTTAAGGCCCTTGCAATCTCCTTTCTCATATTCTCTTTTCCCCTACTTCCTCTTCTCCTCTCTATCTCTAAACTTAACTTGGTATCAGAGCATATATTTGTAAGTACTGTACATCCCATCCCCGACAGGGCCGATCGAACTATTTTTCGGCTATTTTTCGTCTACTTTTCATGATTCGCCGTTCGTCGTTCGTGGTCGTTCATGGTTCGTTTATGAGATCTAGGGTTTCTATAGATCTCCGTTGGTTATTCGTCGTCGGTTGAGGTTCGTTGTGAGATCTAGGATTTCAAAGATCTCGTCTTTCTGTTGCATCTGCAAGTATGGTGGGGACCGAATCTTCTAGCGAGGTTAATAGTGGTGGTGGTAGCGGAGGTGGTTCTCCTTTTACTGTTATTCATAATGATGAATTGGAAAAGTCGATTACAGCGGTGAAACTCAATGGTGCGAACTATCTTGCCTGGTCCAAGTCTATCAAAGTGGTGTTAAGGGCGAAGAAGAAGTTGAAGTTTTTGACCGAAGAACCCCTGCCTGAAACGTCCGCTGAGTATGAAGATTGGATGAGTGCAGATGCATACGTTATGTCGTGGTTGTGGCATAGTATGGAACCACATATCGCTGCTAATGTTCAGTGGTGTGAATCAAGCAAACAGATTTGGGCATCTCTGGAAGAATCTTATTCGCAGAAGCGAAATATTGCCCGTATCTATGAGTTGTACGAGTTATTGTTCAATACAAAGCAAAATGGGAAGCCTGTGAATGAATATCTGGCTTCAAAGAAAGTTTTGTGGGAGGAACTGCTTCAATATCATCATGTTACTACTGATTTGAAGGAAGCTCGGAGATAGAAGGAAGAGTTTCATGTTTCACTCATCCTAGCCGGCTTGGATCCTGCGCTCGAACCTTATAAAGCTCAAATCCTTGCTGGAGAGCAGTTACCTACGGTGGCAGATACTTTCTCTCGTCTCAATCGTTTCTTTCTGGGACAGAGTTCTGTGGTGCCGAGTACTGACTCTTCTGCCCTAGTTTCTAGTACTGTTGGTCGTGGTGGTGGACGTGGTATTGGACGTGGCGGTAGAGATGGTGGTCGTAGTTTTGGTCGAGGAGGAGGCCGTGGTGGTAGAGACAATGGTCGTGGTGGTGGTCGCGGTGGTGGTGGTGGCCGCGGTGGTGGTGGTGGTGGCCGTGGTCAACCACGAAAGTATAACTATTATGGAATGCTCGGTCATGTAGAAGACTATTGTTGGGATAAATGGGGCAAACCAGAATATGCACATCAAGTGCATGATGAAAATATGCAGTCCCAGGATACCACTTCTGCTCCCAGAGATGATACTTCGGGTTTCAATCAGACTTCAACGTCCGATACCTCATCTCCATTTCAACAGATCCTCCAGAAGTTGAACGCGCTTGCTAGTACCACCTCCCAACCCACTGCAACCATGGTACATATAGGTAATCCTGCTTTTGTGGCAACCCAGTCACCATCCAGCTCTTGGGTCATCGACTCAGGAGCAAGTTCTCACATGTCTGGTATAACATCTATCTTTCATAATCGTAGTTCCATGAAATATAATATTATCTTGGCTGATGGGTCTACTCGTCCTGTGCTTGGAAAATGTGTCATTCATCCTACTCAATCACTATCATTATTTGATTCATTATATGTGCCTAATTTTTTATTTAATTTGTTATCTGTGAGCCAGTTAACCAAATCTCTTCAATGTTCTGTGACATTTTCTCCCAATTCGTGTATTTTTTAGGACCTCAGGACGAAGAAGACGATTGGTTCGGGGCATGAAAAAGATGGATTGTACTACTTGGATCTACCTGGAAAGGCCTTCACTTCTGTTTCTACTTCTCCGTTGCAGTGGCATTATCGTTTGGGACATCCGTCTTTGGCTAAGTTGCGTCAAGTTGTTCCTAGTTTGAGTCATATTTCTAGTCTTGAATGTGAGGCTTGTCAGTTAGGCAAGCATCACCATAGTTCCTTTCCTCGTCGTAGTGAGAGTCGTCAATTAGAGTCTTTTGATCTTGTTCATTCTGATATTTAGGGTCCGTCTAGAGTCAAAAGTCCGAAAGGATTTCAGTATTTTGTTATTTTTATTGATGATTATTCCAGAATGACTTGATGTTATTTAATGAAAAAAGATCTGAGTTTCCAAATGTGTTATCTGTCTTTTATAATGAAGTCTATGTTCAGTTTAATAAACGTATCAAAATTCTGCGTTTTGATAATACTTTGGAGTATACTCAATCTTCTGTGAACAGTTTCTGTGTTGATCGTGGTATGATTCATCAAACCAGTTGTGTCCACACCTCTCAACAAAATGGTATAGCCGAACGTAAACATCGACACATTTTAGATGTGGCTCGAACTCTCATGTTCAATATGCATGTTCCTAAACAGTATTGGGTAGATGCCGTTCTTACTGCATGTTATCTTATTAATCGCATGTCATCATCTGTATTAAATAACAAAGTTCCATTTACTATATTACATACAGATGTCGCACCCTTTTCCTTATCTCCTCGAGTGTTTGGCTGTGTCGCTTTTATTCATAACTTGGAACCTAATCGAGATAAGTTGGCTCCTAGATCTCTTAAGTGTGTCTTTCTTGGTTATCCCCGTACTCAAAAAGGTTATCGTTGTTACAGTCCACAGTCACGCAAATATTATGTCAGTGCGGATGTTACATTCTTTGAGTCTACCCCTTTCTTTCCTTCAGGAGACCGTTGTATTCCTTTTACAACAGATTTGATATCTTCCATACCACTTTCGGTGTTTCCTGAATCAATTTCTGTCTCCATTCCCCATTTACAGGTTTATCAGAGATCCAAGGATAGGCCAGTGGTTCTGCAAAATTCAGCCTTCAACCAATCATCTTCCGTGCCTGAGGTTTATGCTCCCATCACCACAGATCCAGATGATCTTCCTATTGCTCTCAGAAAAAGACAACATCTTTGTACCACAAAGAATAAGCATCACATTTCTAACTATGTTTTATTACACCGTGCTTCATCATCTTTTCATGCATTTGATGTTTTATTGTCTTCTACTTTTATTCCCAAAACTTACAAGCAGGCTATGTCATCTTCTGGTTGGAAAAGTGCAATGGATGAGGAGATGTATGCTTTACATCAAAATCAGACTTGGGAGCTTACATCACTTCCTGTTGGAAAACAAACAGTGGGTTGTAGATGGGTGTACACTGTTAAGTATCACCCTGATGGTTCTGTTGAGCGCCTCAAGGCACGGTTGGTTGCAAAAGGGTATACTCAGACATATGGCGTGGATTATATGGAGACTTTCTCTCCAGTGGCTCGGCTGAATTCAGTTCGGATTCTTATTTCTGTGGCGGTTAATCACCAATGGCCTATATATCAGCTGGATATAAAGAATGCTTTCTTGCATGGTGACTTACAGGAGGAGGTATATATGGATCAACCACCGGGATATGTTGTAGCAGGAAATAAAAGACTCCTATGTCGATTGAAGAAAGCATTATATGGACTGAAACAGTCACCTCGTGCTTGGTTTGACAAGTTCAGTTCAGTTCTCATTCAGTATGGCTTTCGGCGTACCACATCAGATCATTCAGTGTTTTGCCATTCTTCCTCAGCAGGTATTATCGTGTTGATTGTTTATGTTGATGATATCATTATATCTGGGAGTGATCATACTGGAATTGCGGACTTGAAGGCCTACCTTAGTCGTCAGTTTCATACTAAGGATTTGGGTCTTCTTCGATATTTTCTTGGAATCGAGGTTGCTCGATCTAAGAAGGGGGTGTATCTGTCACAACGCAAGTATG
Organism: Iris macrosiphon; assembly: GCA_036927795.1. Lineage (NCBI taxonomy): Eukaryota > Viridiplantae > Streptophyta > Magnoliopsida > Asparagales > Iridaceae > Iris > Iris macrosiphon. Next base: position 30,216,953 of record JAYESA010000004.1, on the reverse strand, counting down.
TTCTAGACTTGCTTTCCGAGACTGGGATGTTGGAGTGTCAGCCAGTTGAGACTCCTATGGATTATCATGACAAGCTTGATGCTGACAGGGGAGAGTTATTTGAGGATGTTGGATATTATAGACGTTTGGTTGGCAAACTTATATATCTTACTGTTACTCGACCAGACATCACATATGCAGTTGGAGTAGTTAGTCAGTTTATGCATGCCCCTCGGCAACCACATTGGGAGGCTATCTCTCGCATTCTTCGATACTTGAAGGGTGCACCTGGAAAGGGTTTGTTGTACAAACCTTCCCAGTTGCTTACGGTGACTGGGTTCAGTGATGCTGATTGGGCAGGCAGTCGCAGTGATAGGAGGTCTACTTCTGGCTATTGTACGTTTGTGGGTGGCAATCTTGTCACGTGGCGTAGTAAGAAGCAGAATATTGTGGCTCGTTCTAGTACAGAGGCCGAGTACCGTGCGATGGTTCATACAGCTTCTGAGATGATGTGGGTGCAGTCTCTTCTTCATGAAATGGGAATTATGATTCCTATTCCGATGGAGATGTATTGTGATAATCAGTCGGCAATGTTTATCGCAAGTAATCCGGTGTTTCATGAGCGCACGAAGCATATCGAGGTGGATTATCATTTTGTTCGTGATTTGTTGCTGAAGAAACAGATTGTCACTCCTTCTGTTCGGTCAGAGGATCAATTAGGTGATATCCTCACCAAACCACTTGCTCGCGGTCCATTTTTTGATTTATGTAGCAAACTGGGCATATCTGATCTATATGCTCCTGCTTGAGGGAGGGTGTTAGAGTTATTTTATTTTGTTATTTATCATATGAGGGTATAATAGTAATTGTGGGTGTATTGCATATCAATATAAATATACATGAGATGCAACCTAGGGTTTAAGGCCCTTGCAATCTCCTTTCTCATATTCTCTCTTCCCCTACTTCCTCTTCTCTTCTCTATCTCTAAACTTAACTATGTCATTGTGTGAGTGGAGAGAATAACAGTTATGGTACTTAATTCAAGGTGTAGTCCATTTTGTATTGTACTATTGTCTGACTCATGCGGGAAGATTCAAGTTGTAAGCCGCATTTATCCTAATGCCTGATGTACATTCACTTTGAAGAACACTCGGGCCAATATTAAAATATGTAGGGGATTGTTGAATTTTTGAAGTTTATCTCTAGAAATAGTTACACATTCATGTGGCAACCCAAAGTGTGTATTTCAATATAAGATTTTTCTTTTATTGACTTGTACACGTTGGGAGTGGTAGCATATGTGGTTGACATGGTTGGGTGTTTACTAGAGGGTAAGGTTCAAGACATACAAGAAACATTTGTGTTTTTGTCACACATTTTTTGGAGTTTTTTCTTTAGGACTTAGCTAATCAGACTCGGACGTGGACGAAGGACGCAAAATGACACTTTGATGGTGTACTTCGGTTCTAACCGCCCACTTAATGAGGTATAAAGGGTGTAATTGTCCTTTTATCTGTGGAGATTCTTTTCGGATTATGGGGGTAGTGGCTCTTGGGGTTGGCTTGTGTATTCCCTATATATATTCTCTAATCTCTTTCTTTGGAAAAGATTTCAAAAATATTTTTTCTACGAGAATAGAGTTAGTAGAAGCCATAAAGATCTACGAAGTGTTGTCTGTCCGTTCGTCCAAGTGCGAGATCCGAAACAAGGGTGACAAAAAATATTTCAGAAGTTCTTTTCTTCGAATTTGCTGCTTCCTGGAAGCAGATCGAAGAAAATTGTCGAATATTGCTTTGAGCAACGGTGATCTTCATCACCTCATCAGTAGATGTCCATCTTATTTTCTTATTCATTATTCTTGTTGTAGCAACTCGGTTCCAAAGTTTTAATATTTCTTTATTTCCAGCAAAGTCAGTTTGTAATCTTCAAATCAGATTATATTTTTCGATTTTCAACGTATTTTGTACGATCTTTGTAATATGGAGACAACAGATCATACTATTTTGTTTAATTAATACTGATAATTCATCTTTTCACCATGTAAAGCCCTAAATACAGCACAGTTATTTTTTTCTCCTCAGCCAATTCATCACCAACAATATCATAGATTTTAGACCAATACCCTCGGAGTGAGTTAGTTTAGACCAATACCTTCGGAGTTAGTTAGCTTCGAACCCACTGACTGGATTCATTATTGTGGTCCTCTCCTGTGGACGAGATTGATATATGCTTAAGATGTTGATGTATTGGTGCAAATATCTTTCCCAATCTTCATGGACAAGATGTTGACCATGTCCCCAAGAGAATCTCTTTGAATTGGACTGAGTTGATTCCCAAAATATTCATATTGTTACTCTGAATATATATAATTTCTGAAAAAACTTCCTATAAAAGGATTTGGCTTCTTATATAAGTTGAGTGAACCTTCATAAAGATGGTTCTTAATATTGACATTCTGGTGTTTACTAGAATGGTAGGCTGGTGATAAAAGATATCATAGAAGTTATTTCCATAGTTTGCAGTATCGGCCGATACCGATCCGATACAGCCGATACCGATACGGTTTGGCATGTCCCGATCCGATACCAACCGATATCCGATACTAACCGATACCGACATTGGGGCCTCTTTTTCGGTCAATTCAGCGAAGTAAATTGAACGAAAAGACCAATCAACAAGGATGTAAAAGTATAATAAGGTTGTAAAAAGCATGTAAAAGAATAAAACTTATCTATTGCATGTAAACCAATCGGCAAGGGTGACTACTATTTCATTCAATTTCAAATCTATTAAAAAAAGCATAGAAAATGCTTAAAATTATGCATATATGTATAAAATATTTCTTCTAAAATGTTAATAATTATTTGCTTTTCGATACCAAAAAATTTGATACTCCGATCCGAACCGCCGATACTACCGATCCCGATGCTCATAGGAACGGTTCGTTACCGATTCCAATACCGATACTGCTAACCTTGGTTCCTTCTAGTATCGAATGATAGGATACAACTTGATCTCCTCAATGACATCAAAATGATACAGAAGGCTTTTGAAGGGAAAAAAAAATAGTCCTACAGTAGTAAGTTAGAATAGCAAGCCAGCATGTGATACTAAAAAGCCAAGAGAATAGTATCAGTCTTTCTGTTAGTATCCATCCTTTTGTTAGTCCAACAGTTGTTTAGTCCTGTGTTTTTGTTTGTGTCAGTTTTTTATTATTATGATACAATCTTACTATCAACCAACATTCAAAAATTAATCTTTTCTAGGGAGGTCCCTTGACATGATGCAAAGGCTTGCAGGGATATTTGTTCAAGTCACCAAAACAGGATCTTCCTTCAATGGGGAGGCAACGCTTGCATACATCTTGAATCCTTGAGACCTGCATTAGATGAAACTTTCACTGGAACACCCTTATGTAGATGGTCTGGCGTCAATCATTCTCACTACGTGTAGTTCCTTGGTCACCTCAATTGTTGAGCTGTGAACTCGTACCATGTCTACTAATTTTTTAAGTTTCAGGTGTCTGGTTGTAGTGTCAGTCTCAATTAACCAATTCACACCCTCATGTTACTAATTTCTGTCATAACTGAATTGAGGTTGGGAGCAAAAGGAAAATATAGTATATGCCTAGTGCCTGCTACCTGCAGTAGTTGGCAATCCTTCTAAGTAGGCATTAAGATGGTGTGTCTGTTCTCATTCGTAGAATACTTTCTCATTACATCATGATAGAAGTTTATTGAAGGCACACTCCAAAATTACTGTTAGTGATGCTCATCTCATCTTCTGTACCTAGTTGGAAGTAATTTGGCATGTGGAGAGGGTTATTTTCCGTTATTGTTTCTAATCAAAATCCTTCCTTAAAACTGAGTTACCTCTCTGTTGCAGAAGTGGAGGATTTGGTCCCAACTAGCTGTGTACATGCTGATAACCGAGTGGCATTATGTAGATGAAAGATTCGTAGATTGTAGAAATCCTCTTTTAACTCTGTTGGATAAGAGGAGCCTCCCACACATGGTGACCAAATTTCTGCAAGGCGCTTGTAGTCAGCAGATGGTGTCATGCGTTCATACATGCGATAAGAGTTGCTTTAAATTTCATGGTAGTTTCTTCACTTTTGGGTTGTGTATATCCCCAATGGAGGCTGAAATGAGGATATATGTACTTTCTATACCAACCGTCTTTAGGTTTGGTTTTATTGACCTGTAAGATAGTTTGCAAAGAAAATGCTTGAAGAATTCCTGGTCGAAGATGGGATTTGCTTGTATTTGAGTAGCTTCTTGATTGATATTTGAAAGTTATGCACTGTGCAGATTGTGAGTAAATGTTTTGGTGGAAACCACACAGCACAGATCAATAACTTGAGCATATGTGTGAAAAATATCCGGTCTAAAATAACCTTATATACCACTGTGACGAGTCTTTATCATGTGACTAAACTTGCCTTCCTGATAGCGCAGATGACACAGAACCATGACTGCATGGACTGATACAAATGCAGCTGAACCATTCATGTCATGCCTTCAAAAAGAGGATCAGCTCCAGATTGTAAGAGATGTACTACCAAATTACAGCTATAATTATGAACAAATAATCATCCTGCCGGGCTATACTACTGTCCACCTCTTTACTGTTAAAAAGAAAGAAAATAAATGAAGGCCTCATATTTGGAAATTACTAATGGCGCTACCAAAAGTGATAGGACTATCACATGATAGGGAACATTACTCTTAAGTCGTAAAAGTAAGGATGCAACACGCAATTCAACACATCATTTCAAAAATCCAAATTATTCTTCCTTTCACACAACTTTCTCTTGCAACCTCTTTCGAACATCATTATTGGTCATTTCAAACACCATATTAGGTATTTAAAAATCGTGACAGTCGGGTTGAAGACGACAAAGGATTGTCAAGATTCTGGCAGTCCTAATAATAGTCAGGGCTGTCATAATCCTGGCAATCCTAAGAAAAAGATATATATATAACTCTATATCCTACGACTGTTACGATTCTAACAGTCCTAACATAAGTCAAGACGGTATCCTGATAGTCCTTGGTCGTCTTCAATCCGACCGTCACGATTTCTAAAACTTCCAAACCCCTATAATGGAGTTCGAAACCACAAGTTGTGTGAGAGGAAAAAGAGAATAGGAGTTTGGATCTTTGAAATTGTGTGGTCCCTAACATTTATTTTAAGGATAATTTGGGTATCAAAAATTGATCATATTTTCAAGAATATGTGACATTCTCTGTTACTGTGTGTTATCCCCCACATTTTACTTCCAAGTGGCTGATAACGTGCTGACTTTATTTCCTCCAGTTTAATAGCAGTTTTTAAGATAAATTGTGATGGTGAAGTTATGGGCTGTTTGGTAACTAAAATTTGGACATGAATTTGAGGATTTTATGGATTTGGAGTAAAATTCATAAGATTCTAAGTTTCGTTGGAGTTGGATTTTTATATGAAAGGTGAGTAATGAATACTTTCCAATTCCAAAATTAGGATTTGGGAAAAAGTAATTTGGATTTGGGAGGAAGAAAGTTGGATTTATTTTTTTAATATAATAGTTAGTTATTATTTTATATATGAATTTTTTTATTCTTAATTAATATAAATAAGTTCATCATTATAATAATTACTTATTAATTTATAATTTTATTGATTAATATTTTATTATAATCTTAATTAATAATTTATTAATCATAATTATAATAATTAATTAATATTTTAGTATAATCTTTATTAATCATATTTTTAATCATAATTACAATAATTAATTAATAATTTATTAATTTATAATTTTATGCATTAATATTTAATTATAATCTTAACTAATAATTTATTAAATAATCATAAATAATAATTTATTAATTAATGTTTAAATATAATATTAATTAATAATGTATTAATCATAATTATAATTAATAATTTATTAATTAATATTTTAGTATAATCTCAATTAATAATATATTAATCATGATTATAATCATAATTATAATCTTAATTAATAATTTATTAACTAATAATTTAATAATTAATATTTTGTTATATCTTTAATAATTAATTTTATTAATTAATTAATAATTTATTATAATCTTAACTAATAATTTATTAATCATAATTTCTCTAATTAATTTATAGTTTATTAATTTATAATTCTAAGCATTAATACTTTATGATAATCTTAATTAATAATTTATTAATCTTAATTATAATCTTAATGATTCATTTATTAATTAATATTTTATTATAATATTAATTAATATTTTATTAATCATAATTTTAATTTTAAATAATAATTTTATAAATTAATATTTTATTATAATATTAAATAATAATTTATTAATCATAATTAATAATTAATAATTTAATATTTAAATTTAGTTATAACCATAATTAATTATTTTGTATCTTAATTATTAAACTAATAATTAATATTTTTTTATAATCTTAATTAATAATTTTTTAATCAAAATTATATTATAAATTTATTAATTAATATTTTACTATAATCTTAACTATTAATTTATTAATCATAATTATAATCTTAATTATAATTTTATTAATTAATATTTTGTTATAATCCAATGGCGAAATTTATTTTCTTATCCAAACAATGAATTTAGATTTTAACTAAATCCAACAACAAAATTCTAGTTTACCAAACAATTGATTTAGAATTAAAAATTTATGACTTTGATCAAAATTCAAATCTTGGATTTTCAAATCTATAGCCAAATCCAAATCCAAATCCTAGTTACCAAACAAGCCCTACTCGGTACATCTATGTCGTACAGTGCCAACCTGTAGAATTATTCAATTGTCATTCATGACATCTTCCTAAATTTTGAATTACTGTATAAATTACAGTGCGGCAACAAATAAAACGTTTGCCTTGCAATTGTAAAATTTACTATACTCTTGAGATTGAAGATTATGTCTGTTCTCTCGCTCTTCAGGGACCTAAACGCCGCCATTGGTCACTTTGCTTGATGAGCGTTAGTGTTGGCACATCTTTCAATCGTTGATACAGAAATAACACTTGTGTAAACCTCCTTATGTTCAGATGTCCCTTTTCTACCCAACGGATGGTAAACATGAGGGGACATATCAAATTAGGTATGGCTTTCACTTTGACAGCTTTGTTGAGATCAAATGAGATATCCCAACCTTTGATTGTCAAACTTTTCGTCAACCTATGCTGCCTTTGATTTGGTCATGATACATAAAAGAAGACCATTTTGAATTTTGGCTAGAAGCAAGTGTGCCATCCCACGACGGATAAACTTGTGAGTACATGGATGTTATATTACCATTTTGTATCCCAATTTTCTGTTGAAACCTAGATTAGCACTGTCCATATCATACATTATGGATAATAGACTCAGGTTTCTTGCGGGAATGAGACTGTTCACCAACAATCTTGAGATTATGCATTCAAGCAGAAGCCGCCCAACACAAAACTAGTCGATTGATATTCGATTGTGTTGATATGGTATGTTGGGTGTCATATTTAAGTATAGTATAAGCACATGGGAATATCATGAGGACATATTTGGGATGCCAGAATATGTCACAGGATATTCCATTATGAGATTATTGTCATAATGATTGAGATCATTATATTAATGACTGTAAGGCTATATAATGCCAATGAGACAACCAATAAAAAAATCAACTAACATCAACATGGTATCAGAGCTAAGTTTCCACAAACCCTAGCCGTCACCAAGCTTCCACAAACCCACAGGAGGATTTCCTAGATCTCCTCCACCGAACTCTTCCACGCCCCCCCCCCTTCTTCCCTTCTCCAACTCCCTTCTCCGCCCTTCGCAGGCCGCCCTTCGCTGTTGCTGCCCCGTCCTACTACTGCTGCTACGACTGCTGTTGCTGCTGCTGCGACGGCGGCTGTGACATGCGTGCTGCTGCCTCCTCCGCACCAGCACGAGACAGCGCCTAATAGGGATGCCTAGATCTGAAAAAAGGAGGGACATGTTCGGATCTAGGAGCGGACGACGAGGACGAGCGTTAGTCGTGGAGCGGACGTGACGTGATTGGATAGACGACGCATCGATGGAGGACAACATCAAGAAGCTAGATTCTGCAGAGGTGGCGACGTTGATGAAGTTGTTGACGATGTCGGCTGGTGAGAACACGACACGAACGTCGCCGGAGTTGAAGCTTCCCTCCATCGATCTGAAATAGATGAACCAGCCACCTATCTGAGTTGGTCACGGCGGGTGAGAAGAACCCTCGCAGGAAAAAACATGGAGGGGTTCCTGACGGACGAGATGACAGAGCCGGACGAGGGCTCAACAGGACGCGATGAGTGGAAGTCCACTCATATGGTGATCTACATCTGGCTTCTCAACTCCTTAGTCCAGTCTATTGCCGCCACAGTAGACGGTATTGAGATGGTGAAAGATGTGTGGGAGAAGTTGATAAGGACCTATGATGGTGTGGAGAACAACTTACGGGTCTTCCAGATAAAGGGGGAGATTGATGACACCGTACAGGGAGAGAAGACGGTGCAGGAGTATGCCACGGAGTTGGAGCGTCTGTGGTTGGATTATGATCACTCCTCAGATCGAGCGAGCTGCGGGGACCCTAAGTGTAAGGAGAGACAGGTGTGTCTACAGGAGAGGACGATGAAGTTCCTCAAAGGGCTGACTGCAGCTTTCGCACAGAGGACGGCCCTACTTCTAGCCCAACCAAAGATCCCTAGCCTTGAGGAGGCTATCTCAGCCATGATCCAGGAGGAGACACGCATCAGGCTGCAAGCAGGGACAGGTGGTCCCCCCGAAGCAAAGTCGGCACTAGCGATCACCAGCTCAGGTAACACAGGATCTAAGAGAGAACCCTGGCAGCATAACCGGCAGTGCTACAACTGTGGGGAGATGGGTCATCATCGGTATGCTTGTACCAAACCACCTAGGGAGGGAGATTCAGGTGGTGGACGAGGACCGTTCGGCGGACGAGGATATAATGGAGGACGTGGTCGTGGTCGTAGTCGAGGGGGTAGACGAGGCGGCCGAGGAGGTTGTCGGGCAAACCTTCTGATATCAGAAGGGAACGGAGAAGCTGATGGCACATTTACTGTGGAGGACCAGGCACTGGGAGACATGAGGAGTAGAACAGAGGAGGCGTCCACCTCATTCTTTGTTAGGGGCAACGCTGCCATGTATGCCTATCCATCAGAAGGTACTGACGAATCACTTGCCCTTGGGTCTATCTCTTCCCTTAAATCATCAGACTGGATTATCGACTCGGGAGCATCTCGGCATGTGACTGGGAATGCTAGTGAGTTTTCTTCCTACACTCAGCAGACAGCATTCAGACAGCTGATGGCACTTTCCAGCCAGTGGTCGGTAAGGGTACTGTTAATTATACAGGTTCAGTAAGATTATCCAATATTTTACATGCTCCATCCTTTCTAGTCAGTCTCTTGTCCATTAGTTCTATAATCCTCCAACTTAAATGCATTGTTTCTTTTGATATTCCTAAGGTGACCTTCCAGGAGAAAGGGACAGGACGAAGACTTGGAACTGGCACTTGGCATGAGGGACTGTGGTACCTAGATCGAGAATGACTGGACTCAGCATTGGTATCTATGGCAGAGAAGGCTGGCATGGAAGGACTGCAGCAGAGGAGTGAGGATACCTTGATACTCCATCATCGGAGGATGGAACATTCTTCCTTTGATACTCTAAGTAAGTTGTATCCAGAGATTTATGCAAAAACAAATAAAGAGAAATTAGTATGTGATGCGTGCAAGTTAGAAAAACTTACTAGGAGCTCATATGTTGGCACGGGTCATAGGAGCACTTTTGCTTTTGAGGTAGTACATTCTGATGTCTGGGGTCCATGTGCTACTAACACTATGAATGGTTATAAGTACTTTGTTTCTTTCATTAAGTGTGCCTCTCGTGTTACCTGGTTATATTTGATGAAAAATAAGAATGATGTACCTGCTTGTTTTCGGGATTTCCATAAGCATGTCCAGACTCAGTACAAAGCAGTTGTGAAGGTACTGAGGTCTGACAATGGAACGGAGTATACCAACAGGACGCTTGCAGAATACTTGTCAGTACACGGAATACAGCATCAGACCACCTGTGCATACACACCAGCCACAAAATGGAGTTGCAGAAAGGAAAAACAGACACCTTCTGGAGGTCGCAAGAAGTATGATGATCGATATGAATGTCCCACAGAGTCTGTGGGGGCATGCAGTGTTGACAGCAGCTCAACTCATCAACAGGATGCCCTCGAAGGTCCTCGGATGGAAGTCCCCATGTGAGGTATTGCAAGGCAATAATAGTGGGATACTCCCACTGAAGGTGTTTGGGTGTGTGTGTTTTGTGAAGGACAACAGGCCATCAGTTGGGAAACTTGACCCTAGAGCGGTCAAATGCATCTTCGTAGGCTACTCGGCGACCCAGAAGGGGTATGTGTGTTGGAGTCCAGTAGAGAAGAAGAAGTTTGTCAGTATGGATGTCCACTTTCGGGAGCATGAGCGATACTACCACCAGGACGAAACTTCACACAACACGCCTTGGGGTTGAGATTGCTCGAGAAGCAGAGGGGATTGTTCTCTCTCAAAGGAAGTATGCACTGGACCTTCTCACAGAAACTGGGATGTTGGGGTGCAAACCTGCAGCGACACCAATAGATCAGAGGTTCAAGATTGATGCTGAGGCTGGAGAACCAGTTGATCGGGACAGATACCAGAGACTGGTTGGCAAGTTGATCTATTTGAGCCACACACGTCATGATATCTGCTTTGCAGTAAGTGTAGTGAGCCGCTACATGCATGACCCACGGAAGGGTCATATGGATGCAGTGTATCAGATTCTGAGGTACTTGAAAGGTGCTCCCGGAAAGGGACTAATATTCAGGAAGAACAATCACGTGAGCATCGAGGGCTACTGTGATTCTGACTGGGCTAGTTGTGCTGATGACAGGAGGTCTACCTCGGGATATTGCATATTTGTAGGAGGTAACTTGGTCTCCTGAAGAAGTAAGAAGCAGTCTGTGATGGCCAGATCGACAGCTGAAGCAGAGTACAGAGCTATGGCCTTGGGAGTTGCAGAGCTGCTATAGTTGAAGAATATGCTGGTGGAGCTGAAGCTGGATCAAGGAGCCAAGATGTAGCTGTGGTGTGACAATCAGTCAGCTATTAGTATCGCCAACAATCCAGTACAGCATGACAGGACCAAACACATCGAGATTGATAGATTCTTCATCAAAGAGAAATTGGATAGTGGATTACTGGAGCTTGGCCATGTTCCAACCAGGAATCAAGTAGCAGATGGACTAACCAAGGGACTCGCCTCAGTGAGCATGATTAGAGGATGTGACAAGATGGGCTTAGTGAATATCTTTCACCCATCTTGAGGGAGAATGTTGATATGGTATGTTGGGTGTCATATTTAAGTATAGTATAAGCACATGGGAATATCCTGAGGACATATTTGGGATGCCATAATATGTCACAGGATATTCCATTATGAGATTATTGTCATAATGATTGAGATCATTGTATTAATGCCTGTAAGGCTATATAATGCCAATGAGACAATCAATAAAAAAATCAACTAACATCAACAAATTGCTATCGCTAAGAGGAACGCTCAGTAACGACTTCCATCCCAGATGACGATAGAAGACGAGCTCATCTTGGAGCTAATTAGTGCAACTTTTTTTTGTTACATATTAATAAGTGCCTTTAGAAGTACAATCAACCAGATCTTTTACAGAGAATGCACCGGTCGCCTTTGACATCCAAGGAGTCTAAAGCATTCTGCTCCACTGGGAAACTAATGGGAGTCCATTTGGCGATGCCAGTGGTTACCTCAAACTCCGAAAACAGGCTATGACATAAATTACAGAAACAACTTAAAGCGACCACAATCTGATTCTTCATTACATACACATTCAAGAAACTTCAACTCGTCCTTTCCGACCTACTTGGCAAAGTTCTAACTGCTCATATAGCAAGAAATTCATGTACGTCAGAGCGGACAAGGGGCTTCATGAACGACGAGAACAGATACCCACACTCGATCTCCTATCAGCTCACTCTGAGAAGGTAAAGCAACTCATTACAGAACCAATCTCATTGGGAAGGAAAACCAAAGTCAGTGGACATTGAAAATAGGGAATACTTCTCTCAATACGTCTTACTTTGTGGGGAAGGTTGCACCTCCATTTCCTCGCAATTTTCTGGGCGTTCCTCAGAGATACTTCCGTGAATGTTATCTAACTTGTAGTCTAGCCACCATCAAGCAATGCAGTGAAAAATAATATTCAGCAATTATAGGAATAATCATAGGGTAAAACTATTTAGTCCAAGTATACAAAGAAACCAGCTGCATATGAATGGAAATAGAAGTGATAGCATGATTACTTGAAGTGGGCGATTGAGGTATTTCATTGTTCACAGGTTTTATGGACTGTTCTGAAGGCTTGTGAAAGAGCAAGTGAGCAACAATCCGATCAATAGGATTTGTATCCGTTTCTGCATCCGGCAGAATTGTATGGCTGCAAAGAACAAGAATGAAAGGAGCAATCAGCTCTATCAGAAATATATATATATATATATATATATATATATATATATATATATATTGCCGCACTAAAGGATTCCAGGTTGCTATGTTGGCCCTTAGTAGGCAACACTATTTTAAGCTAAGCTGTTTATCACTACTGTTTACTCATTGATCAAAAAGCTGAAATGCACTGGATTTTTACAGATATTCTGATATTTCCAAGGTTGCAATTGCGACAGTACATTTCGGAACGATGTTGGGAAAGTTTCATTAAGCTCACGGCCAACTATATAGGAAGAGAGAGAGTGGGCTAGCTATCCTAGCAAATGTGGGACTAAAGAACATAAAAATAGAAGCTATACAATAATATTATTCTTAACCCCCCTGCCAAACTCATGATGGGTCTACTAGCAAGAGAGAGCTAAGTAAAAAATCGGTGTCACTGCAGACTGTAAGAACATAAAGCTAACAACTATAAATATTATTCTTAAACCCATACAGGCAAGAGTTTGCTACTGCCAATGATAAGTGTCATTGCAGGCAGTTTATGGTCCGGCGTTGTGATGTATCGAAATTGGTTCAAGACGTGGGAGCAGAATTGGTAGAAATTGCGTGGACGAGATGTCACCGGTGCTAAAAGATTGAGGGGGGAAACAGTTGTGTTGAGATGGGAGTTATAGACCTCATCTTAATGCAGTTTATTCAGCTGTTTGTATCTGCTCCTTTGAGTGGCTGTTTTGTGCCTCCTTTTGCAACTGGGACCTGCGCAATGTTTTTATATGGTGTATGACCAATTCATGACACTTAAGGGATTTATGTAGCAGATGGAGGGTGACATGTCGAATGTGCTCTGTATGACACTTGGCTTTCCTCTCATTCCAAAGTTTGTTTTCTGGGGTATAGACTAAGCATAAAATCTATCCATGTTGTAACTCTATCAAGCGGTGCTTGCTAGTAAAGTGTCATGCCACTTTCTTTCAAGCATCATCCTTGATCTTCAGCCAAGAATTTGTATAAAGACTTTGTTATTGCATCTTCTTTAGTATTCCCTACACAGTCATGCATTCTCACCGACGGTGAGGGGCAGGATGGCCATTCACACCCCCACCCCACCCCATCCCACCCCCCTTTTCCTCCTCGTAACTTCGCAACTTTTGTTCTATTCTGCATATATATATATATATATATATATATATATATATATAGAGAGAGAGAGAGAGAGAGAGAGAGAGAGCAAGTGGAGGAGCGCTTTGTATTGTGCACCCGGTGGACAGATCTTCCCTTGAACCTACCAAAGAGGTGGAAGGTAAGGATGGGTCCATTCCTAGTCAGGAACCTTTGACCTATCATAATCCTATCTGGCAAGCTAAAGCGGAGTCTAAATCGGGAGGCGGTAAAACCTCTAACACTACGCAGGATGGTCTCTCCTCTCCCCTTAAAGAGAGTCTACGGGTCAACATGGGAATCCACCACCGTAATTTATGACTATATTCACTTGGAATGTGAGAGGGACGAATTTGATAGGTAGGTAGAGGGATATTATGGAGTATGATAACAAGTCCAGGTGTTCTATAGTCAACATTTTGGAGTCCAAAATTAGAACAGGTACCTTGATTGTCAAGCGGACACCGACACACTGGTCTTCCTTCCACAATCTTGACTATGGCGATATGGCTCGCATTCGGGTCATGTGAGATACCAGGATTTGGAAAAGAGATGTGATTTAATGCTCTGACCAACTCCTCACCATTAAATTCACCAACAAAGCGGGGCTCCAGATTGTGGTAGGAGCGGTGTATGGTCATAATGATCGGATTAAGCGGCTTGGGCTGTGGAGAGAGATCACGATGATTAGCACTCTTGTGGGAGATTGATTAGCACTCTTGTGGGAGATCGAAGTCCTTTGGTTGTCGTGGGAAACTTCAATGCTACTTTATATGCCCACGAAAAGATAGGGGACGGTCGGTGTGGCAAGTGATTCTCTTGGAGTTCCAACAATGTCTCTTATCCTTTGGGCTCAGGTATATGGAGAAGTCCGGACACATCTAGACATGGAACAACCGGGCTATCCTCAACCGGATTGTTGTCCAGCTGGACCGCACGCTGTGTAATGGGAGATGGCTGGATACGTTCCATATGTGTCGGGCATAATGCCTTCTTCCAGGTAGTAGTAATCACTCCCATGTTGTTATTAGATTGACGGCTCTGCCGGTTGTCAAAGGAGGCCTTAAAGATTCAACAACGCATGGATTCATATTAAAGAATACGAATTGGTTAAGCGAGGCTGTAAGAATGGGGTGAGTGGTTCAGCTCAATACAGGCTTGTGCACAAGTTAAAGTCTATTAAAGGACTCCTTAAGACCTGGAACAAAGGGAGACATGTTATCCCTCTCCAGAAGATGGAGGCTAAGCTAGCAGATATCTAACATAGGGTACAGCTAGATCCGTCTGACCCTGCCCTCACTGAAAAGGAGGTTGCTCTCCAAGAACAGATGCGCAAGGAAAGGTTCTGGAATGACGTTCATGTCAGACAAAGGACTAAATACAACTAGCTTAAAGATGGAAATATGTGCTCTAAATTCTTCCATGTTACGGTAAAGGCTAGGCAGAATCGGAATGCCATTCATGGGCTCCTTGATTCTAACGGAGTACTTATTACTAGGGCTGATGGTATCCGGGATGAGGCAGTTGGGTTCTACCGGGACCTATACAACCAGAACTCCTATCCGATCAAGTTTCCATACATTGAATTTAAGAAGCTAATCTCTAGGGAGGGTAACCGAGTGTTGCAGGCCCCTCTGTCTATGTGGGAGAAAGATTATTGTTAAAAAGACGGATCCTCTCAAAATGCCAGGGACAAATGGTTTTAGGGCAGCTTTTTTTAAGAACCACTGGGACAAGATAAAAGAGGATGTTCTGGCTGCAGTGAGGAAGTTCTTTACCTCTGGCAAGCTGCTTAAGAAAATTAACCACACTCATGTGGTTTTGATTGCGAAGGTGGAGGGTGCGACGTCGTTGGGGGACTTCCGGCCTATTGCGTGCTGCAATCCATTATAAAATCAATACCCACCTGATGTGTGATCGTATGAGGGATGTCATACAGGAGCTTATCTCTCCTAACCAGACAACTTTCATCAAAGGGCATTTCATCTCGTAAAACAGTTTGCTGGCCCATGAGCTTGTGAGAGATTTTAACAAGCAGGAGGGTAACAAAACTTGTCTGAAGCTGGACCTCATGAAGGCTTATGATATGGTCAATCGAGACTTCATTTGTCACATCATGATATGTATGGGTTTTGACAAATGATGGATGGACAGGATGAGGGATTGTGTATGTTCTTCCTTGTTTTCGATTATTGTTAGAGGGGCAGTCGGAGGGGTTCTTTAGCAGCAACAGAGACCTGAGACAAGGGGATCCCCTATCCCCTTATTTGTTTGCGATTGTTATAGAGTTCCTCACTTGCCTGATGAACGATGTTGTTATGGATAGGTTGATTACTCCCATATTTCGGAAGATGGTTCCTTTGGTTTCTCACCTTATTTATGCTGATGACTTGCTGGTGTTTGTGGAGCCATCTATCGTTACTTTTGACATGCTCAAAGGGATCTTTGATACCTTGGAAAGATGGTCAAAATTGCAGCTGAATAGAAACAAGAATCAGATGTTCACGAACCTATTGTGTGGAAATAAGGAGACTTGGCTGGCCAAGATGGACATTGCGGAAGGAAAACTCCATGTTAGATACCTAGGGCTTCCGCTTTCGATTAACTATGCCGCTTATATGGAGTGCGAGGGTCCTCTCAACTACACACAATCTAGACTGGAGGGATGGTAGGCTCAGTTGTTGTCCTTTGGTGGTAGAATTGAACTTATCAGAGTTGTCATCTCGGTGGTGGCTTTGTTCTGGATTCAGGCCAATATGCTTCCTAAAGGCACGATCAAGAAGATCGAAAGTATGTGTGCAGACTTTATGTGAAGAGGTATACGTGCTATCAGTTGGGAGAAACTGTCGACCGAAAAAGGAAGAGTGGGGCTGAGATCCTTGTCCCTCCTCAGAGAAACGGCTTACCTCAAACTGTTTTGGATATTCATTAGCGGAAAGTCTTTGTGGGCTGAGTGGGTTAAGGGAAGGTACTTTCCGAAAGGGGACTTTTGGTCGACTAGTAACAACAACTTCTTAGTCACGGTTAAAGCATTGTTGGCGACGAGACATTGGGCTAAAGGAAGGCTGACCAGGGTAGTATGAACTGGGACCCAACCCAGCATCTGGCACGACCCTTGGATCAAGCACTCTAGCTTGATCGAGAGGGAAGGCTAGCATGTTTACGAGCTGATGGGTTCTACTTATAAGATGAGTAATCTTATCTAGGAAGATGAATAGAAGCTGCAGGGCCGATCGATCGAGGTTGCTCATGCGTAAGACATACATGCGGTCGAGATTGATAGGCAGGGGAAGGAAGACTTCTGGGTTTGGAAAGATATGGAGAGAGGCACTTTCAATTTCAGTATGGCCTAGAACCAGATTATGACCCATCATGAGGAGGTAGTTTGGACATAGGTGGTGTGGACGAAAGGGATGGCTGTCAAGTACTCCCTGTGCCATTACAAAATGATCAAGAACAAATTCCCTACTCGGGATAGGCTCTCCATGTTTTGCATCCCATGTGAGGACAGGAAGTGCAGCTTAATGGAAAGGAGGACGATTCGAGAGATCATATGTTCTTTGCTTGTGACTATGTTTGGGATATATGGAATGTCCAGAGGGCTAAGAGTAGCCTTCCTACCTCGCAGTGAAGAGGTCGTTATTATATTTGGAATGATGTTAAAGAGCAGAAGGGGTAGCGGAATGATTGAATATCGACGTCTCAAAATAACTTTCGGAGCAGTGGTATGGCACGTATAGAGGGAACGAAATAGGCGGATCTTTGAGGGTTTTTTCCTCAGTATATTTGTTGTACAAAGAAATATATATATATATATATATATATATATATATATATATATATATATATATATATTGGAATAATGGTAAATTTTATATATCAGAAACTGACTATATAACCCTCAAAACAATCAGGTTAATCAAAAACCTCCCCCCCCCCCACCCCCCTCTACTACTTCCTGCTTCTCAGATCCCGACTCCGAGGCCGCTATCCTCCTTGTATATTTACATCTTCCTCTATACATCGTGTGTGTGTGTGTGTGTATATATATATATATATATATATATATATATATATATATATATATAAGGTAGCCGTACTGGAAGGTGCGGCTGGATCACCTAGGCCATCATATGTGTGTGGTGCGGCTATAGTCTGGGAACTTATGCCGGCTTAGTAAGTCCGAAGCTGCCCTCAGCTCTTGTTTAGGTGTGATGAGCTACCTGGACATAGGCACGGAACTGACTTTTTACCCTTTCTTTGCCCCTTAGTTTTATATATATATATATATATATATATATATATATATATATATATATATATATAAGTGTATTTTCTTCCTGGTTAGCTCATATATTAGGGTGCAAATAAACAAAACAGCTAGCGAATATATATATATATATATATATATATATATATATATATATATATATATAAGTGTATTTTCTTCCTGGTTAGCTCATATATTAGGGTGCAAATAAACAAAACAGCTAGCGAACTGAACTGACTTGGCTTCATAAAAGCTCGACTTAACTTCATTAACAAACCAAACTCGCATATGGAAATGAGCTCAACTTCATTAACAAGACAAGCTCGGCTTGATAATTTTGAGCTCGAGCTTGAGCTCGCTAGATATTGTCAAGCTCGAGTTTAAGATCAGCTCATAAATTTCAAGCTCAAGATCGGCTTTGATAATTCCATCCCATATATGAGCAGAACTTGAAAATGCCAAGCTCGGCTAGGCTCCGAGCAAGTGCAGCTATATACATATCAAAGAAGTTGAAGAGATGGTCACTTAGGAGATATTTGGATGCTTGTAGCTCCTCGAAAGTGTCACTTTCAACATGTTGTAATACAGTGCACTTGCAGCATGCATCACATTCCAAAATATGTTTGGATACAAAGCTTTTTGTCTCCCGCAAGTGTAGGTAAAAATTAAAACGTGGACTTTCAATGTTTGGATGTCATCTATGTAAGTGATATAATCACCATTCCAAATGATGGTATGCTTGCCACTTCAAAGAATGGTATTACACTTGAAACATACAACAACAAAATTTTGAATTTTTATCCGCCAAATAATCAGTATCTATAAAAACAACCACCAAAATTTCTAGCAGTTCCCATATAAATTGACAGTGCAAGATAATAACTACATTGCAAAATCAACACAACATATCCTGACAATTATCAACCAATATCCCAAAGTGGGCACCTTAAAAGCTCATAAAAATCAAAATTTATTAGAAAAATTACCATAACTCACTCCGGTCACATGATTTCAAAGTGGGCACATGATGGGAAGATGGGTTAGCTTAACCCTCTTTCTTGAAGTCCCCACCATCCTCCAGATCATTCTTCTTCCCCACCATCCTTCAGATCATTCTTCTTCTTCTTCTTCCCCTGTTCCTCCTCCTTGTCAATCGATCCGAGACACGAGAAGCAACCCATCTAACAATAGAACTCCCAAAACCCAAAAAGAAAAGGAAATGGGGAGAGAGAAAGGAGTGTAATGACAGGTGAGAGGAAGAAACAGGGAAAAGGTCGACAACTATAGGACTGTCCTGGCGGGAGGAGGAGATGACCAGAGATTAGGGGACTTCCAACGGAGAAATTTACTTGCAAGACAGCAGCAAAGAGCAGGAAAATCCTACCACTTTCACCGACTTCCTGTTCTTTTTGGCTGCAGGTGAGAAGTAAAAGAAAGAGGAGGGCAAAGATTGTCTTGTGTCAGATATTCCCCACTTGCAATACAGTTGCAAGTGTTAACCAAACACTGAAACTGCTTTTTTTCAACGTTTAATTGCAACGAAAGTGACATTTCATTCCACTTTCAATGCAATTACCACTATCCAAACAGCCCCTTATTGGAATCTCCTTTTCCTACCTCATATCAAGGTGGTTACAAGCTAATTGCAAGTCACACTTGGGCTCAGCTCAATAAAAGGCTCACCGTTCATCATTGGTCAGTCATCCATGTTGGTCTAGACAATGTTGTAGATGTCATATGTCCGTTCATGCCGAATTTGACTTTTTTGTGTCGGATGTCGGGGACACCTCGGGGACATTTTAATATGTCAATAAATATGTAATATTTTATATGACCCAAACGTCCGATATAACTATAATTTCTAATACACATATTGAATAATTTAAAAGTAATTCTAAAATGGTACCAAACAAGAACGTCCGCCTTGCCGACTGCTATTGATATATGATACATTGTTAGCCATCATGAAAGCGAGGTAGCATATTGACGACCTCTCGGTTCGAATGAACTAATCTCGATAGGAATGCCCGTCTATGTAAGAAAAAAAAGAGACTTTGTCCCGTCCAAAGGGAGATCAAGCCAAGACAATAGACCTTCTCAAAGGTACGGGTACCTAGTTGGCAGTTGGAGTGGAGTGTGGTCAGCCCATGTTCGAGCAACAATTGCAAATCAAGAGGAGAGAGGCGACATATTAGTTATTCAGGTTAGTTATCGAGCAAGGATAGAGAGATTAGGATTCAATGTGATTAGTTATTGATTACAAGTTTAACCCATTTCGAAAACCAAACTTGGCTCATAAACACAAAAACCATATTTTTTTCACTAATTAAGAAAGAAGAGACTTTGTCCCGCCCAAAGGGAGATCAAGCCAAGATAATAGGCCTCCTCAAAGGTATGGATACCTAGTCGGCAACTGGAGTGGAGCGTGGTCAGCCTGTGTTCGAGCAACAATAGCATATCAAGATAAGAGAGAGGCGACAGTTTAGTTATTGCGCGAGGAGAGAGAGAGAGAGAGAGAGAGAGAGAGAGAGAGGTTAGGATTAAATGGGATTAGTTATTGATTACAAGTTTAACCCGTTTCAAAAATCAAAGTTGGCTCATAATCAAAAAACTATATTCTTTAAATGTAGGGCAACTTCTATAAACAACAATATTAGCCAATATGTCAGAAAAATCATGAAATATCAGGCATTTTTTTTTACAAAATGCCATAAAGGACAATTTTGTCAGATATGTGGCTTTTCCCCTAAAAACGGACATGTCAGCTGACAAATCGTTCGACATCTACTAACACCCGTCTAGCTCACAACCTCGACATTGGATGGATATATATTTTTTAGTTAACCATTTCTTTCTATTGTTACCTATTATATACTAAACGAGCGTACGAGCTCATAAATAACTAAATGTTGGGTAATCACACAAAACTATTGCCATATAAGAGCCTCATAGAATTTTGGAAGCAACTTATCGACCTCTCTTTAGTAGAAAAATAATCATAAACTTAAACTATTTTTTTTCCGCTGGAAAAATAATCACAGTAAATGTCATTTTTATAATAATGTTGTAAAAATTCTCGCTTCGCCGAGTCTATTCTCCCCCCTATTCCCTATCAAGTTTGATAGTATGCCTTGGACTTTTGCACCTTCTTGTCACCATCCAATCCTATATATACCTTCGTCAAACAAGGACAACTCCTCTTCGCCTTACATCAACCATATTTCACCAAACAATCACATAGAGATCTGCCACTAGTTGTGCCTTCACCTACTTCGGCATCATCAGATATCTCTTCGAGCTACTCGTTTATGTCTGAGCAAGGTATCCTCTTTTTCAGTTCCAGCAACATTATCTTTATCTTATATACACAAATAGTTCTTCATTTGACTATTAAAATTCCTATGACTATATTTTTTTAAGAAGGTAAATATGAGAAAAAAATGTCATTACACAAGGCCATGTAACCAGGCCAATGTAAGAACCCAAGAGTTAAAACTCCAAAATAAAAACACCAAAATACATCCCCTGCGACTCTAAGTGAGTCTCCTACAATGATACCCTTTAGTGATACACGAACTAGGATGTCATGTCGCTAGCATCTTCTTCAAATTATCCTTCTTACCTGGCTCATTTTTAAGATTTCTCTTAGCTTCCCCCTGGACTAACTGGCATTTATGCTTGTTGATTAAGATATGCCTTTATGCTTGTTGATTAAGATCTGCACCGGAGTCGGCTCCTCTGTCTCCAGCTCATTGACTTTAGCCTTCTCAGACAGGACAACCAAGTGTCCAGAGTTCTGGTTAACCTTCATCCCGCTGAAGCAGCTCCAAGGAGCACCAGACAGCTGCTGAGAAGGTAGTACAGGAGGATGGTCAGAACAAGATCGTTAATTACCCAGTTAACGACTCAGATGATATGCATGGACCCGAATCACTGATTTAATATCAGTGATCACGTGGAGCGTAAGAGGGGCTTGCGCCATGGGTAGATGGAAAGAGTACGAGCTCATAAATAACTAAATGTTGGGTAATCATACAAAACTATTGCCATATAAGAGCCTCATATAATTTTGGAAGCAACTTATCGACCTCTCTTTAGTAAAAAATAATCATAAACTTAAACTATTTTTGTTCCGCTGAAAAATAATCACAGTAAATATCATTTTTATAATAATGTTGTACAAAATTCTCGCTTCGCCGAGTCTATTCTCCCATATTCCCTATCAAGTTTGATAGTATGCCTTGGACTTTTGCAACTTCTTATATACCTTCGTCAAACAAGGACAACTCCTCTTCGCCTTACATCAACCATATTTTACCAAACAATCACATAGAGATCTGCCACTAGTTGTGCCTTCACCTACTTCAGCATC
Organism: Iris macrosiphon; assembly: GCA_036927795.1. Taxonomy (NCBI): domain Eukaryota; kingdom Viridiplantae; phylum Streptophyta; class Magnoliopsida; order Asparagales; family Iridaceae; genus Iris; species Iris macrosiphon. The sequence continues at coordinate 30,194,617 of JAYESA010000004.1, read as the reverse complement.
ATCAGATATCTCTTCGAGCTACTCGCTTATGTCGGAGCAAGGTATCCTTTTTTTCAGTTCCAGCAACATTATCTTTATCTTATATATGCAAATAGTTCTTCATTTGACTATTAAAATTCCTATGACTATATTTTTTTTTAAGAAGGTAAATAGTATAGATGAGAAAAAAATGTCATTACACAAGGCCATGTAACCAGGCCAATGTAAGAACCCAAGAGATAAAACTCCAAAATAAAAACACCAAAATACATCCCCTACGACTCTAAGTGAGTCTCCTACGATGATACCCTTTAGTGATACGCGAACTAGGATGTCATGTCGCTAGCATCTTCTTTCAATTATCCTCCTTGCCTGGTTCATTTTTAAGATTTCTCTTAGCTTCCCATGAAGGATTAACCGTGAAAAACTGGCCTTTATGCTTGTTGATTAAGATCTGCACCGGAGTCGGCTCCTCTGTCTCCAGCTCATTGGCTTTAGCCTTCTCAGACAGGACAGCCAAGTGTCCAGAGTTTTGGTTAACCTTCATCCCGCTGAAGCAGCTCCAAGGAGCACCAGACAGCTGCTGAGAAGGTAGTACAGGAGGATGGTCAGAACAAGATCGTTAATTACCCAGTTAACGACTCAGACGATATGCATGGACCCGAATCATTGATTTAATATCAGTGATCGCGTGGAACGTAAGAGGGGCTTGCGCCCTGGGTAGATGGAAAGAGATCTGCAACGTGTTAAGAAAAATTATTGTATTAGCGTCTTGTTGGAAACTAAAATCAAGACGGACAGAATACTGGCACGGAGGACACCTACCAACTGGAGTCAAGTCCATAACTTGCATCTTTGCGACATGACCCGCATTTGGGTTAGGTGGGATTCTCAGAGTTGGGATGGACAAGTGTTGCACTTGTCTGACCAATTGATTGCGATATATTTTGCTAATAAGGGAGGCTTCAAGTTTATTTTGGGTGCAACTTATGGGCACAATGACAAACGAAAGAGTGAGGACTTATGGCATGATCTCGGCTGGCTGAGCAGAATGGTGGATGCCCAATACGGACTTCCTCTGGTCGTTATGGAAGATTTTAACGCGTTGCTCTACAGACATGAGAATGTGGGTAGTAAAGTGGTTCCGGATTATATTACCCAAGATTTTTAACACTGTCTCCTTCAGTCTGGCTTACAGTCTTTGGAGAGGACGGAACATCTGTGGACATAGCACAACAAGGTTGTCCGAAAGCAAGTGGCGTGTTAGCTGGATCGGGCTTTGGAAAACCGAAGTTGGTTCGGCAAGCATCATGGCCTGAGGGCAGAAGGGTTGATGGAAGACACTTCGGATCACTCCCTGGTCTGCATACGACTTGTTGACCATCCGAGGTCCAATGTGAGACATTTTCGGTACAACAAGTGGGTGCTTCTTGAGGGATATAAGAAGGCAGTGCGACGGGGCTACAGACAACTGTTAGAGGTAACCCTCAATTCCGACTCGTAAGCAAACTGAAAAAGATGAAGGCGGGTCTAAAGGCTTGGAACAGGCTGGTTCCGGCCCGGAAGCTCCAAGAGGAGGAAGAACGCCTCCGGGAGGTGCAACAGCAGCTTCAAGAAGATATTCTGAATGAAGATATAGCTGCAGAGGAAAGAAAGCTTGTCCAAGATGTCGGCGCTATCAGGTTCCAAGAGCAGATAGAACTGGCGCAGAGGACGAAGTATTCATGGCTGCGGGATGACGATAGATGCTCGATGTACTTTTACGACGTTGTGAGATCACGTTAGCATCACAACCATACCAACAAGCTTATTACTGTCGATGCAAAGTGGCGGCCCCAAAGAACATCCAAGCGGAGGCAGTGAGATATTACTCAGTCTTAGTACAATCAACATAATTATTTAACCATGTTTTCTGAATTGGTTTGCAAGTGTGTGGTCACACCACACGGTAATCATGTTCTATTGGCTCCGGTAATAATGGAAGAGGTGGAAGGAATTATCAAGAGGGCGAACCCAAACAAAGACCGGGGCCTAACAAGTTTGTCACTCGCTTCTATCAGGTGCATTAGGAGGAGATTAAGTTTGAAGTGCTGGAGGTAATCACAGATTTCTTTGAGAAGGGCAGATTTCTACGGGAGTTGAACCATACTTTCCTCACACTTATTCCGACGAAGGAGGGTGCCGGTTCGCTCGCGGACTTCAGACCCATCGTGTGTTGCAACTACCTCTACAAACCGATTACGCATTTGATGTGTGGCAGATGGAGGACATTATGCGGTAGCTGATTTATCTGTACCATGCAGCATTCATTAAAGGGAGGGATATTGCTGACAACCTTTTAGCTCATAAAATGGTACGAGATTTTAATAAACCAGGAGGGGGCAAGGCTTGCATCAAACTGGATCTTCGAAAGGCATATAACACCAATTTGTCTGTCAGATCATGCTTGCTATGGGCTTTGATAGCATGTTAGTGGCCAGGGTTCGGGAGTGTATCACAACCCCAACTTTCTCTGTGCTCATCCGGGGCAGCCGCATGGATTCATTGGAAGCAACAGAAAATTGAGGCAGGGTGACCCACTGTCGCCTTATTTGTTTACTCTGGTTATGGAATATTTTTTGTGTTTCATGGAGGCTGTGGTGCTCAAGAAGCAAATTATTCTGCTTCACAGGAAGGTGATGCCTCATGTGTCGCATTTGATCTATACAGATGATCTATTGGTTTTCTTGAAACCAACAAGGAGGGTATGACTCAGCTGGCCTCTATCATGGAGATGTTCGGTTTATACTCGGGTCTCCACATAAATCAGGACAAGAGCAAGGCTTACTTTAATAAGCACTGCCAAAATAAGGAGGAACTTGCATCACTTCTGGGAGTAGAGCGGAGTGAGCTTCCGGTCAAATACTTGGGGATCCCGTTATCAGTCAATTAAGCCAGAGATATGGACTATCAAAGTCTATTTGAGTATACACAGAGGAGAGTTGAGGAGTGGCATGCCCAAAACCTATCTTTTGGAGGGCGGATTGAGCTGGTTCGCGCAGTCATTACGCAATCATTACGGCGATTGTCCGCTTTTGGTTACAGGCTATACTTCTACCGATCTCTACGATTAATATGATCAAAAAAAAATTGTGCCAACTTTGTTTGGAGAGGGAGATAGATGTTATAGGGTGGGACACCCTCTGTCAACCGCATAAAGGAGTATGTCTGCAGCCTTTACGGCTGCTCCGGGATGTGGCTGGGCTGAAGCTTACTTGGAAGTTTCTTTCGAGAGACTCGCTATGGGCAGCTTGGATGGAGAACAGATACTTGCGTGGACAAAATTTTTGGAGTAGATCTTCAAACAATAATGACTCTGTTGTTTTCAAAAGTATTATTTTATACCGCTCTCAATTGAAGCAGTTGATCTCGAGGGTCTACAAAGATGGTGAGACCACAGACCTATGGTTTGACCCATGGATTGCACACCAAAGCTTGATAGAGCGAGGAGGGTCAATGACGTATCGAGGGACTGGAAGGAGGGAACGTGTGAGTGTCATTCTGAGGAATGGAGTCTGGCGTCCGGAGTTACATTGCGGCACGAGGCAATTCAAGGAGATCATTCGAACGATGAGGGTGGACACATCACTTCAGATTGATGCATGAATTTGAGATAATACTGGGACGAAACGGTTCGCACATAGAGTCGTAGCTAATGTTGTCAGAGTAGAACACTCGGAGATAGAGTTAGCGGATGTGGTATGGGGCCAAAGGTGTTGCTCGTAAAATGCAGTTGTGTCTATACAAATTGAGCCTGGAAAAACTATTCACACTTGATAGGTTTGCGGGAATTTGGACTGCAGCTGCCGGAGGCCCAGGGATGTATACTGTGCCGACAGAGGGATGAATCAATGACACATTTATTCTTCAAATGTCCGGTGACGTGGGATATTTGACTAGCCCAACATGATAGGTTGGGCTTATCCAGTAGGGGGATCCATGACTGGAGAGCAATCGTCGAGGTCATCAAAAGAGAGAAGCGGAGAGATTTTGCTTGGTACAACGAGGCCTGGATCAGATTTGCTGCAAGGGTCTGACATGTCTGGAAGAAGCGAAACAATCATATCTTTGAGGGGTCGGTGATTTCACCATTGGGATTATCCATAATATTAAGCAGGATGTCAGTATAATGTGAGAGAATGCGCACCCTTGAATTGCCTCTTGTATTTGTAATTTTTTGATTTAATTAATACAATTATCTTCTTCCAAATATATATATCCAAATATATATATATATATATATATATATATATATATATATATATATATATATATATAGAGAGAGAGAGAGAGAGAGAGAGAGAGAGAGAGAGAGAGAGAGAATAAGGGAGGTGAGATGACACCTCACTCTAAAAACAAGGATGGCGGTGACGTGGCACAATCTCAGCCACACATTTCATAATTGGCAATTTGCACTTAACCCCCTCCCCTCGTTTGTGTGGTTGAGATTGTGCCACGTCACCGCCACATTTATTTTTAGGGTGAGGTGCCATCTCACCTCCCTTATTCTCTCTCTCTCTATATATATATATATATATAATGTTTCAATTGAGAACCACAAAGCATCTGTTGGTTCACCTACGAGTCAACATCAAAAGTCAGAACCTTGCTCTTATGCCCAACATGACAATTGTTTGTACTCTTGATGGTGATGTATGTGGTGCATTGTACATCTCCAGTCTGACAAACAAAAAGAGATCGGAAAAATGACTAAATATACTGGAAAACTTTGGCCTTAATAAACTGTTATACACATGAATATCTCAAAAAATATTATGTTGCGCTTTCGAACAAATTAAGATCAATATAATTGATGTAAAACTTATACCATGTGATGAGCATCTGCACAACCACCAAAAAGTAAAGCATGAAGTGAAAATCGACTAAAATTGTAAGAAATTTTGGCCTTAATAAACTCGTTTTGCATCAAGTTGTAAAATTTATAAGGCTATTAACTATCCCTTTAGGAAATGCATAAACTGAGCATAAAAATTGAAAATCAATAGAGTCTAATATTAAGCAACGCTGAAGTATATGTGTTTCTAAAACTAATGCATTTTCGTAAACTGACCTTTGTTTAAGGTTTTTCCCTTCATTTCCAAGAACATCTTCTTCATCTCTAGCACTTTTGTTTGTACTGCTTCCGTCTCTTCAGACTGGAGGGCGGAGTTTGTTGGATCCAGTCTAAATTTTGTAACAACAAATTTTGGAACCCAAATATGATTAAAGATTTTATTTGATGCGATTTAAAAATCTACACTAAATATTTTATTTAATTAACTTTACAAATCTGTATCAAATATTTAATTTGACCATATTTGGACGTCCATAATTGGTGCTGTCTATTTTAGGTAATCGGTTTCTTATTTTAGGATTTCCTATTTAGAAATTTCTATGACGTAAACTATTGTTTCTCAACTATATATATGAGTTGAGGGTGGAGGCACAAAGATAGAGTACGAAAGTAGAGATTAAAAGTGCTTGTCCACTGGAGATCTAAGAGAAAGTTCATACTTTTCTCTTATGACTTGTCATCCAAGACAGGAGGAGGAGGAGGAGATCTGACCGATGAGTCGTCACCTTTATTCAGGAAGATTATTACAGGTTGGGTGAGTGATTTCATTGTAATATCTGTCTTTTCTTCTTGAATGTGATGATGGTGTTGAATCTATTAGGACAGAGGGTCCAACATTATTTTTTGTCAATCTTATAATTTTATTTGAGTTATATAGATTATAATTTATCTACGTGACGTAGTCACCACCGTATACATTAGTTAACAAGGACTTTTAACTCCTTTATGAGTACTTCGAGACTTGTAAACAATTAATGAGTCACGCGATGCTTGTGTTGAAGTATATGATAAATTGAACGGACTTTTATGAAAAAAGTAAACACAGATTTCTCTCCTCTTGCCAAGCAATAAAGATGGCCTTGGTTTTCATGTATCCAAATGTCACTTTCTCCTTGTGACTATCCCAAGTTTTAGCCACTTTGGTCATAAATTATTTGTATAATAAAAAAAAGGTTTTAGCCACCTTGCCTCCCAAGACGGGAATCTTCTAACGTAAGATCATATGCAGAATCAGCTCCAAACTAAGATTAGATAGATTAAAAATGGACTAATCTATAAAATAAAAAAAATTATATAGACAAAAATACTAATATATATATATATATATATTTGGACCTTGAGAGCATCATTAGTAAGGTCTATCCCACATTCTAGATTTTAGATTTTAAATATAGGACCTCATTTTATAGAATAGTAAATCACATTCATAGTTTCAATTTCTAGATTTTGTGTCTCACCCCACTCATGGGAGCTATAGGTTAGGCCTCTCAATTTTTTAGATTTTGGATTGTAGGAATCCATTTTGTAGAATAGTATGTCCCAATTTGGAGCCCAACTTCCTAGATTCTAGATTTATATTTCTTTTTTACCACAGAATCTTTGGAACCGGAGCTCACTTTATCATTTTCTATTATTCGCATACAAACCTAACTCATTCTACAATTAACTTTTTTTTTTAAAAATTTTTGACCCCAAATTGTATTGAAGAGTCCCAACTACTAATGTGTAAACTCCCTCGACCAGATTTCAGTATTTTAATATTATTTCTAGTTAATTAGAATTAGTGTAACTTTTTAAAAATTTATTTATTAATATAATCTATTGATTGTGCACCTGTTCATTACACAATTAATTAGGGCCTCACACTAGCTGTTAACCCTAAACTAATTTCACATCCCTGCCCTAGACTTGCTAGACTACATTTTTTGTATTTTTAGCAACTTCCAGAAACCTCGTTTTGTGCTTCGTTTTAGTCGCACAAATATCGTTACAAACGTACGTATTTAATCCCTATTTAATTTTCTGCTCTTTACCCACCTCTGTACCCTAGAGATTTGAGGACCAGTAGGCACCTGTTTTGCCCAACCAAAAATACGATAATATTCTACACTAAACGTATTACAATTATCGTATTGACACCGTAGAAAAATTATGACCCTAACTGCCCTTAAATAATTAGTGAACACCGTGCGCAGTATTTATTAAATAATAAATACGGTGACCCGTATCACCTAAGAAATCAGACCCTGCATCTGCCCAGGCTCATCCCCACAGCCCAGGACATTTCCCCAGCATTTTCCCTCAATTCTGTGAATTTTAGTAATTTTTAGAACCAGGTGATTTTCCAGACAAATTGCATAATTGCGCAAATTCCCAATTTTTGGACTTTTATGCAATTTATGAAAAGTTAAGGGTTTTTATGCAAAAAATTTCCATGTGAGGTGGCAACACCTCATTGGTTATTGAATAGGTGGAGTAGGACCCACAAAATATCAGATTATTATCCATAATTATCTGAATTAGATATTAATTAATTAAATTACTAAAATACCCTAAACATTTAAACTAATTACATTTATGTCCTAAACCCTAATCCTATTTAAACCCTACCCAGCCCCATTCCCGACTACACACCACCGCCCCTCCGACCACCCTCCGGCCACCGGACCGCCGCCGACCACTTCGCCACATCCCCCTCTCCCCTCCGGCCAACTGCCTCCCTCCCTGGCCGCCTGCTCCGCCGTGGCCAGCCACCGCAGCAACCCTTCCTTCCCTGTCCGACAGCAGCTCCTCCCCTCCCCGACGCCCCTCACGGCCACCCCGACCACCGTGGACCACCGCCACCACCACCAAACACCTCGCCGCCACCTCCTCCCTCGACCTGACCAGCTCCCACCGCCCCACGACGGCCTCCGCCGCCGGCAGCTCCCCCGCAACCCTCCACCACCCTCGCCCTGTCATCTTCCCCGAGCTACCCCGACAGTCCCCCACCGCCCCTCCGACAGCCTCCGACCTCCGCCACCGCCCCAGACCTCTCCGCCCCGACGTCCTCCTTCGATCCCTCCGCCTGACCGCCTGCCCCGGCCACCGCACACGGCGCTGCAGCTGCCGCAAGCCGCTGCTGCTGCTGCTACTGCTAGCAGCTACTGCTACTGCCGTTGCTCCTCCGGCCGGCCGCCGTCGACTCCGCCGCCGACCTCCCGCCGACGACTCACCGTGGACCCCACCTGCCACCTCGTCAGGTATAAATACGCTATTATATACGTATTTATATGTATATAGGTATATGTATGTATATATGTATATATATTTATATATATATGTTAATATATATGGTTATATATATTATATATTAAATATTATAGTATTTAATATATATTATATAAATACTGTATAAATACAGTATATATATGTGTAGTATTATTATTATTATTATTATTATTATTATTATTGTTATTATTATATGTATATATTTTATATATATGTATATTAATATATATTTCTATGTATATAGGTATATGTATATATATATATATCAATATATATATGTTATCATATATATATTATTATTATTATTATTCAATATTTACTAAAAACAGTATATATATTTACTTATATATATATGTATTTTGGGTATATATATAAATATGTAAATATACAAATTGCATTTTCTTTCTTATATATATATATAAATCTATATATATATATATATACATTATGGTTTGTATAAATTAAATGTATACATTTATTATATATATATATATATGCTTTTCATTTTCTTTATTCATTTCCTGCACTTTTCTTTTTCTTTATATATATGTATATATATATATATCTATCTATATATAGTATCTATATATTGTATATATATATTACCTATATATATAATATATTATATATATTATATAATTGAGCCGGATAATACAGCCTATTATAAATATGTAAATTTACTTTTTCTGCACTGTCATTTCAACTTATAATATTATCCAGTGGTCACATATAGACCCTAAATATTATTATTAATGCTGTATATAACAGTGGTCACATATAGACCCTGATATTATTAAAAATAATATTTGCTGAATAGTACAGCATTTATATATGTATTTAAATTATGTTCTGTCATTTCATTTTATTATTTATATTATAATCAGTGGATACACCCTGATAATATATTATTGAATTATATATCTATAAACAGTGGATATACCCTGCTACTATATACCTGCATTTGTCTGTTCTTCATATACTGCTATATATATTATATTATATCTATATATATACTATATATATATATTATATATGTGTATATAAGTATATATATATATATATATATATATGCTTATTATTACAGCCTTGTTATTCACGAACCCTGTCTATTTTAACAGAAACCACCTTCAGCACAGCCAGTGACCCCCTGTCACCAGCAACCTTAAACCTGACTGCAAGAACAGGTTATCAACACTATCAGGGAGTAGGCAAGTATACATTGCCAAGTACTGTTTAAATTCTCAATATTGTATATGCTCTTGTTTCTGTATTTCATAAAATGATTACCTGAGACTGCCTTGGGTACGGTCAGTTGATATGTTGACATTTAAAATAATATTACGGACTCACCAACAATTATGAGAGTATCCTAATATTCTCCTAGACCCTATCACGGGAACACGCAACATGGTTGCAATGTATATTGGGATGCGAGCTGCATATTTGATTTGCTACCAATACGTGTGACCCGCATCATGGATTAGAATAATTTAGGAAATGTACGACTTGACATTTAGTTACATTGGGAGGGGAGAACAACTAAAATACGTATGGGACACCCACCTCTTTACCATGTGCTGCACTCGACGGAGTGATACGGATGATATAGATATGTATTCATGTGACCATTCTCATCGTAGATAGAAAAATTGTATAGTGCCCTTGAACGGGGGCATATGTGGCATATACTAGCCTGTCACTACAGATTGGTGAATTACGTCAGCATATGTCTAGCCACACATTTCCCATACGTATTAGGTTGTCTCAATTTGCATTCACTTAGATGGTTAGCACCCTGTATTTATTTATTTCAGTAGTTTAATTCAGTATTTACATACTTGGCATGTTATTTTCTTGTATCTTGTTACGTCCCTCTGAGGACCTGGTTCCCTGACCAGGTTTAGCTGAGACATTCCACCCCACAGTACCTGGACCTGGACTGGAGTCTGGACATGCCCTTGAGATGGAGTTAGAGGAGATGCCGTCAGGGTCTACCTGAGTACACCTGGAGTTGGAGCTACATATTTTGAGGATGTTGCGCTAGTTTATCTTATTTCACTCCTGCTTACTTTTGTAGTGGGATTGTTCCCACCTGACTTTATCTGGGTTGTATATGACATTTCAGATTTAGCATCTATATATATATTCAGCACTTTCCCTGTTATTCTTGTGGATGAGATAGATTTACCTGTATTTAGACTTGTAGTATTTTAGGACAGCGTAGCACATCACTTTGGGTCCATTAAATTGGGTAATCCCTTAGTGACGTGTCAGCTGGCCAATGCCACGTGGCCTAGTTCCGTATATTTTTGGGACTGGGGCGTGACACGGTTTTAGTGGTGGCCCATGCAGGTCGAGTTAATTGCTAGTAACATGATATCATGTTCAGCAAACCTGCAATAGGATAGGAATACTAGGTCTCATCCACACTAACTTCATCCATAAATATTGCATCCTGCTTGATTATCATCTATTAAGTCCTTCGTACTTTTCTAAATTTTTCTATTCTTTTCAGAAATATGGACATACCCGGGGAAACTGCGATTAATGGAACTGACCAAGCAACAGACCTCTCGCCAGATGTCCAAGGGACACCAATCCCGAGAGACCAATCTCCGAGAAGGATGTTGGTCAATCCAACAACCTCGTACCTTCACCAAGATCCGACCCAAGAAGCAACACCAGTCTAGCAAGAAGGGCAACCTTCTCAGGCACCAACACTGCAGGCAGAGATACCTTTGTCTCCACCTCCAGTTCTCGCAGCCCTGATGCCACAACTTGAGGAACAATCTCAGATGTTCCAAGCCATATTGCAGGCTCAGTGGCAACAGAATGAAGTCCTGAGACAATGCCTAATGACGGTTCTGGAGAAGACAGCTGCCCCAGTACCAGCCCCTGTCCAACCAGCTAGCACTGATCGAGGCTTTAGCCGGATGAGCCCGAGAACCTTTAAGGGCAATGAAACTCCGGAAGAGATCTCAGACTGGATCTCCAATACGGAAATACTGCTAGAAGGTTCACAACTTCACCCTGACCTATGGATGACCGCAGTAAGGACCCTACTCCTCGGTAACGCCCATCACTGGTGGGAATCTATCGAGCGCAGCACCGACAAGAACCATACTTGGGAACAATTTCTGGAATATTTTAATGCAAAATATTTCCCAGCCATGGTCAGAGATGAACTGTACTTCCAGTTCCTGCATTTGGAACAAGGAAATATGACCGTCGACGCTTATGATGCAGAATTCAGTCGACTAAGTCAATTCGGTGCCATCCTAATACCAACCAAGCTGAAGAAGGCCCTAAAGTTCCATCACGGCCTTACCCCCGAACTCCAAGGGTATACTACGGCACAGTCGAGGATTTCATACGAAGAAGTTCTTTCAGAGGCAAGGATACAAGAAGCCATTGGCCGAGAAGCAAGATGCTCAAATCCAACCATATCAGCCATAGACCAGACAGGAGCAGGAGGACCAATCCGTCACCTGAGAAATCAGGCACAACACAAGACAGGGCCATATCAATACAAGGAACTTCCGACTTGTCACTATTGTGGCAGGAAGGGACATTATGCCAAAAACTGTCGAAGGAAGTATAGACTATGCTTGATATGTGGAGATAATCAGCATAGGGCCAGAGACTGCCCACAACACAGAGAAGCAACACTTCGGACTGGGCAAGGACCAGCAGCACCAGCCCAGAGAATGCAACCTCCTACTAGAGGTCAGCATTCCCCAGCATCTGGAAGATTTCAGAGGGGACCACCCTTAGCCACCCAAGACACGCAGTACTACCTAGCCAGACAACAAACCATTAGACGAAGGCACGAGCAGGCCTTTGCACTAGCTGCAGTTGCAAAAGAACCGGAAGGTGAAACCATTTCAGGTACCCTTATAGTTGCATTATTACCAGCAAACCGCATATTTGATTCTAGAGCTACACTGTCTTTCACATCTAGTAGTTTCGTACCCATGCAAATAGTCAGGTTTACCGGAAGAGGCATTGTTCCAGTTACCAACATTACTAAAGCATGCTAGTAGTCATATATAGTAGCGTAATGAGAACGCGATTCCCGGTACTTTCAATACCAAACTTCGACGTAGTCTTAGACATGGACTGGCTAAACCAAGTACAAATGCTATCCTAGACTACAGGAAGAGAAGCGTCATCCTTAGACCACCAAGTTACCCATTCGGATATCAGGACTAAGCAAACACATCTAGGTAGATTGCTAGACGTTGATTGTTAGGCTCAAAACATGTGAATGTAGTAATAGCTGAATACTACAGGTAGTTTCCAAATTAGATTTGATATACATGACTTATTAGGATAGTCAGTAACTTCTAATCTTGTGTTTTCACCTACCCGAGAAACTATCAGACTTGGAAGAAGAGGAAAACTAAGCTCGAGGTACATCAGACTCTTCGATGTGTTGGAACGCATCAAAGAAGTTGTTTACAAAATAGCATTACCTCAGACATTGGAAGAAGTACATGACGTCTTCCACATATTCCAATTAAAGAGGTACGCTCTGGATACAAGTCATGTGCTTAAATACGGACAACCTATAGTGTATATTAAGGTTGTAGAACTTAGAAAACCACACCTCTTTTGGGTCAACTAGCAACCTAGACTAGAAGTTAGAGATTATAGAATCTTGTCTTTTTGTGAATTTGAATTGTTTTGTACTTCTCATATCCTAATCTAGCGTACTTATATTTGCTATACTACCTTAAAATTATACTCTGCTATTATAGCCTAGTTTTGCAAGCTTATTCTTTATCAAGCTTGTTCATTAAATATGTATTATTGGAGTACTACATTAATACATTTCAGAATCAGTGTATGACGGTCTGATCAACCATAATACACTTGGTTCGCCTTTCGCATAACTACTTTACGTGGATTGAGATATATAGTGATTAGTAGATAGATGTACTTATCCTCTGCGCATATCGTACCAGCTACATAACTAGGCTAATACGAATATGTGAATAAGGAGTACCAGAATAGCATTTCCATCCACAACTGCCTTGACAATTCCCATTGAATTCTTTAAACGCCTTGAATCTCCATACTTCTAATCCATTACCCCCTTGAACTCTTGATTACTGTTTTCCGTCTTTCCTTATTTCGGAAAGAAGAAACCTCGTATATAGTATAAATATGAAGTGTATTGTTTCCATAGCCATTTTTATAGTTTTTGGGGAATTACCAAACCCTATTAGTAGATTATATTGCAGTTTAACACTGTTCTTATTTGTAGAATGATTTCTGTTACCTACCTTACGTTGTATTACGTTCCTCTAGTTCATATTGCATGAAAACATCATGCACCAGGCAAATCAACCTGGGAACGTGTAGAGGATATCCGATAATGTTTCCCCGATCTATTTCCAGTTCAGGGTATGTCCAAATATTTTAAATCAATCTTCAGCTATCTATGTCCTGATATTTCAAATCAATCAATCTTTCGTTCTCATTATATGTGTATTTTTATTTCGAGGACGAAATATTCTAAGGAGGGTAGATTGTAAACTCCCTCGACCAGATTTCAGTATTTTAATATTATTTCTAGTTAATTAGAATTAGTGTAACTTTTTAAAAATTTATTTATTAATATAATCTATTGATTGTGCACCTGTTCATTACACAATTAATTAGGGCCTCACACTAGCTGTTAACCCTAAACTAATTTCACATCCCTGCCCTAGACTTGCTAGACTACATTTTTTGTATTTTTAGCAACTTCCAGAAACCTCGTTTTGTGCTTCGTTTTAGTCGCACAAATATCGTTACAAACGTACGTATTTAATCCCTATTTAATTTTCTGCTCTTTACCCACCTCTGTACCCTAGAGATTTGAGGACCAGTAGGCACCTGTTTTGCCCAACCAAAAATACGATAATATTCTACACTAATCGTATTACAATTATCGTATTGACATCGTAGAAAAATTATGACCCTAACTGCCCTTAAATAATTAGTGAACACCGTGCGCAGTATTTATTAAATAATAAATACGGTGACCCGTATCACCTAAGAAATCAGACCCTGCATCTGCCCAGGCTCATCCCCACAGCCCAGGACATTTCCCCAGCATTTTCCCTCAATTCTGTGAATTTTAGTAATTTTTAGAACTAGGTGATTTTCCAGACAAATTGCATAATTGCACAAATTCCCAATTTTTGGACTTTTATGCAATTTATGAAAAGTCAAGGGTTTTTATGCAAAAAATTTCCATGTGAGGTGGCAACACCTCATTGGTTATTGAATAGGTGGAGTAGGACCCACAAAATATCAGATTATTATCCATAATTATCTGAATTAGATATTAATTAATTAAATTACTAAAATACCCTAAACATTTAAACTAATTACATTTATGTCCTAAACCCTAATCCTATTTAAACCCTACCCAGCCCCATTCCCGACTACACACCACCGCCCCTCCGACCACCCTCCGGCCACCGGACCGCCGCCGACCACTTCGCCACATCCCCCTCTCCCCTCCGGCCAACTGCCTCCCTCCCTGGCCGCCTGCTCCGCCGTGGCCAGCCACCGCAGCAACCCTTCCTTCCCTGCCCGACAGCAGCTCCTCCCCTCCCCGACGCCCCTCACGGCCACCCCGACCACCGTGGACCACCGCCACCACCACCAAACACCTCGCCGCCACCTCCTCCCTCGACCTGACCAGCTCCCACCGCCCCACGACGGCCTCCGCCGCCGGCAGCTCCCCCGCAACCCTCCACCACCCTCGCCCTGTCATCTTCCCCGAGCTACCCCGACAGTCCCCCACCGCCCCTCCGACAGCCTCCGACCTCCGCCACCGCCCCAGACCTCTCCGCCCCGACGTCCTCCTTCGATCCCTCCGCCTGACCGCCTGCCCCGGCCACCGCACACGGCGCTGCAGCTGCCGCAAGCCGCTGCTGCTGCTGCTGCTACTGCTAGCAGCTACTGCTACTGCCGTTGCTCCTCCGGCCGGCCGCCGTCGACTCCGCCGCCGACCTCCCGCCGACGACTCACCGTGGACCCCACCTGCCACCTCGTCAGGTATAAATACGCTATTATATACGTATTTATATGTATATAGGTATATGTATGTATATATGTATATATATTTATATATATATGTTAATATATATGGTTATATATATTATATATTAAATATTATAGTATTTAATATATATTATATAAATACTGTATAAATACAGTATATATATGTGTAGTATTATTATTATTATTATTATTATTATTGTTATTATTATATGTATATATTTTATATATATGTATATTAATATATATTTCTATGTATATAGGTATATGTATATATATATATATATCAATATATATATGTTATCATATATATATTATTATTATTATTATTCAATATTTACTAAAAACAGTATATATATTTACTTATATATATATGTATTTTGGGTATATATATAAATATGTAAATATACAAATTGCATTTTCTTTCTTATATATATATATAAATCTATATATATATATATAAATCTATATATATATATATATATACATTATGGTTTGTATAAATTAAATGTATACATTTATTATATATATATATATATGCTTTTCATTTTCTTTATTCATTTCCTGCACTTTTCTTTTTCTTTATATATATGTATATATATATATATATCTATCTATATATAGTATCTATATATTGTATATATATATTACCTATATATATAATATATTATATATATTATATAATTGAGCCGGATAATACAGCCTATTATAAATATGTAAATTTACTTTTTCTGCACTGTCATTTCAACTTATAATATTATCCAGTGGTCACATATAGACCCTAAATATTATTATTAATGCTGTATATAACAGTGGTCACATATAGACCCTGATATTATTAAAAATAATATTTGCTGAATAGTACAGCATTTATATATGTATTTAAATTATGTTCTGTCATTTCATTTTATTATTTATATTATAATCAGTGGATACACCCTGATAATATATTATTGAATTATATATCTATAAACAGTGGATATACCCTGCTACTATATACCTGCATTTGTCTGTTCTTCATATACTGCTATATATATTATATTATATCTATATATATACTATATATATATTATATATGTGTATATAAGTATATATATATATATATGCTTATTATTACAGCCTTGTTATTCACGAACCCTGTCTATTTTAACAGAAACCACCTTCAGCACAGCCAGTGACCCCCTGTCACCAGCAACCTTAAACCTGACTGCAAGAACAGGTTATCAACACTATCAGGGAGTAGGCAAGTATACCTTGCCAAGTACTGTTTAAATTCTCAATATTGTATATGCTCTTGTTTCTGTATTTCATAAAATGATTACCTGAGACTGCCTTGGGTACGGTCAGTTGATATGTTGACATTTAAAATAATATTACGGACTCACCAACAATTATGAGAGTATCCTAATATTCTCCTAGACCCTATCACGGGAACACGCAACATGGTTGCAATGTATATTGGGATGCGAGCTGCGTATTTGATTTGCTACCAATACGTGTGACCCGCATCACGGATTAGAATAATTTAGGAAATGTACGACTTGACATTTAGTTACATTGGGAGGGGAGAACAACTAAAATACGTATGGGACACCCACCTCTTTACCATGTGCCGCACTCGACGGAGTGATACGGATGATATAGATATGTATTCATGTGACCATTCTCATCGTAGATAGAAAAATTGTATAGTGCCCTTGAACGGGGGCATATGTGGCATATACTAGCCTGTCACTACAGATTGGTGAATTACGTCAGCATATGTCTAGCCACACATTTCCCATACGTATTAGGTTGTCTCAATTTGCATTCACTTAGATGGTTAGCACCCTGTATTTATTTATTTCAGTAGTTTAATTCAGTATTTACATACTTGGCATGTTATTTTCTTGTATCTTGTTACGTCCCTCTGAGGACCTGGTTCCCTGACCAGGTTTAGCTGAGACATTCCACCCCACAGTACCTGGACCTGGACTGGAGTCTGGACATGCCCTTGAGATGGAGTTAGAGGAGATGCCGTCAGGGTCTACCTGAGTACACCTGGAGTTGGAGCTACATATTTTGAGGATGTTGCGCTAGTTTATCTTATTTCACTCCTGCTTACTTTTGTAGTGGGATTGTTCCCACCTGACTTTATCTGGGTTGTATATGACATTTCAGATTTAGCATCTATATATATATTCAGCACTTTCCCTGTTATTCTTGTGGATGAGATAGATTTACCTGTATTTAGACTTGTAGTATTTTAGGACAGCGTAGCACATCACTTTGGGTCCATTAAATTGGGTAATCCCTTAGTGACGTGTCAGCTGGCCAATGCCACGTGGCCTAGTTCCGTATATTTTTGGGACTGGGGCGTGACATAATGATACTCTGATGACCTGAATATAGATTAGGGCTCTAAAATTTACACAAGTCTTCTAAAATTTTAAAATGTCTCAAAATTTATAAATAAATAAAAAAACTAAAATTTACATAATTCCTTGAAAGGTTTCAAAAATTTATAAGACATCTAAATTTTACAAAATGACACCCAAACTCTATAGTTAACTATGTGGAGATCCAAATTCTAATATCATATATCATATTACTAAATAATCCAAAAAAATTAAATAGGGAGAGCATTTTCAAGATTCCTGACCCATAGCCACCCTCGTCACATGTTCCTGTTCCCATCTTTCTTTTAGGCCTTTGACCAAGGCACTACAAAAAAGTTCAGGACAGCCCAAATTTTTATTTTTGATAATTACAAGTTTGTCACTCTAAAAAATTACTCATCGGACTGTCCACTTCCAATTAATTTTTTTTTATAATCATGACTGTCAAAATTTTGACAGTCCTACCAATTGGAATGACTATTAAAATTATGAGAGTTCTACCAATTGGAATGAATCAAAATTTTGACAGTCATAACAATTGGAAGAATTGTTAAAATTTTGACAGTCCTAAAAAAATATGTTAATTTTTTAGGACTGTCAAAATTTTGACAGTCCTTCCAATTGGTAGGACTTCGAAGGGAAGGGCTACGCGAGGTGACACGAGGACAGGGGTGCGTGGAGGCCGGAAGGAGGGGGGGGGGGGGTGCGGAGCTGCACGAGGCAGAGGAGCGAAAGGAGGGAGGGGGGAGGAGGTGGCGGTGGGAGGCCGGGGAGGAGGTGGAGGCACATGTGCGAGGCGTAGGCACACGCACTCGCCTCCGCTGCTGTTGTTGCTGATGCCGCTTCTGTTGCTACTACCGTTGCCGTCACGAGGCGTAGCCGCAGCCCCCCGCGAGCGCGTGCCTCCGTCGCGTGCAACCCCCCGCACCCGTGGGCCTCCGCCGTGTACCGCCCTCGCGCCGTCCCCGCAAGGGCGTGCATCTGGGTCCCGCGTCGCCCCGGCTCGACGCCACCCCCGATGTCTTCTTCTTCGCCTCCATAACGGAGCCGACGGGAAGGTGCGGCTCGACGGTGTCGACGCAGTCGATAGTGAGGTCAACGACGCAGAGAGGCGGTTGCGGGAGAAGGGAGGAGGAGAGGCCGGAGGTGGGTGGGGTGGGGGAAAAGCAGGAGGAGGGAGGTAAAGATGATGAACAACCCTGATAAAATTTGGACTAATTTGAGTAAAAAAAAATTCTAACTGGACTAGCACCAATACTGAATTGTACGTCACAACAATTCAATCCATCACAGGCCTTTATCAAGGGCCCTTCTTTTAATAATCTTCCGTACTATCCGACCAACCCATCACAAGTAGTTCAACCCACTAACAAATAATTAGACAGCTTCTTGATATTGTATTATTGTATTTGATTTCGAGAGAGAGAGAGAGAGAGAGAGAGAGAGAGAGCATGGCAATGCCATGGAGTTTGGCTGTGTACATAATCAACATGGTGTGGATCGTCCTTGACGGCTGGATCTCCTCCACCCTGACCGTGGCCACCGAGATTGCCCGCGCCCTCCGCTCCGGCGACATAGGCCCTTTCCCTGTCGGCTGAGGGGCGTTTCAGCACCTCCCCTCCCACCTCCCTCCCCCACTCGAGGTTGATATCAAAAACTTTACCATTCCATTTCTTAATTCACTTTTGGTTTCCACTGAGGTTGCTATAAATAGGAAATCTGTTGGTATTGGTTATGGTAACAGCCCAGGTGGAGGTTTTGGCTAGAACCAATTTGAACAGCACTGACCACTCGGAAGTTCCGGGGAATTCACTTCTTCTTAAGAAATTGAAGAGTTGTGGCTCTGTAGTCATCCAGAAATTATTCGGTGTGATTCTCCTCCCCTCGATGGATGCCAAGGGAAGGAGAATCAAGGTGCACGGTGAGCCCGGCTCACTGAATAATTTCTCGTAGTCATCCGGTGAATTTGAGAAAACGTTACATGTGTTTGTTATGACAATCAAGGAGCTAATCTTTATTAAGTGGGATTTAGTTCATTGGAACATGGACGCGGTCTTGCTTTCATCTATAATTAAGATACAAAGGAAGAGGGATCCTCGTGAAATTAGTATCGCAAATTCTCCATCCTCTCGTCATCATCCAACTTAGTATTGCAACTTGGGTTGATATATTTTGGATATTTGAGGAAGCATGGTATGTAGTTGACCATTGTGTTGATAAAATATGTAAACATGGGAAGTGTGGATAAGGCCAGTCTTTAATGACCGTCCATGTCTTGGGCTACTAGCAGCAAGACCCCCTCCCATTCAGTAAAGTTTTGCCCAAGCTGGGATTCGGACCCAAGCCCTCTCCTCCCCTCCCTTACCGGTGAGTGCTACTACTGGCCCACCCCCTTGGTGGTTTTGGTGGTAGAAAGTTAGCTGATCGGAATGCAAAATATCTTGGCAGATGAGCAACGGTTGAGAATAGAGTTAATTGGTGTTTTGTCGAGCATTTTTAGTGCACTCAAACAGTTAAGCTAACAAGCATATGTACACATTTAGTAAAGTTTTGTCGAGCATCTTTTAGTGCACTCAAACAGTTAAGCTAACAAGCATATGTACACATTTAGTAAAGTTTTGTCGAGCATCTTTTAGTGCACTCAAACAGTTAAGCTAACAAGCATATGTACACATTTAGTAAAGTTTTGCCCAAGCTGGGATTCGAACCAAAGCCCACTCCTCCCCTCCCTTACCGGTGAGTGCTATCACTGGCCCACCCCCTTGGTGGTTTTGCTGGTAGAAAGTTAGCTGATCGGAATGCAAAATATCTTGGCAGATGAGCAACGGTTGAGAAGAGAGTTAATTGGCGTTTTGTCGAGCATCTTTCAGTGCACTCAAACAGTGAAGCTAACAAGCATATGTACACTACGATTTATTTCTGTCCCCTACACATACATGTCGAAGAATTAAAAGATATGTACCAGAGGTACCTGAGCTAACTTACATCCTAGGATATCTGTGATCTTCACATGCAACTAACAGGAGGACATGCAGAACCTACTCATATATATATATATATATATATATATATATATATATATATATATATAAGAAGATTTTATCCCTGATGTTCTATTGCATCTTAACTTGCATGACTTTGATTCTCAGGTATAGTAAACTTGTGATGTGAGTGTCACACCCTAACTATCTTCAGATGTCAGGATCTGTCTTCCTGGGTAATAAGCTCAAACCGTATGACCACCACAGTTCCTATTGTTGCATTTGATATCTTCACTGGTGTGCGAGTTTCTGCCGCCTTTCCAGGATCCTTCGGAGACCCAAATTTAACTACCAACCAAATTGTGATAGCTTGTCTGAACGCAGCAAGCTTTCCAGGATATATGTGCCCAGGTTTTTCTGCCCCTTGCATTTATAGCTTATCTTCCCTATAGTGAGAATTATAGCACACCCAGGCATCAATGAATTGTGTCCATCATTACAAGAATATATTTAGTTGGGTGATACTATTTTGTTTAATTAGTACTGAGAATTCATCTTTTCACCATGTAAAGCCCCCAAATACAGCACACATATTATTTTACCTCAGCAAATTCATCACCAACAATATCATAGATTTTAGCCCAATACCTTTGGAGTTAGATAGCTTCGAACCAACTGACTGGATTCATTATTGTGGTCCTCTCCTGTGGACGTGATTGATATATGCTTAAGATGTTGATGTATTGGTGCAAGGATCTTTCCCAGTCTTCGTGGACAAGATGTTGATCATGTCCCCAAGAGAATCTCTTTGAATTGGACTGAGTTGATTCTCAAAATATTCTAATTGTTACTCTGAATATATATAATTTCTGGAAAAAATATCGTATAAAAGGATCTGGCTTCTTATATATGTTGAGTGAACCTTCATAAAGAAGGTTCTTGGAAATATTGACATTCAGGTGTTTGCTAGAATGGTAGGTTGGTGATAAAAGATATCATAGAAGTTCCTTCTAGTATCGGATGATTGGATACAACCTGATCACGACAACGAGATCAAAAAGATACAGAAGGCTTTTGAAGGATAAAAAAAAAAATTCAAAAATAGTCCTACAGTAGTAAGTTAGAATAGCAAGCGAACATGTGATACTAAAAAACCAAGAGATTAGTATCAGTATTTCTGTTAGTATCAGTCCTTTTGTTAGTCCAACAGTTGTCTAGTTCTGTGTTTTTTGTTTGTGTCAGTTATTTCTTATTATGATTCAATCTACTACCAACCACATACAGAAATTAGTCTTTTGTAGGGAGTCCCTTGACACTCCCTACAAAATATCTTGGCTGATTGGATTGCAAAATATCTTGGCCGACGAGCAATGGTTGAGAAGAGAGTTAATTGGAGTTTTTGTCGAGCATCTTGTAGTGCACTCAAAAAGTTAAGCTAACAAGCATATGTACACATTTAGTAAAGTTTTGCCCAAGCTGGGATTCGAACCACCCAAGCCCACTCCTTCCCTCCCTTACCGGTGAGTGCTACCACTGGCCCACCCCCTTGGCGGTTTTGGTGGTAGAAAGTTAGCTGATCGGAATGCAAAATATCTTGGCAGATGAGCAATGGTTGAGACGAGAGTTAATTGGAGTTTTGTCGAGAATCTTTTAGTGCACTCAAAAAGCGAAGCTAACAAGCATATGTACACTATGATTTATTTCTGTCCCCTTCACTTACATGTCGTGGAATTAAAAAATATGTACCAGAGGTACCTGAGCTAACTTACATCATAGGATATCTGTGATCTTCACATGCTGCTAACAGGACGGCATGCAAAACCTACCCATATATATATATATATATATGAAGATTTTATCCCTGATGTTCAATTGCATCTTGCATAACTTTGATTCTCAGGTATAGTAAACTTGTGATGTGAGTGACACACCATAACTATCTTCAGATGTCAGGATCTGTCTTTCTGGATAATAAACTCAAACCGTATGAACACCACAGTTCCTATTGTTGCATATGATATCTTCATTGGTGTGCGAGTTTCTGCCGCCTTTCCAGGATCCTTCTGAGACCCAAATTAAACTACCAACCAAATTGTGATATCTAGTCTGAATGCATCAAGCTTTCCATGATATATGTGTCTAGGTTTTTCTGCCCCTTGCATTGGATAGCTTATCTTCCCTATAGTGAAAATTATAGCACACACAGGCATCATGAATTGTGTCCATCATTACAAGAATATTTTTAGTTGGGTGATACTATTTTGTTTAACTAGTACTGAGAATTCATCTTTTCACCATGTAAAGCCCCAAATACAGCACACTTATTATTTTTCCTCAGCAAATTCATCACCAACAATATCATAGATTTTAGCCCAATAAGATTTTAGCCCAATACCTTTGGAGTTAGATAGCTTCGGACCAACTGACTGGATTCATTATTGTGGTCCTCTCCTGTGGACGTGATTGGTATATGCTAAGATGTTGATGTATTGGTGCAAAGATCTTTCCCAGTCTTCGTGGACAAGATGTTGATCATGTCCCCAACAGAATCTCTTTGAATTGGACTGAGTTGATTCTCAAAATATTCTAATTGTTACTCTGAATATATATAATTTCTGAAAAAAAAAATTCCTATAAAAGGATCTGGCTTCTTATATAAGTTGAGTGAACCTTCATAAAGAAGGTTCTTGGAAATATTGACATTCAGGTGTTTGCTAGAATGGTAGGTTGGTGATAAAAAATATCATAAAAGTTCCTTCTAGTATCGGGTGATTGGATACAACCTGATCACGACAAAGAGATCAAAATGATACAGAAGGCTTTTGAAGGATAAAAAAAAAAATCAAAAATAATCCTACAGTAGTAGCAAGTTAGAATAGCAAGCGAACATGTGATACTAAAAAACCAAGAGATTAGTATCAGTATTTCTGTTAGTATCGGTCCTTTTGTTAGTCCAACAGTTGTCTAGTCCTGTGTTTTTGTTTGTGCCAGTTATTTCTTATTATGATTCAATCTACTACCAACCACATACAGAAATTAGTCTTTTGTAGGGAGTCCCTTGACACGATGCAAAGGCTTGCAGGGATACGTGTTCAAGTCACTAAAACAGGATCTTCCTTCAATGGAGGCAATGCTTGCATACATCTTGAATCCTTGAGACCTGCATTAGATGAACCTACTGGAACACCCTTATATAGATGGCCTGGAATTAAAAGATATGTACCAGAGGTACCTGAGCTAACTTACATCCTAGGATATCTGTGATCTTCACATGCTACTAACAGGAGGACACGCAGAACCTACTCATTTATATATGAAGATTTTATCCCTGATTTTCTATTGCATCTTAACTTGCATAACTTTGATTCTCAGGTATAGTAAACTTGTGATGTTAGTCACACCATAACTATCTTCAGATGTCAGGATCTGTCTTTCTGGGTAATAAGCTCAAACCGTATGAACACCACAGTTTTTATTGTTGCATGTGATATCTTCGTTGGTGGGAGTTTCTGCCCCCTTTCCATGATCCTTTTGAGACCCAAATTAAACTACCAACCAAATTGTGATGTATTTGTAATTATACCATAAAGTATTATGCTATTAATTCAAAGAGAAATCTACTAGGCATCTTGCTTTTGGTTCAAGGAAGGACCATTAACCTGAAAAAATGTCAGGTACAGAGGTTAGTCTTTAGGAACATTTTTGGAATTGCATACTGGAACCTTTATGGTCTACTGTTTGCTCTTTGTATATAGCAACTCATGTGAGAGGACAACTTTATGCCTTAATGAGTTCTTAAGCATTTGGAATGCTCGACGTGCTTTACAGGAAGCACGGATAGCTCAGCACTACAAAGAGGCTATTGCCCCATGTAACAGTGGCGTGGCACTACATAAGGTGGGAACTTGGCTTCGGGCTATGTAGTAGTGGCGTAACACCGCATAGAGGTAGATACTCACATGCTGAAAGACAGAGTGGTAGTTCTGCACTACAAAGAGGTTGGGACCTCATGCTACAATAGTATAACACCACCAAGAGGTTGGACCTTAACTTCGGGCCATGTCATAGCGGCGTAGCACCGTAAGAAGGCAAACGTTCTCTTTACTTATGTGTATAAACCGAGATGCATGTCGTCTCTTGAGGATAAACTTATAGACACCAAGATATGTCCACAGATATCAAGTCAGCACAAGACCTTTAACGTACGACCAGAGGCATATTTGATGTCATTGTGTGAGTGGAGAGAATAACACTTATGGTACTGAATTCAAGGTGTAGTCCATTTTGTATTGTACTATTGTCTGACTCATGCGGGAAGATTCAAGTTGTAAGCCGCATTTATCCTAATGCATGATGTACATTCACTTTGGAGAACACTCGGGCCAATATTAAAATATGTGGGGGATTGTTGAATTTTTGAAATTTATCTCTAGAAATAGTTACACATTCATGTGGCAACCCAAAGTGTGTATTTCAATATAAGATTTTTCTTTTATTGACTTGTACACGTTGGGAGTGGTAGCATATGTGGTTGGCATGATTGGGTGTTTACTAGAGGGTAAGGTTCAAGACATACAAGAAACATTTGTGTTTTTGTCACACATTTTTTGGAGTTTTTTCTTTAGGGCTTAGCTAATCAGACTCGGACGTGGATGAAGGACGCAAAATGACACTTTGATGGTGTACTTCGGTTCTAACCGCCCACTTAATGAGATATAAAGGGTGTAATTGTCCTTTTATCTGTGGAGATTCTTTTTGGATTATGGGGGTAGTGGCTCTTAGGGTTGGCTTGTGTATTCCCTATATATATTCTCTAATCTCTTTCTTTGGAAAAGATTTCAAAAATATTTTTGCTACGAGAATAGAGTTAGTAGAAGCCATAAAGATCTACGAAGTGTTGTCTGTCCGTTCGTCCAAGTGCGAGATCCGAAGCAAGGGTGACAAAAAACATTTCAGAAGTTCTTTTCTTCGAATTTGCTGGTTTTTGGAAGCAGATCGAAGAAAATTGTCGAATATTGCTTTGAGCAACGGTGATCTTCATCACCTCATCAGCAGATTCCTATCTTATTTTCTTATTCATTATTCTTGTTGTAGCAACTCGGTTCAAAAGTTTTAATATTTCTTTATTTTCAGCAAAGTCAGTTTGTAATTTTCAAATCAGATTATATTTTTCGATTTTCAACGTATTTTGTACGATCTTTGTAATATGGAGACAACAGATCATACTATTTTGTTTAATTAATACTGATCATTCATCTTTTCACCATGTAAAGCCCTAAATACAGCACAGTTATTTTTTTTCCTCAGCCAATTCATCACCAACAATATCATAGATTTTAGACCAATACCTTCGGAGTTAGTTAGTTTAGACCAATACCTTCGTGAGTTAGTTAGCTTCGAACCCACTGACTGGATTCATTATTGTGGTTCTCTCCTGTGGACGAGATTGATATATGTTTAAGATGTTGATGTATTGGTGCAAATATCTTTCCCAATCTTCATGGACAAGATGTTGACCATGTCCCCAAGAGAATCTCTTTGAATTGGACTGAGTTGATTCCCAAAATATTCATATTGTTACTCTGTATATATATAATTTCTGAAAAAACTTCCTATAAAAGGATTTGGCTTCTTATATAAGTTGAGTGAACCTTCATAAAGATGGTTCTTAATATTGACATTCTGGTGTTTACTAGAATGGTAGGCTGGTGATAAAAGATTTCATAGAAGTTATTTCCATAGTTTGCAGTATCGGCCGATACCGATCCGATACATCCGATACCGATACGGTTTGGCATGTCCCAATCCGATACTAACCGATATCCGATACTAACTGATACCGACATTGGGGCCTCTTTTTCGGTCAATTCAGCGAAGTAAATTGAACGAAAAGACCAATCAACAAGGATGTAAAAGTATAATAAGGTTGTAAAAAGCATGTAAAAGAATAAAACTTATCTATTGCATGTAAACCAATCGGCAAGGGTGACTACTATTTCATTCAATTTCAAAGCTATTAAAAAAAAGCATAGGAAATGCTTAAAATTATGCATATATGTATAAAATATTTCTTCTAAAATATTAATAATTGTTTGCTTTTCGATACCAAAAAATTTGATACTCCGATCCGAACCGCCGATGCTACCGATCCCGATGCTCATAGGAACGGTTCGTTACCGATTCCAATACCGATACTGCTAACCTTGGTTCCTTCTAGTATCGAATGATTGGGGATACAACTTGATCTCCTCAATGACATCAAAATGATACAGAAGGCTTTTGAAGGGGGAAAAAAAAAAATAGTCCTACAGTAGTAAGTTAGAATAGCAAGCCAGCATGTGATACTAAAAAGCCAAGAGAATAGTATCAGTCTTTCTGTTAGTATCCATCCTTTTGTTAGTCCAACAGTTGTTTAGTCCTGTGTTTTTTTGTGTGTCAGTTTTTTATTATTATGATACAATCTTACTATCAACCAACATTCAGAAATTAATCTTTTCTAGGGAGGTCCCTTGACATGATGCAAAGGCTTGCAGGGATATTTGTTCAAGTCACCAAAACAGGATCTTCCTTCAATGGGGAGGCAACGCTTGCATACATCTTGAATCCTTGAGACCTGCATTAGATGAAACTTTCACTGGAACACCCTTATGTAGATGGTCTGGCGTCAATCATTCTCACTACGTGTAGTTCCTTGGTCACCTCAATTGTTGAGCTGTGAAATCGTACCATGTCTACTAATTTTTTAAGTTTCAGGTGTCTGGTTGTAGTGTCAGTCTCAATTAACCAATTCACACCCTCATGTTACTAATTTCTGTCATGACTGAATTGAGGTAGGGAGCAAAAGGAAAATATAGTATATGCCTAGTGCCTGCTACCTGCAGTAGTTGGCAATCCTTCTAAGTAGGCATTAAGATGGTGTGTCTGTTCTCATTCGTAGAATACTTTCTCATTACATCATGATAGAAGTTTATTGAAGGAACACTCCAAAATTTTGGTGATGCTCATCTCATCTTCTGTACATAGTTGGAAGCAATTTGGCATGTGGAGGGGGTTATTTTCCATTATTGTTTCTAATCAAAATGCTTCGTTAAACTGAGTTACCTCTCTGTTGCAGAAGTGGAGGATTTGGTCCCAACTAGCTGTGTACATGCTGAGAACCGAGTGGCATTATGTAGATGAAAGATTCGTAGATTGTAGAAATCCTCTTTTAACTCTGTTGGATAAGAGGAGCCTCCCGCACATGGTGACCAAATTTCTGCAAGGCGCTTGTAGTCAGCAGATGGTGTCATGCGTTCATACATGCGATAAGAGTTGCTTTAAATTTCATGGTAGTTTCTTCCCTTTTGGGTTGTGTATATCCCCAATGGAGGCTGAAATGAGGATATATGTACTTTCTATACCAACCGTCTTTAGGTTTGGTTTTTATTGACCTGTAAGATAGTTTGCAAGGAAAATGCTTGAAGAATTCCTGGTTGAAGATGGGATTTGCTTGTATTTGAGTAGCTTCTTGATTGATATTTGAAAGTTATGCACTGTGCAGATTGTGAGTAAATGTTTTGGTGGAAACCACACAGCACAGATCAATAACTTGAGCATGTGTGAAAAATATCCTGTCTAAATAACCTTATATACCACTGTGACGAGTCTTTATCATGTGAGTAAACTTGCCTTCCTGATAGCGCAGATGACACAGAACCATGACTGCATGGATTGATACAAATGCAGCTGAACCATTCATGTCATGCCTTCAAAAAGAGGATCAGCTCCAGATTGTAAGAGATGTACTACCAAATTACAGCTATAATTATGAACAAATAATCATCCTGCCGGGCTATACTACTGTCCACCTCTTTACTTCGTGGCCAAGACTTTTGGAGACCCAAGCAGGAGGTATTGATCATCCGTTGGTGCGTGCAGGTGATCGTGTAGACGACGCGCGAGCGGAGTCTTAGAAGATCTCTCCTTCTTCTTCCTATTCAACCAACTTGTGAGTGGCTCTATTTCGATAAGCACCTTCTTTCCAAGGGCTCCGTCCATAATAAAATTGACTCAGTTGTGCATTCCATCAAACGATACCAATTAAGTAACAAGTTGGATAACAAGATAAGATAAGAAGTAGGCTTGGAACACCCATTGCTTGTCATACAAAACCTTGCATTGTTCTAAAGAATATCCTTATGCCTAAGGCCTTGTGCACGCGCGTCCTACGCGTGCACGGCATCACGCCCGGGGGACGATTATCGATTAGCCGAAATCGGGGCGTGACATATTGGTATCAGAGCAGACATATAAGAAAGAAAATAAATGAAGGCCTCACATTGAAAGAAAATAAATGAAGGCCTCACATTTGGAAATTACTAATGGCGCTACCAAAAGTGATAGGACTATCACTTGATAGGGAACATTACTCTTAAGTCGTAAAAGTAAGGATGCAACACGCAATTCAACACATCATTTCAAAAATCCAAATTATTCTTCCTTTCACACAACTTTCTCTTGCAACCTCTTTCGAACATCATTATTGGTCATTTCAAACACCATATTAGGTATTTAAAAATCGTGACAGTCGGGTTGAAGACGACAAAGGATTGTCAAGATTCTGGCAGTCCTAATAATAGTCAGGGCTGTCATAATCCTGGCAATCCTAAGAAAAAGATATATATATAACTCTATATCCTAGGACTGTTACGATTCTAACAGTCCTAACATAAGTCAAGACGGTATCCTGATAGTCCTTGGTCGTCTTCAATCCGACCGTCACGATTTCTAAAACTTCCAAACCCCTATAATGGAGTTCGAAACCACAAGTTGTGTGAGAGAAAAAAGAGAATAGGAGTTTGGATCTTTGAAATTGTGTGGTCCCTAACATTTTTTTTAAGGATAATTTGAGTATCAAAAATTGACCATATTTTTAAGAATATGTGATAGTCTCTGTTACTGTGTGTTATCCCCCACATTTTACTTCCAAGTGGTTGATAACGTGCTGATTTTGTATCCTCCAGTTTAATAGCAGTTTTAAAGATAAATTGTGATGGTGAAGTTAGGGGTTGTTTGGTAACTAAAATTTGGACATGAATTTGAGGATTTTATGGATTTGGAGTAAAATTCATAAGATCCTATGTTTGGTTGGAGTTGGATTTTGATATGAAAGGTGAGTAATGAATACTTTCCAATTCCAAAATTAGGATTTGGGAGAAAGTAATTTGGATTTGGGAGGAAGAAAGTTGAATTTATTTTTTTAATATAATAGTTTGTTATTATTTTATATATGAATTTTTTTATTCTTAATTAATATAAATAAGTTCATCATTATAATAATTACTTATTAATTTATAATTTATAATTTTATTAATTAATATTTTATTATAATCTTTATTAAGCATAATTATAATCATAAATACAATAATTAATTAATGTTTAATTATAATATTCATTAATAATTTATTAATCATAATTATAATTAATAATTTATTAATTATTTTTTTGTACAATTTAATTAATAATATATTAATCATGATTATAATCATAATTAATAATTTATTAACTAATAATTTAATAATTAATATTTTATTATATCTTAATTAATAATTAATTTTATTAATTAATTAATAATTTATTATAATCTTAACTAATAATTTATTAATCATAATTATAATCATTATTGCTCTAATTAATTTTAGTTTATTAATTTATAATTCTAAGCATTAATATTTTATGATAATATTACTTAATAATTTATTAATCATAATTATAATCTTAATGATTCATTTATTAAATAATATTTTATTATAATATTATTATAATATTTTGTTAATCATAATTTTAATTTTAAATAATAATTTTATAAATTAATATTTTATTATAATATTAATTAATAATTTATTAATCATAATTAATAATTAATAATTTAATATTTAATTATAATCATAATTAATGATTTTTTAATCCTAATTATTAAAATATTAATTAATATGTTATTATAATTATAATTAATAATTTTTTAATCAAAATTATAATATTAATTTATTAATTAATATTTTACTATAATCTTAACTATTAATTTATTAATCATAATTATAATCTTAATTGTAATTTTATTAATTAATATTTTGTTATAATCCAATGACAAAATTTTTTTTCTTATCCAAACAATGAATTTAGATTTTAACACAAAATTCTCGTTTACCAAACAATTGATTTAGATTTAAAAATTTATGACTTGGACCAAAATTCAAATCTTGGATTTCCAAATCTATAGCCAAATCCAAATCCTAGTTACCAAACAAGTCCTACTGGGTCTCATGTCACTCATCGGTGCATCTATGTCGTACAGTGCCAACATGTAGAAGTATTCAATTGTCATTCATGACATCTCCATAAATTTTGAATTACTGTATAAATTACGGTGCAGCAACAAATAGAACGTTTGCCTTGCAATTGTAAAATTTACTATACTCTTGAGATTGAAGATTATGTCTGTTCTCTCGCTCTTCAGGGACCTAAATGCCGCCATTGGTCACTTTGCTTGATGAGCTTTAGTGTTGGCACATCTTTCAATCGTTGATGCAGAAATAACACTTGTGTGAATCTCCTTATGTTCAGATGTCCCTTTTTTACCCAACGGATGGTAAACATGAGGGGACATATCAAATTAGGTATGGCTTTCACTTTGACAGCTTTGCTGAGATCAAATGAGATATCCCAACCTTTGATTGTCAAACTTTTCGTAACTTTTCGTCAACCTATGCTGCCTTTGATTTGGTCATGATACATAAAAGATCATTTTGAATTTTGGCTAGAAGCAAGTGTGCCATCCCACGACGGATAAACTTGTGAGTACATGGATGTTATATTACCATTTTGTATCCCTATTTTCTGTTGAAACCTAGATTAGCACTGTCCATATCATACATTATGGATAATAGACTAAGGTTTCTTGCGGGAATGAGACTGTTCACCAACAATCTTGAGATTATGCATTCAAGCAGAAGCCGCCCAACACAAAACTAGTCGATTGATATTCGATTGCTATCGCTAAGAGGAACGCTCAGTAACGACTTCCATCCCAGATGACGATAGAAGACGAGCTCATCTTGGAGCTAATTAGTGCAACTTTTTTTGGTTACATATTAATAAGTGCCTTTAGAAGTACAATCAACCAGATCTTTTACAGAGAATGCACCGGTCGCCTTTGACATCCAAGGAGTCTTAAGCATTCTGCTCCACTGGGAAACTAATGGGAGTCCATTTGGCGATGCCAGTGGTTACCTCAAACTACGAAAACAGGCTATGACATAAATTACAGAAACAACTTAATGCGACCACAATCTGATTCTTCATTACACACACATTCAAGAAACTTCAACTCGTCCTTTCTGGCCTACTTGGCAAAGTTCTAACTGCTCATATAGCAAGAAATTCATGTACGTCAGAGCG
The DNA here is from genome assembly GCA_036927795.1 of Iris macrosiphon. NCBI lineage: Eukaryota > Viridiplantae > Streptophyta > Magnoliopsida > Asparagales > Iridaceae > Iris > Iris macrosiphon. Next base: position 30,162,620 of record JAYESA010000004.1, on the reverse strand, counting down.
GACGAGGGGCTTCATGAACGACGAGAATAGATACCCACACTCGATCTCCTATCAGCTCACTCTGAGAAGGTAAAGCAACTCATTACAGAACCAATCTCATTGGGAAGGAAAACCAAAGTCAGTGGACATTGAAAATAGGGAATACTTCTCTCAATAATTACTTTGTGGGGAAGGTTGCACCTCCATTTCCTCGCAACTTTCTGGGCGTTCCTCAGAGATACTTCCGTGAATGTTATGTGGTAACTTGTAGTCTAGCCACCATCAAGCAATGCATTGGAAAATAATATTCAGCAATTATAGGAATAATCATAGGGTAAAACTATCTAGTCCAAGTATACAAAGAAACCAGCTGCATATGAATGGAAAAATAAGTGATAGCATGATTACTTGAAGTGGGCGATTGAGGTATTTCATTATTCACAGGTTTTATGGACTGTTCTGAAGGCTTGTGAAAGAGCAAGTGAGCAACAATCCGATCAATAGGATTTGTATCCGTTTCTGCATCCGGCAGAATTGTATGACTGCAAAGAACAAGAATGAAAGGAGCAACCAGCTCTATCAGAAAAATATATATATATATTGCCGCACTAAAGGATTCCAGGTTGCTATGTTGGCCCTTAGTAGGCAACACTATTTTAAGCTAAGCTGTTTATCACTACTGTTTACTCATTGATCAAAAAGCTGAAATGCACTGGATTTTTACAGATATTCTGATATTTCCCAAGGTTGCAATTGCGACAGTACATTTTGGAACGATGTTGGGAAAGTTTCATTAGGCTCACGGCCAACTATATAGGAAGAGAGACAGTGGGCTAGCTATCCTAGCAAATGTGGGACTAAAGAACATAAAAATAGAAGCTATACAATACTATTATTCTTAACCCCGCATTCCAAACTCATGATGGGTCTACTAGCAAGAGATAGCGCTAAGTAAAAAATCAGTGTCACTGCAGACTGTAAGAACATAAAGATAACAACTATAAATATTATTCTTAAACCCATACGGGCAAGAGTTTGCTACTGCCAATGATAAGCGTCATTGCAGGCAGTTTATGGTCCGGCGTTGTGATGTATCGAAATTGCATGGACGAGATGTCACCGGTGCTAAAAGATTGAGGGGGAAAACAGTTGTGTTGAGATGGGAGTTATAGACCTCATCTTAATGCAGTTTATTCAGCTGTTTGTATCTGCTCCTTTGAGTGGCTGTTTTGTGCCTCCTTTTGCAACTGGGACCTGCGCAATGTTTTTTATATGGTGTATGACCAATTCATGACACTTAAGGGATTTATGTAGCAGATGGAGGGTGACATGTCGAATGTGCTCTGTATGACACTTGGCTTTCCTCTCATTCCAAAGTTTGTTTTCTGGGGTATAGACTAAGCATAAAATCTATCCATGTTGTAACTCTATCAAGCGGTGCTTGCTAGTAAAGTGTCATGCCACTTTCTTTCAAGCATCATCCTTGATCTTCAGCCAAGAATTTGTATAAAGACTTTGTTATTGCATCTTCTTTAGTATTCCCTACACAGTCGTGCATTCTCACCGACGGTGAGGGGCAGGATGGCCATTCACACCCCCACCCCACCCCACCCCACCCCACCCCCCTTTTCCTCCTCGTAACTTTGCAACTTTTGTTCTATTCTGCATATATATATATATATATATATATATATATATATATAGAGAGAGAGAGAGAGAGAGAGAGAGAGAGAGCAAGTGGAGGAGCGCTTTGTATTGTGCACCCGGTGGACAGATCTTCCCTTTAACCTACCAAAGAGGTGGAAGGTAAGGATGGGTCCATTCCTAGTCAGGAACCTTTGACCTATCATAATCCTATCTGGCAAGCTAAAGCGGAGTCTAAAGGGGGAGGCGGTAAAACCTCTAACACTACGCAGGATGGTCTCTCCTCTCCCCTTAGAGAGAGTCCACGGGTCAACAAAGGAATCCCCCACCGTAATTTATGACTATATTCACTTGGAATGTGAGAGGGGCGAATTCGATAGGTAGGTAGAGGAATATTATGGAGTATGGTAACAAGTCCACGTGTTCTATAGTCAACATTTTGGAGTCCAAAATTAGAACATGTACCCTGATTGTCAAGCGGACACCGACACAGTGGTCTTCCGTCCACAATCTTGACTGTGGCGATATGGCTCGCATTCGGGTCATGTGAGATACCAGGATTTGGAAGAGAGATGTGATTTAATGCTCTGACCAACTCCTCACCATTAAATTCACCAACAAAGCAGGGCTACAGATTGTGGTAGGAGCGGTGTATGGTCATAATGATCGGATTAAGCGGCTTGGGCTGCAGAGAGAGATCACGATGATTAGCACTCGTGTGGGAGATTGATTAACACTCTTGTGGGAGATCGAAGTCCTTTGGTTGTCGTGGAAAACTTCAATGCTACTTTATATGCCCACAAAAAGATAGGGGGACGGTCGGTGTGGCAAGTGATTCTCTTGGAGTTCCAACAATGTCTCTTATCCTCTGGGATCAGGTATATGGAGAAGTCCGGGCACATCTGGACATGGAACAACCGGGCGATCCTCAACCGGATTATTGTCCAGCTGGACCGCGCGCTGTGTAATGGGAGATGGCTGGATACGTTCCATATGTGTCGGGCATAATGCCTTCTCCCAGGTACTAGTAATCACTCCCATGTTGTTATTAGATTGATGGCTCTGCCGGTTGTCAAAGGGAGGCCTTAAAGATTCAACAACGCATGGATCCATATTGAAGAATACGAATTGGTTAAGCGAGGCTGGAAGAATGGGGTGAGTGGTTCAGCTCAATACAGGCAGAGTAGAACACTCGGAGATAGAGTTAGCGGATGTGGTATGGGGCCAAAGGTGTTGCTCGTAAAATATAGTTGTGTCTATACAAAATGAGCCTGGAAAAACTATTCACACTTGATAGGCTTGCGGGAATTTGGACTGCAGTTGTCGGAGGCCTAGGAATGTATACTGTGCCGACAGAGGGATGAATCAATGACACATTTATTCTCCAAATGTCCGGTGACGTGGGATATTTGACTAGCCCAACATGATAGGTTGGGCTTATCCAGTAGGGGGATCCATGACTGGAGAGCAATCGTCGAGGTCATCAGAAGAGAGAAGCGGAGAGATTTTGCTTGGTACAACGAGGCCTGGATCAGTTTTGCTGCAAGGGTCTGACATGTCTGGAAGAAGCGAAACAATCATATCTTTGAGGGGTCGGTGATTTCACCATTGGGATTATCCATAATATTAAGCAGGATGTCAGTATAATGTGAGAGAATGCGCACCCTTGAATTGCCTCTTGTATTTGTAATTTTTTGATTTAATTAATACAATTACCTTCTTCCAATTACCTTCTTCCAAATATATATATATATATATATATATATATATATATATATATAATGGAACTCGAGGAGATCACATCATTTAGCATATGCATATATGGGATCTTCCGAGAAAGGTCTTTGACTCTTGCTGCTAGACCCTATAAGCCAGGACAAAATCATATGTTTCAATTGAGCACCACAAAGGCATCTGTGGGTTCACCTACGAGTCAACATCAAAAGTCAGAACCTTGCTCTTATGCCCAACATGACAATTGTTTGTACCCTTGATGGTGATGTATGTGGTGCATTGTACATCTCCAGTCTGACAAACAAAAAGAGATCGGAAAAATGACTAAATATACTGGAAAACTTTGGCCTTAATAAACTGTTATACACATGAATATCTCAAAAAATATTATGTTGTGCTTTCGAACAAATTAAGATCAATATAATTGATGTAAAAGTTATACCATATGATGAGCATCTGCACAACCACCAAAAAGTAAAGCATGAAGTGAAAATCGACTAAAATTGTAAGAAATTTTGGCCTTAATAAACTCGTTTTGCATCAAGTTGTAAAATTTATAAGGCTATTAACTATCCCTTTAGGAAATGCATAAATTGAGCATAAAAATTGAAAATCAATAGAGTCTAATATTAAGCAACGCTGAAGTATATGTGTTTCTAAAACTAATGCATTTTCGTAAACTGACCTTTGTTTAAGGTTTTTCCCTTCATTTCCAAGAACATCTTCTTCATCTCTAGCACTTTTGTTTGTACTGCTTCTGTCAATAGCACTTTGTCTCTCCATTGAGCTCTGGGCCAATCGGAACAAACTATCTCGAATGCAAAGCCTAACTCTAATGTCCACCTGTAGAGAGACTAATGTTCATTTAAAGTCGACATTCCTATTCCAGAAATAAAATAACAACAGGTAAAGCCTCAACCTTTCGCAAAGCATCTTGAAGTTGATAATATATGGTCTCCTCTAAGGAGTTATCATCAATCAGTGCAGAGATGTTCTGAGACTCATCATAATCCATTAATATGTTCATATCTGATGATGGGAGTTTCAATTGATTTTCTTCTACCCCCATATTGTTTGTAACTGCATCCGGTGTTTGATTCTTTTGAGAATTTCCTTGAGAGGCCATATTTTCAGTGCCAGTCATTTGATGACTAAATTGTTGTTGTTGCTGTTGTATAGCAAGCATTGCCTGTATCTGCTGGCGCCGTCTTAGTTTTTCTATCTTCTCTTGAGGTGTCATAGACAACTGTCTCGACTGCAGTTCTGGCATCTTATTTGAAATATTCGAGTGTTCCAAGGAATCTGGATAAATTTTACGACCAACAGCAACAGTCTTTCTGTGTTTCTCTTCAGCTTGAGCATGTGATATCACTGGGATACTGGGAAAGGGATATGGAGGATATCCATAATGAGATAACATAATCTGATTGGAGCAGCCAAGATGTCCTGTCGATTCAGCGCCAGCAATTGGCCTCTGTTGACTTGTCGCTGGAGGTCGGAAGCAATGTAGTGGTCTTATAAGAGAAGGTTGCACAACTGGATTCTGAAACTGTTGTCTTATACTCTGGGGCCAGGAACCATTTAAGTTCTGCACGGCCTTATTCTTGCTCCTTTCTTCTGCTTTCTTCCGAGATTTCAACAGTTTCTTTTTCCTATCCTCCTGACAAGATGGATAGCCATATAAGACAAACTATTCTTGCATATGCCTCAGACATTTCAGACTCTTATTACTGTTGGTCCTTCAAAATTAAAGAAATGAATTCCTTCCCACAGAAGTAACTATATGACTCTGAAGGTGTCGAGAAGTTGAGACATACCAGCAAATGAGGCCACAATTGTTGGGTTTGACATCAATATAAAGTTTGGATATGATCAACCTCAAACATAAAAATTCCAAAAAAAAACATCAAAACAAGTATGGCCTCTAACAAAAGTTAAAGAAAGGAGTTTTGCTCATTCTCGAAAAAGCATCGGAAAAAACTCGGAATGTCAGACACTCAAATCGGGGATTCCAATGCTTCAGTTGATGTTACTTGCATAAAAAAATTTGTCTAGCGGAATTGTGAAACAAAACAATTAACCATTTGACAAAAATCCTTAGGGAAAAGAAAAGATTCAAAATGTGTAAAATACCACTGTAATACAGGAAGCACGGATGAATTGACGCATGTAGCATGTCATTGTTGGAAACATATCAGATATGACATGACCACATCAAAATATGCAAGGAATAGCCAAAACTATTGCCGTGTCCCTACATAATCATGTTGTGCGTGTGTCTGTGTAACATAGTAGGTAATTGGCATTTAGTTGCTTGTAAAAAAAATAGTAATAAAAATAATTCCAACTTGATACCCTCAACTATTCCAGTTTTTCAACTTGATACCCTATACTTTTAGGTTATACAAATCACTACCCTCAACAATTGAATTTTTTCAAGTCGATAACCTCCGTCGGTCAGGAGTTAACTTTTTCGTCCCAACAAACTGAAGTAGATCTTTTACAACCAAAATGCCCTTGATCCTCTTCTCCCACTAGAAGCCATGAGATGGAGTCCCCCTCTCTTCTGCCTCCTCTCTTCGGCATGGGCGTCGTGGGTGGCTCGGCCTTCCACTTCATGAAGGACCTCTACAACTCCTCCAATGGCCATCGCCTCCCGGGGGGCTCCAGGCCGTACTCATGAACGCTCCCAGCATTGGCGGAAGCTTCGCAGTCTTGGGGGGCTCTTCTCCACCTTCGATTGTTCCCTCGTCTTTGTCCGTCAAGAGGACTCATGGAACTCTGTCGTCGCGGGGTACGCCACGGGTGGGCTACTCTCCCTTCGCCAGGGCGCCAGGGCGCCAGGGCATCACTGCGCTTTGTCGAAATCGATGACTCCGCCGTCGAGGAGACTGATTCGACCGTCCATGAGGACGCAGCGTGGCGTATCCAGAGGCGATCGGTGAACTCCCACCAGCTGGAGCTCCCAACAACGGCGTCTCTGGAATCCTCGTCACGAATCACACAGAGGAATGACAACAAAAGAAAAAAAAATACAATTCCTTCTTTCTCCTTTATATGTTATTCCTCTCTTTTTTGCCATATATATATATATATATATATATATATATATATATATATATATATATATCGTTTTGTTCCTTCCACTCTCGGATGTACTATGGTTCATGTTATCATCCCTATAATGTCTTCTTCTCTTGCTAAATCTCTTCTTCTAGTGTTTGCGACATGATTTTTTATTCTTATTACTATCATCGACGACCGATGATGGCAGTGGCTTCTTTCACCAGCTCTTCTGGCATCTTCCTCTTCTACTAATGCTATAGTGCTACTGTCGGGATCCATTCCCTCTTTTTGGTTCTTCTTCGGCAGGACATGACTCCAAATTCATTCTAGGTATTCCATTAAAACTGAATGGTACTGACAATTTTCTATAGACTGAAGCATAAATATTTATGGGACGGCAGAGCAAGCTCATGCATCCCACTATTCCTCATGTCCATGCCTCTGATATTATCAATCATGTCGCCTAACAGCATGATGACTATTGTGTGGTGACTCGACTCAATAGCATGGAGCCCAATATCTCCTCTAGTGTCATGTTCCTCTCTACCGCACATCAGATTTTGAGGCAACAACAGGTTTATATTCTCAAGGTGAGAAAAGTACTCGTGTCTATGATCTTTACGAAAGAATAGTCGCTCCAGCAAGTTGATTCTGCCTTTATGGGAGAGAAGTGTCTTCAATCTCTCTCAAGGGTAATAGGATGAGCTAACTCAGTACCATCCTTTTAAGTATTGATAATTCTATTCAGGTTAAGAGTATAATTCTTTCCCCTAAAGCTCAGACACGAATTCTTACCGACTGGGTTGTCCCTTATCTTCTGAATTTCTTGTTCTGGCTCATGCGAGTAACTCCAACATCTACTCCTACCATCAACCGGTTCCTACTACCAACTCTTCTGCTCTTTATGCAGCCAGTGCCTAAGGACGTGGTCGAGGTCGAGCTTACAATTCAAGGGAACATCCACCTTCTAGAAGTTATGACGGTACACTCCTCGTCTATGTATTCACTATGGTCGCACAAACCACTCAGAGTTTTGCTGATAAGCTTGGCAAGCGTAATTAGACGCATCTCCAATCAAAGACTCATTCTAAATCAAGTATTGATGATTATGTTCTCAATGTCTCATTCCTCATGTTTCCCCTCAGGTAGAGGTAGCTCTGGGACTCTCTCGGAGAAAGAGTATGAGCGCCTTAGTTCTTAGTCGCCTCACTCTCAGGTATCCTTCAGTGCACCTTACCCCTCGACATCATGTACTGTGTCTTTCACATCTCCTAGCATCGCAGTTAGCCTCTTAGATTCTACTGCTTCCTCCTACATGACATATGACCCTTCACTTTTAACTTTCTTACTCCGTTCATCCTCCTATGTACATTTTCAATGGATAACCACATCCTGTCACTGGTTCAGACATCTTCTCTTACTCTAGATCGCGTTATTTATGCTCCTCAAATTTATGTTCATCTTCTTTACATTAGTCTAACATGGTTACACTGCTCAGTTACATTCTTCTATTCTTATTGTATTTTGGATTCCATAACAGAGAGTATTCATGGGACCGAAGACGTATATCGACTTGTACTACCTTGATGATCAACCTCCGTCCACCATTGCATCCTTCTCAGCTTCATCTATCTAGCCTCTCCAATGACATTGTCATCTTGAGCATCCTTCTCTACAGAAGTCGCTGCTCAAACAACTATTACCTCCAAAGACTACTTTATCTTCTCTAGATTGTGAGCGATGTCGATTAGACAAGCATCATCTTTTCTCCTTTCCACCTAAAGTCGACAAGTGGAGCTCATCTCTATTTGACTTATTCCATTAGGATATTTAGGGTCCCGGTCTATGTCTGATTAACCGTACTTTAATACTTTCTTCATGATCATTTTTGTCTTGTATTCGTATGTTGAAGAGTCTATCTCATGTTTCTAGAATGTATACTTTTTCATCAAGAAATCAAGAAACAGTTTACATGTAAAATTAAAGTCTTCCAGAGAGCACTTTAGAGTATGTGTGCTATTGTGCTTCACATGTTAATATTCATCAGATGCTTGTACCCACACGTACCAACAAAATGGTGTTTTTGAAAGAAAGAATCATTCTTAACAACATTCTTATGAACCAAATGGATGTTCCAAAATACTTATGCAAGGATATTGTCCTTACTACATCCTTCCTGGTGAATTGGATGATCGCCTCTGCCCATTAGTTACCAAATTTTATATTCATGCATTTATCCCATAGTTTGTCGTATCGGCCAATACGATACAGTCGATACCGATACCGATACCGTTTGACATGTCCTGAGATACCAACTAGTAACCATACCGACCAATACCGACGTTGGGGGTCTCTTCCAAATCAATTCGGCAAAGAAAATTAAACGAAAAAGATCATTCATCAAGAATGTAAAAGCATAGTAAGGTTATAAATGAAGAAAACTTATTTATCACATGTAAACTAATCACTAAGGGTGGTTATTACTTCATTCAATTTCAAAACTGCAAAAACAACACCACATAAAATACTTAAAATATTCCTAAATGTATAAAATATTTATCTTCTAAACTTTTACTAATTTATTAACAATTATTTGCTTTTTCGATACTAAAAAATTCGATACTCCGACTCATACCGCCGATATTATCGATCCCGGTACTCATAGTAAGGGTCCAATATCAATTTATATACTACGAATCTTGTTTATCCTACTCATCCTTTTTATTTGGATATACCCAGTTTTTTTGGACATGTCTTATTGTACAACTTCAATACTAACCTTGACAAGCTCCCTCCACGTGCTTTCAAATGTATTTTAGCTATTTTAGGTTCCAGAATGGTCATCGTTGTTATGATCCTCTCGTGCGCTAATTGTAACTTTATGACGTCATATTCTTTGAAGACGTCCTTACTTTTTCCACTTCTACTCCCTCCCCTCCACCCAATTTTTCACTCATCCACTCCCCTCTCCCACTATTCTGACTACCCCAGCACCCTGCTCTGCTCATTTTGTACAATCTCACTTTGCTTCGTCGACTGCAACTTCGTCGTCATTATAGATTTATAACGTGTAGGTTTTCCACAACCATCCCCTCCCCAACTAGAATAAATCCTCCGAACTCTGACGAAGGTCCTCTGCCTCCCTCAGTTTGGATCTTTTAATTACAATTCACAAAGGTAAATGTTAAACTCCCTACGTTGTGTCGTAACTCTAAAGTTTTGGTGTACTGATCACATGGTATCAAAGCAACCCATGCTAGAATCTCTATCATGCAATTTTAAGTAGATTTTACAAAAAAGTTATATTGCAACGTGAATCTCTCTTTATGCCTAAAATGGGCCTCAACTTGCAAGTCGTGTTAGAAAAATACAAATATTAACCCTCAACTCTCACCAACACTCTAGAGTTTTGATCTAATGATAAGGACATGGTATCAGTGCAACACATATTCGAATCTCTTTCGACATACATTTTAAGGAGATTTAAAAAAAAAAAAATATTGTTTCATGACTTAAAATTCTAGGCCCATGAAATCTGTCTTTAACCTGTGAGAGCGTGTTAGAATAATATAAATATTAACCTCAACCCTCATTAAAGGGACTTTAATAGTAAACATACTCCTTGTCCATGTTCTATAGATGATTTGTCGATTTGTCTCCCTTGCTCTTTCTATCACCGGTTTGCTTTGCCTCTTTATATTGTTTGTATTCTCAGGACTTATCACTACGCACTAACCAGACCCACCAAAAAGCATGACTATAATTGTGGAGATGGATGCTCTCTTTGTGTGTCTCGTGGCACTTGTGACTTGGTTCCTATACTCACTTGTTGTAATGTTGTTGCCTATATACAGGTGTTCACTCTCAAATTCCTATATGAAAATTCTATTAATCGCTGTTCAGTACAAAACTTACTTCTTACAATAGTTTTTATCCTAACTTCTGGTGTTGACTTCTTGAAACTCTCACATATTGCTCATCTCAAATTAATTTGTGTTCTCTTCTCTCTCACGGTCAACAAGGATTGGTCAATGCGCTATATAGATGTCAAAATGCCTTATTTGGCTATCTTGCAGAAGTCTATATCAAGGCTCACACTATCGATATTGGGGTAACAGTTTCTAACCCTTATGAATATCAATATTGGCAGTGTTAGTAGTTTCAACAGTTTTTCATAAAAAAATCGAATTTCTTTGTTTCGAAAAGTCAAAATAATAACATAATATAAAATAACTAGAAAAATATTTGGCACATTTAGACATAATCTTATGTAGTTTGTTATTTTCCATTAGTATTGAATATAAAACATATTCAACATTCTTGAACCTTTCACCTGCCATAGATAATGTTGTTTGTTTTACTTGCTTGCTTCTAGACAAAGTACTCACACAATAAATAGTTTTGAATGGAATAAGATTAGGATGTGCCAATGTCGATTTATAATATACAACTTTAACATATGATAATGCTTAATAGTGTGTTTATAAGAAATCCTATTGACACAACTCTTGAAAGCAAAAACCTTTTTCCAACAAAGCCACTTCCTCGTGCTAAGATGAGGATTGGAAGTATTGTTACAGGCATTTAGTTTGTGCAACGAGTCCTATAAACTGAAAAAAAAATGTTATAATCCAGATCTTCATTAGTGGGATTACGAAAGACTGAATGCACTTTGACTTCCATCCTCAACATTAAGAGTTCATTCCTCAAAACATGGCTTCTGCATTTCATGCAAAACATCGAGTCATTTTTTTATCTTAACAATCAAAATCAGAATAATTTAAGGAGATTTTCTTAATATCTTAATAAAAAATATCTTAATAAAACAATATAGCCCAATTTCTGATGACTTGTACACCATGTACGAAGGGATGAAAATTTCTAGACCTGTTTTGATTAAAGAAAAACGGAGAAGACTTCTTCGGAAAATCGAAGAAACCTTTCCTCAAGAAATATTGGATTTTATTAAAACATTATGCAAGAGAATAGAGTTCACTAATTCTTTCAGAAAGTATGGGTTCATAAAAACTAAATTTGACTCTGAAGTTAAATTTGCACTAAAAGTTATTTTTCATGAAGTTCCTAAGTTCTTAAACAAATAGAAAAGTGTACTATTGCTTCAATCTACGTCGACAAGCAAACTGAACTTACAAAAGATTTACCGGTCATTTGCAAATCTATTATGTATTCAACTCCTTTCGTGACCAGGGCAATTCGCTACCCAGTAGTTCAAATCTGGGTATTCACTTACCTCATTGGAGACAGCCATTATGAGATTGTCGAGATGAGACGGCCATTACGAGATTGTCGAGTTCAATAAAGAAGAACAAAACGAAGTCTATATCAAGGTTCATTTGTGTTCTCTTCTCTCTCACTGTCAACAAGGATTGGTTGATGCTATATATAGATGTTAAAATGCCTTCTATATCAAGGTTCAGTTACAATGGTTTTTACCAAGACTACTGGTGTTGACTTCTTTGAAACTCTCATATATTGCTCATCTCAAATTCATTTGTGTTCTCTTCTCTCATGACCAACAAGGATCAGTCGATGCTCTCTATAGATATTAAAATGTCTTATTTGGCGATCTTGCAGAAGTCTATATCAAGGCCCACATTATCGATATTGGGGTAACGGTTTCAAAACTTTATGAATATCAATATTAGCGGTTTTAGTTGTAGTATCAACAGTTTCTCATAAAAAAAATCAAAGTTCTTTGTTTCGAAAAGTCAAAATAATAACATACTATATAATAACTAGAAAATATTTGGCACATTTAGGCATAATCTTATGTAGTTTGTTATTTTCCTTTAGTTTTGAATATAAAACATAATCAGCATTCTTGAACCTTTCACCTACAATAGATAATGTTGTTTGTTTTAGTTACTTTTAGACAAAGTACCCACACAATAAATAGTTTTGAATGGAGTCGATTAGGATATGCCAATGTTGATTTATAATATACAAGTTCAACATATGATAATGCGTATAGTATATGTTTATAAGAAATCTTATCGACACATTCCTCGTCAATACATGTTCTTCTTTGGCTTGGCCGAGTCATTGCGTCGTTACTACTTTTTGTAGTAAGTCTCACTTTTTTCTTTTTCTTTTTTGTTTGATCGGCCGGGAGAGAAGTACCTAATTTTAGTATTTGTCGGTATCTGTAGGGGTCCAAAATGATACACTATTGTCGATACATATCGTATTAGCGTGAACCTTGGTCTATAGGGAGCAACCTCTTAGATTCTTTGCTGAGGAGAATTTTGCGCGAGAAGTTGAGATCTATGGACTCAAGCAGTCTCTCCATGCCTGGTTTGAGAAGTGCAACCAGGTTGTCAAAAGAATTATTTTTTGGCGTAGTTATAAAAATAATTTAATGAGAATTATGACACTAGTCGAAAATATCTTAGTAAAACAATATAGCCCAATTTCTAATAACTTTTAAAACATGTACGAAGAGTTGGAAATTTCTAGAGCCATTTTGATTAAAGAAAAACGGAGAAGACTTCTTCAGAAAATCGAAGAAACCTTTCCTCAAGAAATATTGATTATATTAAAACATTATACAAGAGAATAGAGCTCACTAATTCTTTCATAAAGTATGGATTCCTAAAAACTAAATTTGACTATGAAGTTAAATTTGCACACAAAGTTATTTTTCATGAAGTTTTTATGTTCTTAAAGAAATAGAAATGTGTATTGTTGCTTCAATCTACGTCGACAAGCAATCTGAACTTACTATAGATTTACCGTTGTAACCTCCACTTTCCTAAAATTGTAAATTATATTTATTTAATTGTTATTGTTAGGATTAATTAAATTCTAATTAGTGATTAGTTAATCCAAATTAGTGTTTAGTTTAGGGTTAACCTGGTTTAGGTTAATGGAAATTAGTGTTTAGGTTAGGGTAATTTTGGATTATGAAATATCTAGATGTTATTAATCCCACCTCTTAAAAAACAAATATCTTGAGGGTAAACATGTAATTACCCTTCCCACATGTTCAAGTTTAATATCTAGGAGGCTTACATGAGAAGCTAACCACAACACCTATAAACACACCTCCACCCCTTCATTCCACTTAATTCCCTTCTCAACTATCATCTTCTCCAAATTCTCTCTTCCAAATTCCTTCCCCCACAACCCTAAACTAACCCAAAACTTCTCCAAACTCCTCCAAAGAAGAACAAAAGCTTGAGGGCTCAAGGAGGATTGCTAGAGGAAGCTTGAAGCTAGAAGAAAATGTTGGACTTGCTCTTGAATCCAAACCCTTTGGTTTGTATTTGGGAGCCATTTCCAAGAGCTAAAACCCTACTTTCCTTTAGACTTTATAGTGTAAAAACCAATCTAAAACCTATAGGAAATCCACTAATCCCTAGCCTATTTCTAATGGTGATACTAGATCCTAATAAAATCAATAGTATTAGGTCACTTGTGGTTTTGTTCATGTGGTTTACTCTTTAAAATTATTTATGAAGTGAGCCTAGACAATAGGTGGTTATACTCTCCTTGTGAGTTTGTGTTCTATAAGAGGTGTATAAATTATTAGTTTAATTTGTGTAAGAATGATATGAGTGTTTTATGTATCTTGAATACCAATTGGTATTGGTATCTGTAGATGAGTGTGTTTGGTATCCTATTGAGCTTGTGTATAAATATATACAAGAGTATTTAGAAATACATATAAAGAGTGATACATATATACATGTGTGTGTTCATATATATATATATATATATATATATATATATATATATATTGAGAGAGATACATGTGTGAGTGCGAGTTTATATATGTATATATAGGAGTATGTGTGTTAACTAATATATATGTGTGTGTGTGTGTGTTATATATATATATATATATATATATATATATATATATATATATATAGAGAGAGAGAGAGAGAGAGAGAGAGGTATATATGTAGATGTGTGTATGTGTGTGAGTGGGGGTGTTCTGTTCTGGAAACAGAACACAGAAATAGCAGCAGCAGTAGCAACATTTGCAGCAGCAGCAGAAGCCCTAGGAGCAGCAGCAGCAGTAGAAGCATTAGGAGCAGCAGCAATGGCATCAATAGCAGCAACAGCAGTAGCAGCTGCAGTGAGCAGCAGTAGCAGTAGAGGTAGCAGCATCATCACCACCTCATTATCTTGATCAAGAGTGTGTGTGTTTAAGTGAATGAGATGTGTAGTGATTTTAGTGTCACGTAGAGTTAGTAAGTGTGCAAGATACAAGGGAGTATCTTGGGTTAGTGTGTAGGATACAAGTGAGTGTCCACGTGTTGCAAGTGTGCAAGAGGGTATTGAGTGAATTGTGAGTTGTGAGTTAGAGTTAGAAGGTAAGTGTTAAAAGTATAGGTAACACCTAGAGTACACTCGTCAAATGTTAGTTATACCTAGTGTTAGTGTTATATATAATACTTGGATACTATGTATAAGTTGTATTGCTATATGTTAAGATATAGGATAATAAATTCAATAACTTGTTATATTATATATGTATCACAAGTAGGTAATATTGAACCTATTATAAACCTACCTAGTTAAGTTACAACTAGAAATAAGTAATGAACCAAGAAACCTAACCACTAGTTAGGTAAGTTTACTATTGTTTTTCTATACATCTATTGATACCACAACTCATTATATGTAGGTTATTTGGACTTCGACACGTACCCGTATCACCATCTCAGGACGGTAGGCGAGTACATTCTCTTATTGTTTTCAGTATTTGATAGCTTCTATACTTCGTGCTTTGAGTTATATTTTACTTGATTCTCGTTACGACTTATTCACGGATTGATATTATATGGATTCACTTCAGGATATGTGTTGTTTGTGTGGATCATGTTGTTCGTATTGACTTACTCCAGTTTATCTAGTTTCATGGTTACATGTTTCTAGAAATCACTATATCCAGATTAGAATCCATGAATATTTGTCGGAGCGGAGGAAATGCGATGTTGATATGTCATCAAACGTCTAAGTTGATTTCACTTTACATGACGAATAGCTTAACCATACATTCATGTATGATTAAGCCGGACCCTACAAGTTTAATAGTCATCGATACGAGATGTGTCGAATTCCCAAGCGATCACAAATCTAACATAGTATTTTAAATCACTATATTAGTTCCAGTTGTACTTATTATTACATTTGTCACACCACTTTACTGCTTTCTAGACTGTCTATTTCTCTTTACCTGTGACATACATGACTCTAGTCTTTCTAGTTAATCTTATCTTTACATATGCTTAACATGTCTTATAGTCTCTACCATATATCTGGAACTGCTTTCATTGATGTACTTTCGCTCCAATCCTGACTTGGATATGTTGAAAATATTAGAAAATGTTTTTGAGGACCAGTTCTCCACTTACTACGGAGCCCATGAGGACTTTATATCTGAGATTGATCATGCCCTACCGGAGGATCCAGAAGCCCTTGCAGCAGAGATCTAGGCTGCTACTACTTAGTTTAGTATAGCTTAGACTCTATTATATTTGTCCGGACTTTGTCTCCGGTAGTCTCTGATATATGTATTTTTGGATTTAGACTCTTTGTAGTCATTACCTAAACTTTAGACTTTATGGTTTCTATATGATATTTCCTTCGCATTTATCTTCCTTAGAAATGGTGTTTGAGTACAGTTATTTATATCATATATAAATTGCGTGAGTTGTTGAATATTTGTGAGTTACTAGACAGCGTTCTACCGTCGATACTGCCGCGTAAGCTGGACGTACCCACGTACTCGTGTCCGAATTATCGAATGCGGGTTGTGACAATTATCCATTTGCAAATCTATTATGTATTAAACTCCTTTTGTGACAAGGACAATTCGCTACCCAACAGTTCAAATCTGGATATTCACTTACCTCATTGGAGACGGCCATTAAGAGATTGTCGAGATGAGACGGCTATTACGAGATTGTCAAGTTCAATGTAGAAGAATGGAACGAAGTCTATATCAAGGTTCATTTGCGTTCCTTCTCTCTCAATGTCAACAAGGATTGGCCAATGCTATATATATATATGTTAAAATGCCTTTTATATCAAGGTTCATTTACGATGGTTGTTTACCAAGACGACTGGTGTTGACTTCTTTGAAACTCTAATATATTGCTCGTCTCAAATTCATTTGTGTTCTCTTCTCTCTCACGACCAACAAGGATCGGTCGATGCTCTATATAGATATTAAAATGCCTTATATCGTACATAAGTCTATATCAAGGTTCGCACTATCGATATTGGGGTAGCGGTTTTGAACCCTTATGAATATCAATATTAGCAGTTTTAGTAGTTTCAACAGCTTCTCATAAAAAAATCAAAGTTCCTTGTTTCGAAAAGTCAAGATAATAACATACTATAAAATAACAAGAAAATACTTGGCACATTTGAGCATAATCTTATGTAGATTGTTATTTCCCATTAGTTTTGAATATGAAACATAATCAGCATTCTTGAACCTTTCACCTATAATAGATAATGTTGCTTGTTTTAGTTGCTTTTAGACAAAGTACCCACACAATAAATAGTTTTGAATAGAGTCGATTAGGATGTGCCAATGTCGATTTATAATATACAAGTTCAACATATGATAATGCTTATAGTATGTTCATAAGAAATCTTATCGACACATTCCTTGCCAATACATGTTACTTTTTTCTTTTCTTTTTGTTTGGTCGACCAGGAGAGAGAAATACCTAATTTTAGTATCTGCCGGTATCCGTAGGGGTCCAAAATGATACGCTATTGTCGATACATATCGTATCAGCATGAACCTTGGTCTATATGGAGCAACCTCTTAGATTCTTTGCTGAGGAGGAAAATTTTGCGCGCGAAGTCGAGATCTATGGACTCAAGTAGAGTCTCCATGCCTGGTTTGAGAAGTTCAGCCAGGTTGTCAAAGGAATTGTTTTTTTGGCGTAGTTATGAAAATATTCAATGTGTACCCAGAATACCGAGTCTGGGGTTGTTGTTCTAATAATGCACGCTGATGATATGTCACTTTCCGGCAGTGATATCACAGGAATTGAGAAGAATAAAGCTCATCTATACAAGCATTTTGTTATTACAGATCTCGGACCACCCTGTTATTTCCTTGGCATCGAGACAGTAGCAGGTAGCAATAAGGGAATTGTTCTTTTTCATAGGAAGTATGCCATGGATGTGCTGCAAGAAACTGGATTACTTTGTTTCAAACCCTTTGGTACTCCTATGTGATAAAATATGAACTTCTGGCCTAACAATCATCACGATTTTGAGGACAAGTCGAAGAATATAATACTTGTTTGGAAATTGATCTACCTCGCAGTAAATAGACCATCTCTCTCTTTTTTTGTTGGTCTAGTTGGTCGGTACATGGAAAATCCCAAGAGGTGCCACTGAGATGCACCTCTAAGAATCTTGAGATACATTAAGAGGTCACCTAGAAAGGTCTTGAAATATCAAGATTGAGTCCTCCTTTGATGATAACAATGTTGGATCAAAGACCGATAAGAGATCTGAGATCGTCGTCTTGCTATTATATATATGTTGTTGAAAATAGTCAGACGAGTGCAAAGGCAGAATACTGAACTAGGGCTCGTACCTTTTGTGAGATTATGTGACTTAGAACTCTAATAGTTGATCTGGTACACACTATGACAACCAAGGAATCATTATTATTGTCAGTAGTATAGTCTTCCATAATAGAAACAAGTAAATTGAGGCCAATTGTTACTTTGTTCGTGATATTGTTCTGATAGAACAAATCCACACACACACACACCCTTTACCTGATCCAAGAACCAAATTACCGATCTTGTCATGTAGGCTCTAGCATCTTCCAATTTTATATTTTCTGCAACAAGTTGGACATGCATGATATACATGCTCCATCTTGAGGGGGGTGTTAAGAGTTAGATATTAGCCCAACTAACTCTAGCCCACATATAGGGCTGTAAGTCCTAGAGATTGTATATAAAGTCTCTTATCCCTAAGGAAATGGAAGGGTATTGAACATGTGAACCATCCTCTCTTCACTTTTAACAAAACAAACATACTTTTAACAACAAACAAAACTGACACGGCCCATAACAGAACTGAATGGAAGAAAAGGATTCAAATAGATGTCCCCCCAAAAAAATTGGAATAAAGGCTTTGTTGTCGTTGTTGTTTCTATTGCTGTTGTTGTTTGTACAAGTTATTCACATTCCGTATATAAGGGCCACCTCAAGCAGAAGAATAGCTTGACTTTTAGCTGCTTGGCGTTTTAGCTAAACCAGCAGTTCTGGCTAAAAAAAATCCACAATGAATTTCCAATAACATTGCTTAGAGGTCAAGTTTAGCAAGTACAACTTCAAGAATTCTTCGACCATACTGTGAAAATCCATGTACACTGTTCCAACTATACTGGCAGCCAATTTATCAAGTGCAGATTAAGTTATTAAGCAGCCAATCTACACATTCAGCATGCCAGCCAATAGCCTTTTGCATCACCAAACCAAAGTAGAAGGGATATTATACATCCAATTTGAACTGTCCTCTTTCTACATGAACCAATCACATCGAGAATAGATCAAAGAAGACAATACCATATTGTTTGCAAATGTTGCCATAATTTCCACTGTGTCAATTGACCTCTCCTTTAGCTATGAACAAGTTCATGGGAAAGAGGAGAGTTGCACCCCTATGGTTGGCATAGTGAGGAGGAGGATGTACAGATACAGAGATGAAGGAATCGGATAAAAAATGACAGACTGTGTGAAAATTAAGAGTACTGTTAGCATTTACATACTTCCATATTGACAAAACTATATAAATTGGGAGCTAGAGATATCAAATTTCAATGTTTCCATAGTATCCAAGGTTTGCTCATACAAGGAACTATCAAAAGAAAATAGTGTTTACCAAACTTCTCCAAAGTTTCAGCTTTTTTCTGAGGAAACCTGAATTGTAGTTGTTCAAGAGGACAATATAACACTCTTACGTAATGTTCTCAGATTCAAGTCCCAATGTCTAGATCAATAAGAAGGGCAGGCAAGATAAAACTTTACAACTATAGAATCATAATGACACTCAATCCAAGGATTTAAAAGGCTGGAAATTGCCAACTGAAATTTCCTATCTTCAAAGATAACAATCTAACTTAGACTCCTTAACCAACCCTCATTAAAACTAGGATCGTAAGACATATCTTCTAGGGTTCACCTTATATACATAATATTGTCTGAACATACATAGGTAGCAAGCAACTATAGCAATCTATTCCAAAGTGATCAAAAAAGGGAAATTCCTCCTGTCATTCATGTCCCGTCCATGATCTACTTCAAACAATAAATATTTCACAAAACAATGAACATTGAAAATTACTTTAGAACTTACCTTTTCAGAGAGTTGGTCTTGGTGGATGATTTTCTCAGTGATGACCACAGTCCTATCGCCTGCCTGGCACAGCAAATAACGAAAGTTAGTCTACCATACCTGCTTAGCTAATACTGAAACCTGCATATAGTAAATCATGTACCTTCACTTCTGGTTCTGTTTCTCTGCCAGAATGATCAATCAATTGGTTGGAGGAACAATCTTGATCAGGAGCCTCGTCCCTGCTTGCTGGTAGATCCTGTACATCAAGCAATTAAAAACTTTCTGTTCTTTTAACTTATTACATAGCTAAATAACTCTTGTAATATTATTGGGGTATCACATTTTCATGTAACTGGTATGACTATAACTTGACTTACAGGCAAAGGAATTGACTGTGCCGTGCTACCAATTACATCCGTAGATTGGGAGAGAAAGTCATCCACGTCGGCAACCATATCATGTCCAAAAATGGAGTCATTTCTATAAAATTGTCACTCATAAGGTTAGTTCCTAGATTAAAGATAATTACATTTTTGGTTTAACAGAAATAAACTGTCCTTGAACACTATAGCTTCAATTCAGGGACATGCATTACCTAAAGATTCTATCAAGGTCATCAAAATCTCCAATATTGGACCAATCACAGTGAAGAAAATTGTTACTCTCTTTATCTTCATTCCCATTGCCAAACTGTTTAGGCTCGCCATCTAGTTGCACTGTACAACCAGCTAAGAAACTACATGATTCATCTATAAATATTTCCTTAAAATTAAGAACATTGTAATTTGAAATTACAAAATTCAGTCATGTTACCGGTCACTTCTTCTGATAAAAGAGAATCATGATCACTTGCATCAGTGTACCCTTTACTGAGTTCAAGATTCAAACTTGGCAAATCAGGCCATGCATCTAGGTCAAGTCCTGGAGCAGAAAGCTCTTCATCTGTATTGAAGCTGGAACCGTTTTCCAGACTACCTCTAGGGAATTCATTTTTCACTCCAGACGTTTGCTCAGTATATCTACTGCTAGCACCAGCATCATCGTTTTCTTGTTTCTTTTGAAAATCTCCAAAAGTAAATATTGTATTATCTTCGCTGTCCTTTGAGTAAGGAACAATATGGTCCTCATTTTCATTTGATTCACCCCATACTGTATCAGCAACCTGAAAAGTTTCAGGTAAGTTTACAAGAATTATTATAGTCTTTCTAAAACAAAGGGAATGCATGAAAAAAACAGGGCTCCTTTTTCTTCCAAATTTTATTTAACACAAGGAAGAATCTCGTAGACGAAGCCACACAGTCTTCCTCTGGATCAATTTGTTTACT